>PISW01002521.1:222506-260085 GCA_004023785.1 Mungos mungo
CCGCTCTCTTTCCCCCTTCCTCTCCCCATGGTCCCCTGCCAGGCCTGTCCTGTTAGACCTATGAATGCAAACATATGGTATCTATCCTTCTCTGCCTGACTTATTTCGCTTAGCATGACACCCTCAAGGTCCATCCACTTTCCTACAAATGGCCATATATCATTCTTTCTCATTGCCATATAGTACTCCATTGTATTTACAATAGCCAAATCATGGAAAGAACCTAAATGTCCATCAACTGATGAATGGATCAAGAAGATGTGGTATAAATAAGCACTTTTTGAGGGCAGGGAGTTGGCCTTAGTCATTGTTGTCTTCCTAGTACTTACCACAGACCTGCACATACACAAAAATACTTAAATATTAATGGACAGAATATATGAATGATGAAAACAATTGAGTACTTTAAAACATATATATCAAAGGCATAAATTCTTTTTTTAAGTTTTTATCTAAATTACAGTTAGTTAACATACAGTGTCCTATTAGTTTCAGGGGTATAATATAGTGACTCAATACTTCCATACAATAGCCAGCGCTCATCACAACTCCACTCCTTAATGCCCATCGCCTATTTAACTCAGTCCCCTACCCACCTCCCCCCTCAGGTAACCAGCAATTTGTTCTCTGTAGTTATCAGCCTGTTTCTTGGATTGCCTCTCTCTCTTTTTCTTCCCCTTTGCTTGTTTATTTTGTTTCTTAAATTCTACATATGAGTGACATCATATGGTATTTGTCTTTCTCTGACTTATTTCACTTAGTGTAACACTCTCTAACTCCATCTACATCATTGCAAATGGCAAGATTTCATCCTTTTGATGAGTAATATTCCATTGTGTATATATACCACATCTTCTTTATTCATCAGTCAGTGGGCACTTGGACTGTTTCCATAATTTGACTATTGTAGATAATGCTGCCATAAACATCAGAGTGCATGTATCCCTTTGAATTAGTATTTTTGTATCCTTTGAGTAAATACCTAGTAGTGCAACTGCTGGTTCATAGGGTAGTTCTATTTTTAACTTTCTGAGGAACTGCCATACTGTTCTCCAGAGTGGCAGCACCAGTTTGTATTCCCACCAACAGTGCTAGAGGGTTCCCCTTTTCCACACCCTTACCCAAAGGCAAATCAAAACCACACTGAGATACCACCTCACACCAGTCAGAGTGGCTAAAATGAACAAATCAAGAGACTATAGATGCTGGCGAGGGTGTGGAGAGATGGGCACCCTCCTGCACTATTGGTGGGAATGTAAACTGGTGCAGCCACTCTGGAAAACAGTGTGGAGGTTCCTCAAAAAAACTATCCATAGAACTCCCTTATGACCCAGCAATAGCACTGCTAGGGATTTACCCAAGGGATACAGAAGTGCTGAGGCATAGGAGCACATGTACCCCAATGTTCATAGCAGCACTGTCAACAATAGCCAAATCATGGAAAGAGTCTAAATGTCCATCAGCTGATGAATGGATCAAGAAGATGTGGTATATATATATATAATGGAGTATTACATGGCAATGAGAAAGAATGAAATATGGCCATTTGTGGGAAAGTGGATGGACCTCAAGGGTGTCATGCTAAGCGAAATAAGTCAGGCAGAGAAGGACAGATACCATATGTTTGCACTCATAAGTCTAACAGGAGAACAGGAGAAACCTAATGGAGGACCAGGGGGAGGGGAAGGGGAAAGAGAGTTGGGGAGATTGAGGGACGCAAAACTTGAGAGACTATTGAATACTGAAAATGAACTGAGGGTTGAAGGGGAAGGGGGGAAAAGAGGTGGTGGTGATGGAGGAGGGCACTTGTGGGGAAGAGCACTGGGTGTTGTATGGAAACTAATTTGACAATAAACTACTTTAAAAAAATAAAATAAAATAAAAACAAAATTATAAAAAAAAATCTATCCACCAGTTTTTCAGGACACTTAGCAGGATTCATATTAAATAAGTATTTATCTGATTTTCTTTTAGGGGTTGAATAGTAATAATAATAACAATAATAGTATAAAAATAACAACTGTCAGAGAACTCCTTTTGCAATGTATGCATTAAACATCTTTCCCAACTAAAAAAATAAATAAATAAAAAATAAAGACACAAAATAATGTGGAATAAGAGTAATAAGTGAAGTATAAGGGAAAGAAAACAAAATTAAGGACACAAGGATCAATCAAAAAGTATAAAGCATTGCCACATAGACTGTGTGGTAATAATAACTGCTGTCCTCAATTACCTGAATGACTTCAAATAAAAATGAAATTATATAGCTCTGTATTACTCTAGAGGGCTGAACTAAGATCAACATTCCTAAATTAGACAAAGTCAGGTTTCAATTACATAAAATAATTTACTAACAATTAGATCTGTCCAATAATAAAATGAGTCATCTTGTGCAGTCATGAGCACCTTGTCACAGAAGATATAGATCATCACCAGAGATTGTTCAGAGGCCATTTCTGCTTCAGGTGGAAGTTAGACTCAATGTACTCTAAGATCTCATCGATAACTAAGATTGTATTTGTCTAGAACTCGTGATCACAAGTAAATAGAGTCAAGCAAAGTAGACTTCCTGGAAGACGAAATTAGGAAGAAGGTGACATGCAATGGCAAGTTAGTCTAGTTACTATAATAAATATTGGAGTGCAAGACCCATAAATCTCACTAAGAGGAAGAAGATTTGAAAAATCACCCAGAATAATTGTGTCAGGAACACTTTAGGGTCCATGCATATTATTCTCAGAACTATCTGTTTAAATTGTGAGATAATCCTAAAGTGGCAGATAATCCTAACCTAGATCAAACTGTAATGTGAAAATCCTACGAGATATTTGACAAGTTGATGCAATATGGAAAGGCCATAGAGTCTGAAATTAAAGGAAGCCACCAACAAGGCAAGTCTATCCCACAAATCTGTAACCAATTTGAAACTTGTGAATGATGGTCTCTGAATTGCTGTCATAAAAGCACCCAAGCTGGCAGCCTTGGACTTTGTCATTATCGAACCAGAGGTCATTATTTTATGAATCCTATATTGCCGCTAAGCCAGATAGACAACAGCACCTTCTTTCATTTTGCTTGGATAATGGCCTAATACAAGTCACTTCACTATGACTTAAAGAGTATTGCGCCCATCTGTTCACAATTGATGGGAATAACTGAGGGGTGAAATGTGCCAGGCGCTCTTGGACAATCCTGTGGAAGTGGGTCAGGGGTTTTCTTGGCCATTTGCCATATGACAACACTTCCTTCATCTGTGAACATATGGACTTAATGAAACTGTCACTTGGAGAGCATGGTACAACAGGGCTTGGGCCATTCCATTTCCATGAGAAACTTTCCCTAAGTTACAGCAAGGGAATAATATCCTTTACATTCTGTATTACGTCATGAGAAATTCTTACAAGCATTTAACTTCATGTCATCTCTCTTAGGAGACTCTGGCTTTGGTGCCCTCAAAAAAGGAAGTTGTAACTGGATATCATTCCTCTCTACTATCTTCAGTTTAAAATAGGGAGGTAAATCACCACAAAGGAGAGGAGTGGCCAGTTACTGTCCTGAGACCACAGACAAATAACCATTGTCTGCTTCTCCTAAGATGGAACGGTGGTGGGAAGTGGAAAGGGCTCTCAAGTATTTGCTCAGATATCTGAAACTTAGATATGGTTGAGTAAGAGAAAATTCATAAATAGGAGCTGAAAAAAGTTTAGGTAATACTGGATTCTTTTTAAACATAATTTTAAATAAAAAATAAGGGCACCTTGCTGAAAAATCCTTCTGATATCTGTCTTTTCAAGTGGATAAATTTTCACTTATGGTTTATTTAAAAATAGAGAACATAATCATTCGAGGCCTAGCAAAATTAAGGCAGTTTCTCTTAACTCTCAGCCACAAATTCCCTCTTTCATTCAATGTTTTGATAGTGAACATGAAAGCAAGCCCTGAAAGCGGAAGAGATGTTGCTAAAGGGTACACCAGAGTCAACAGAGAGCTCTGGTAGATGAGATGTCAGGTTTCTTGGTACAAGCCGGTGGGTTATCTCCTTCTTCCCTATACGTACATTACATAGTCAGGGCCCACACCGAGAGAGGGCTACCGACACATGGAGCCCCCATTACTTCAAGTATAAATTCTTGATCATAACAGCCTGGTCCTAATCAAACAGAGGAGATGATGGCATAATTGCAGGACATCCAGATTCTTGACATCTCTTCTCTCCTCCTAAGAATTTCTCTGCTCACAGGGGAATCAAGGACAAGGAGTGGAAGAAATCCATTCCAAGGCATTTTGCTATTTGTGAGCAGTATATTGAAAGCATTTCTAGGAAAAGGGGATTATGTTGTAGGTTAAAAAGAGATGTTTGTGTTTCCTCTGATTTCAATTATTCAGACCCTCAGTGCCCTTGACTCCCCCCAACCTCCCTTGCATGCCCAGGAATAATCAAGAGTGGGCCCGAATGCCAAGGCCTATCAGCATTGCCAGGAAAATAGCATACAGCCCTCTGCCATCACAATCATGGCTTCTTCTCCTTTGCATCACAGCTCAAGGTCACCTGCTCCTGGAATTCATGTTTACTTGCTACACTGGCTCTAACCTAGTGCCTCTCCCTTCACAAAATTAGCATCTTTGAGTCATGCCATGCTTATGTATCTATTATGAAATAACATAACAAACCAAGAGGCACTGAATTCAAGGCTTGGCTTCTTCTTGCTAGCTGGGCAACCAGAGGCAAAATCTCTTTAGCTGTTTGAGCTTAGTTTCCTCATCTGGAAAAGGATGATATAATCATTGTCCCACCTGTCTCGGAAGGCTATTGCAGATTACAAATGAGATAACACAGGTGAAAGCTTTTTATACGTGGGAAAGCAGTTTCTGTTGTCAGTGGTGCAAAGACCATGTCTCTTAAACTCCGGCATCTGAAATAGGGGTGTGGCCCTTCTGCAGGCTCAACACAGATTGGGCTTAAATCCCACTGAATGCCTTCCTTGTGCCTACAAGGAAGTGCCAACTAGAGACCTTCTCCCTGGCTTTACCATGTATGCCCACTGATAAGAATCTGGCCTCACGCATTCCCAGACATGAGACAGGATAGCAGATCCACCCCTCAGAGCCTGCTCAAGGAAACAAAAGCAGCAGAAAAGTGGCAGCAAGCCTCCTCCAGCAGCATAGGCCACACTGGGACATCTAGTCCCACTTCCCAGACTGTAAGTCATCCTCATGACACCAGGAATTTTTTCTCCTTCTCCTTAGCACCACCACCTGCAGAACACCCTTTACAACCACTGCAACCAACCCCCCTGGCACCACTCACCTCACCATTTAGCAAACTTAACGGCCCATAATCTTTCATGGGGACTTGTTTTTAGAGTCGTAACTAAAATCTCTGCTCACCCAACAGAAAACACCTGGGAGACCAAAGAGAGAAGGATGCTATGTGACATATAAAGCCACTAATTGCCCATCTTCTCTGCAGCAGTGTGCTGGTAGTGTCCTGTCTTTTCCCCTGAATGTCTGCTAGCAGCTCTGCCTATGACTAGGAGCACTTATAGTGACACCAACTCGCTCTGCATCTTCAACAGCTAACACCTATAAACATCTCCTTTGTGTTACAACAAAGAAAATTCAATAATTAATGGTCTTTTGGAGAATTCCAATTCCTGGCCTCATTCAATAGCGCTTCAAAGCATCTCCAAACTATAAAAATGTTGGAAGTAAAAATAAATTACTATTTCTTACACTTTATCATACAATCAGGCTCATGGGCCCCAGAGTCAACACTCCTCTAATGGTCTGATAAAGAAGGTAAGAAATGGCTGGGTGCTCATGAGTGATTTGTACAATACTTTATAAACATAAAAGAGAAATCAGTATCAGAGTACTGTGGTGGTGGCAATGATTTCCCCTGAAAAATCTAAAATGCCCTCCCCAGTACTTCTCAAATTTTATCATGTTTTAAATGGCTCACTCAAGAGGTGCCTGGGTGGCTCAGTTGGTTGAGAGTCTGATTTCGGCTCAGGTCATGATCTCGCAGTTCGTGGGTTCAAGCCCCACGTCGCCCTCTGTGCTGACAGCTAGCTCAGAGCCTGGAGCCTGTCTTCACATCCTGTGTCTCCCTCTCTTTCTGACCCTCCCCTGCTCGCGCTGTCTCTCTGTCTCTCAAAAATAAATTGAAAAAAAAAAAAACATAAATGGCTCACTCAAGTTGGACTTCTTCCACAAGGCTTTCTCTGATCAGTCTAGCCTGGCAAAATTCATTCATTTGTTCAACATTTATTTAGTTAAGGATTATACGTACCAGGCACTAGCTGGTGCTAGCTTCTGAGGGTAGAACAATCTAATAATTAAAAAAAAATTTTTTTTAATGTTTATCTATTTTTGAGATAGATGGAGACAGAGAGTGAGTGGGAGAGGGCCAGAGAGAAAGGGAGACACAGAATTCGAAGCCGGCTTTAGACTCTGAGCTCTGAGCTATCAGCACAGACCTCAACATGGGGCTTGAACTCACAAACCCCAAGATCACAACCTGAACTGAAGTCTGACGCTGAACAAACTGAACCACCCAGGTGCCCTGGGGGTAGAACAATCTAAACAGTCAAAAGCTCTGTCTGGTGGCTCCATCCTTTGATCTATTAATAAATACTTATATCCCTGCATTAAATACAGCTCTTCACAACGTGCATTTTCCTAGAACTCATATTACTCTTCATTTTATAATTATCAAACTGTCTTTTTAAGCATTGCTGATTTCTTAATGGTCTGCTAAGAGAAGCTACTGAGTAAATAAAGTAAACATATATATATATGTTTATGTGTTTACATGTTTATATATAAATATATAAAAGTTATATAAATATATAAATTATATACAAATTAGCATATATTTACATGTAAATGCATGTATATATAATTAAACATATATATTTATATGTAAATAAAATCTTCCCATCTAGCTAATAAGCTTCTTCAAAGACAAGAATCTCCCTGTTAACATTTCTATCTTCTAGAGCATCCAACCCAGTGCTGGGACATGGTTCATTCTCAGTGCATACTTATTTGAATTCAGTAGTTCTACTAGCTGTAGGGGTTCCCCTTCTATGCCAATCCTGTTAATCATATCCTAGATTTAGAAAATGGGAAGCCTAAGGCCAAGGAAAACAATATAGTCAGTCCTAAGTCACCTACAATCCTCCAACATTCTGGCTAAGCCTTCTCTCAGACTAGAGCACTATGTTTGTGAGGAAGGAATAAAGTCATCTTTCATCCAGAAGGGCTGACATAAGCCACCTGTGCATTCCACGAAGAAAACCAGAACGAAATTGGAGCAGCAAGCCTGGACTTTGGACAGCACGACCACCCATGGAAACATCCATCATGCGACCCACACAAGGTCTGTCTGGCAAAGGACCATGAACCCAGGAGTCAGGGCCACCCACCCTGTCAGGGGGACAGCTGCAGCCAAAACCAGTCCCGGAGACCAGAGCCCTTGGGCATCCTTGTTGCCCCAGGTACCCATAATTGGTATTTTTTTTCTCAGTCTCTTGAAATCCACCTCCTAGAATAGCCGGCTCTGCTGTGAGCACCCTTAAGGGATGCAAGAGCTAAGCAAGGCAGGGGCTGGAGCTGATCTCTGTGCGGAGGTGGACCAATATCCTTTACTAGCCTAGGTGAGATCAGGTGAGGTGATGATGCTCTCTCAATCCCCACAGGCGGCTGTTAGTCCTACCACCTATACTGCCAATGAGTACGTGATTTAGCATAGGCAGAGCACGCACAGCCAGCGAACCAGGAATGGCATCAAGACATCTATGTATCACCCACAAGGGCATTAATTCATATTAGAGGTTTTTACCACCAAATCAGAGAGTTCTATGCTTTAGACATGGTCATAGGATATCTCAGAATTTAACATCTAAAACTTCAAGTCATTTACCCTAAAGCCAATCCTCCCCATTCCCCAAATTACAAAGTACCCTGGACCTTCAAAATCAATATTAAATGACCAAATGACCAATCCAAACTAAATTCCCTTTTCTATCCCAGATACAACGCTAGACTTTGCTGCAGTCTTTCCAGATCTGAGCAGTCTGACCCCTGCTCATGTTAGGTCAGCCTTTACGTATTCCTGCCTCCTTCCCCATCCTCCTGACCCCAATGGATCCTGAGGAAGCTGCTCTTGGAAGTCAGCAATGACATTTAGTCATGCAAAGCAGTGAGCTCACTTCATTTTCCTCAATAAATATTTCATTGAGATTCAGAGAAATAAGAGAAACCTTATTTATGGGATTTATGTTTGTCTTAATGATCCACAGCATAATTTGTTCCAATTAAATATTTATTTTAATATCTTCTTGGGTCTGAAAACTTCTGCCCATTCATCAGTGCGTCTTTGTATCATCAGTCCCTTACAGATACGGAGACATTGGGAATAGCCTCATTCTTCCCTAAAGTGGAAGTTTTTCCTCTCCAGCTCCCTCTGAAGGGGGACCCTGAGCCATGCTTGCACTTCCCCTGACACATCCCCCAGGACCCTGCCAGTCGGTCTCTATTCCCTGCTCCCCCTTACCTTGCTCTCAACCTCAAACCATATCCTCAAAGCTCACCTGCTCAGATACCTCTCTCAGACACAAAATCCCAAGAAATGCTCTGTAAAACAAGGCAGGGGGCAAAGAAAAGTGGTGAGCACTGCAGTGTGGTAAAAAGGAGGCTGGAATTGCAGTAAAGAGCTCTGAGTTCCAATTCCAATGGCACCACTTCTTTCCCTTTCCTATCCATATAATGGGCAAATACATACTGTTGGGAGAATCAAATGAGATGATGGAGGTGTTTTACAAACTATAAAGAATTTTAGCCACCTCCCTGTGTTGCTGTGTCACGTGCAAAGGTACATTTCTAGTATTTAGGACAAACATGGTATATAGTAAACGCTCAAATAAGACATAGTTTAAACATATGAGAAAAGAAATGTTTACTTTTATTAGAGCTCAATGACTATTTAGGTCTCACCTCCTAACTTGTCTACATGTGGCCTAAGTGAATGTTTCTATTACTCCTATATACAGATGTACAGAACTCTTAGGAATATCCAGAACCTATGTCAGAGGCAGAGACTTTCTGGGTATGTACATGTGTGCTGCACCTTTAAACTGTTCATATTTATACACATCTTCACAGTCTCCTCAGAAAACTCTCTCCCACAGAGACAGCATAACCTCCACTCTGTTGCTAAAACTTCCCTAGCTCTGAAGAAAAGCTTCCCCTGTGTCCTCACAGGGAGCAGTCGAAGCCACTCACATACCCTTAGCCCCAAGAACAGCCCCATCAGGTGGCAGCCAGAGCTGTCTGCCATCTGTGGTCCCTCTGTCCTGACCCCAGCTGAGAGCTCACCACTCAGCCTCCCTGAAATCTGGCTCCTGGCACAGATGGAAGTGTCTCCCACAACCCCATGGAATGTTTCTTTAGTCCAGAAACGACAGCAGTCACTCTCAGAGAAGGTGCTCTTCTCTCCCTCCCTCCATGCCACTCTCAGGGAGGCTTCCTGGATGACACCTGCGAGGACGCAGTAAGGCCCTGGTGGGGGCCGAATGAGTAAAATCCCAAGGCAAGTTGAAATCCAAAGAGATTTTACCTTTTACATTAATTAAATGTCATTTCTAAAAAATTTAAATCCCTGGAACTGTGAAAAAGATTTACTATGCCAAAGCAGAAAGGGCTTCCAAAAAGCAATTATAAAAGCTTAGAAGTTAATAACGGCTTTGTACCTTGTACTATTAGAGCTAATTCCATTATCTGAGAAACTAAAAACTGATGTTCGGTAACTTGGTGAATGCCCCAGTCCGTGGCTCCTGAAAGAACAGTCCTCTCCCACCACACCGTGTTAAGTATTTCTCTCCTCCAGAAAGCTGTCCCAGAACACTCCCACCACGTCCGATTCATTCCATTCACTCTAGACACCACCTACTCTACTCCACACACCCCCACACACACAGCCTAATGTTCCTCTACTTCTTCCGGAGCCAAGGAATCTTAAATTAACAGCAGAGTGCATTATTTTTGCACTCATTAAAGGATTAGCTGAGGTTTATTAGCCCAAAAGAATGAATGAACTGTTCTGAGCGCTAAGGTAATGCCAGGGTAAGAGAGGTTCTGGGCAGAGAGCACGTTCCTAGCCCCTTTCAAATCATACCAATTCTGCCTTTCCCAGACATGATGTTTAATAAATGTTTTAGTTATTTAAATAATTGAATACTTTGCTGGTTCTTTCTCTACCACATGCTTAAGGAAAAAACACCAGTTTTTCTTTTTCATAAAAGAAATTCCCAGTATGGACCCCCAACTCAGGGCAGCAGCTCAACTTGTCCACATACTGGCCAGTACCCCTCCTTTCCCCCTGAGCTGTCGCAGGTCAGGATGAAACCTGCAATGTCTGAAATATGATCTTCCATCTGCCACTTGATCTTCCATCTGTCACTTCCCCAATTTGTCAGGGGGCTGGGGGCTGGAAGATAAAGGTCTCCAGGGGTCCACATGGCAATGAGCAGATGTTAACTTGGACATCAAATGGGACAGAGGTGACTCTGCTTCAAAGCAAGAAGAAGCCTAAGGCCATAGCCAAATACACTTTCATGGGCAGAGGAGACCCCAAGATGTCACTGAATGGTCCAACATCTGATTCTTCCTTCAGGCATCTAGGGTATTCTCATCATAGTTCCCAGATGGAGGAGTGCAAAGAACACAAGGTTTACAATAAGAAAACCTAGGTCAGAATCCATAATATATGTTGAATGACTTGGCCAAGTCACATAACTTCTCAGAGCCTCAGTTTTCTGATCTGTAAAATAGGGATAGTACTATTGTGAAGTTTGAGGTAAGCACCTAGGACAGTTCCTGGCACATAGCAAGTACATAACCAATGCCCAAAAACTAAATTGCAACACAACCATAATCAACAGGCCATTTTATCTGAATTCTTTTTCCAGTAGGAAGACTAGATTTTTGTTGTCTGTCTATGCTATTTTTGCTGGCCCTTGCATGACTAATCAAAAGCTACTGAGAGACTACCAGCTGGAATGAAAGATGCAGTCTCTAACCATGACCAGAGAGAAGTTATCTGTCCAACAAAAGGATGAGAGCTGAGCCACAGCCTTCCCCTCATGAATAAAGTGTCCAGGCCATATCCATAAGGATATTTTTAAACACTACAGTCACTGAAAGTTAAATCTGCTCCATACCCTGTATTTAGATACAGAAGGGTTTTAAGCCACCAAATTTGTTTCTCTGTAGACCATGTCCTGGCAAATAGATCTTATCTTTAAAAATGCATCCCCATCTTTGTTGACAATCCTGTCTTCCACACTCAGAAATATTCCTGGAACCAGGGTCTGTTTCTGGAAACCAATTTAAATTTATGAAGCTGCTTGTATTTATGATAAAATGGAAGTAAATCTGGCTGAAGCAAAGACCTACATTCCAGAGATAACTGGCCATTCACTTATTAGTTGCTGTCCCTAGCTAATACCCAAACCACAAGCTGCCCCTTGCTCAACCTCCCTGCAGGAACCCTGGGTCATTCAGAAGCACAGGGAAGGAGCTGAAAAAGTAGGGGAAGCAAACAACATTAAATCAAGAGACACACCCTCTGCAGTCAAGGTCAACACCCAGGAGGGGCAGTAGGCCTTGGACAGTGGCGGAAGGACTCCACCCACACAGCACTTTGAACAGAAGCTCTCTTCCAACTGGAGGCAGAGAGCTGCTAATCTGACGCACACCCAAAACATAGATGTGGGTAAAAATAAAATTACGACTGCTCCCGTGAGAAAGCCAGGAAAAGAACATATTGAAACAATCATGGCCTGAAGCCCTGCCCAGCACCAACACTACTAAATGACCTCAACCAGGGACAGGAAAAGATTGATCAAGTTACTTTCCCTGCTCTAAATCTCCCAATAGCTGCCCGTAAACTACTAAATAAAATCCTAAATCTCCAGTGTGGAACATAAAGCCCACTCACCCAACCTTTCCCCGTCTGTCTCTTACCATCCAATATCCCCTACACATGCACTGGCAACGAGCAGACACACACAATCCCCACATAAAGACTATTTTCCAAACTCACCAAACCCTCCCACTCTGTACCTTTCCTTTGTAGCTCTTCTCCATTTCCGCAAGTGCAGCTTCTACCCATCCTTCAAGGCTTTTCAAGGCCAAATCCACAGCTAGAATTCTCTGCTCCGTGTCACTTTCTAACTAAATAACCCTTTCCCTCACTGTAATTTCCATGAAGACAAAGACTGCCTATCTCGTTCACTATCATAATAATACCTTTATGGAGTAGGCATTCAATAAATATTTGCCAATTGAAGGAGTACCTCAATGCCAAGATATTTCTTCTGTAACTGAGTTTTCTAGTCCTCGCCAGACAAGAAGTACCCCTTAGCAGAGGCAATTCTGCTACTGGCCTGGTTTCCTTTCTCATGTGGTATCTCAGTCCCTGGAAAGTCTGCTCCCATGATGTCCAGGATCCCTGCACACATCTCACTGTGCTCACTTGTGCTCACTGAGCATTCCACTGGCCACATCTGCCATGTATTTCCTCTCCTGCTCTGGCCACCAACTGCTGCTAAAAGATGCATAAGGTGCTGCCACTGAGGGGACCAGCATCTGACCCAGCGAGCTGTCCCAGAGCTCTCATATCCTCAGCACTCCGGGTGCCAAACCGCCTGAGTTCCCCAGAGTCACCACTATACCAGGATCAAGTCCTGATGGAAGATAAGCCCTCTTCCCCACTCTGTGTTCACAGGTCCTCTGTACTTGTATGTCACACAGAGTCCTCATGAGAACAGTTCCTTCAACTTCTGCATTGCACTCCTCTCCTGAGGGCTGGATGCCATCCTATGTGCTTGGCGTTGGCTGGAGATAAACATCCAGAAAAGAGAGCACCTCGTCTCTCCAAAACCCATTTTCCTCTTCCTCACATTCAAAGCCATAATATAAACAAGACCAACAGTCTGCTTGACTCTTATGAAATGGCCAGGACATGTCCAGTGGTCACAGTGTAAAATGAAGCGATGTTCCTTTGCCTCTGACATAATCTCTCTCCCAATCTGCTGCTTCAGGCCTAATCCCTCACAGATTATGTTTGAGGTCCTCAAGAAGTGCTAACTACTACTACCTTTCCTATTTAAAAAGCGAAGCCCTTCCTCTTTCTCTCAGTGCCTCTAACCAGGCACCTCTACTCATTGGGCACCTCTGAGAACAAGCTGCTTCAGCCCCTCCCTCTCAGCATCTAGACAGGCATTTGCCCTGGCTCTTGGATCCTTCTTTCCTGAAGTGGTTGATAAGAACGGATTTCAGCAGATAATGCCCAGGGCCTGAAGATTTATCAATGCTGAGGTCCTCTAATGACTGTCAATTAGTGTGTCCATTATTCTGGGCTGGGTCATTCAGCCCTTAATCTAGTTAATGGAGAAGGAACTCCAGCAAAGTCGGAAGCACCTTGAGCTGGTGGACTGAGCCAGCAGGAGGCAGCATGGTGAAGGCCCCCTTGGAGGTAGCCCAGCTCAGCTGCCTAGCAAGCAAGTAGCCTCCAGGTCAGGGAGCAGGGTCTTAAAAGGAGCTACTGATAGATGACTGCTCCTGCTGGAAACACATCCCACTCACAAGGTACAGAGGGCAGCCTGAGGCTGAAGCTTCCTCACGAGGCCTGGGGCCAACTTCAAGGCAAGTGGAGGTTGGTCTTTGGTTCCCTCCTTCACATCCAACTCTCCATTGCCTCCTCTCAAAGCCCCAATATCCAGCACTTATGGCACATTCTGTCTTCCCCAACTTATTGAAACCTGCCCCCCTAAGCTTCCAGGCCTTAGATCCCTTTCCTGACCATTCCACCATCGTCTTCTCATCCAAAAGTTAGATTTCAGTCAGTAAGAATTAAGAATTAATAGCTAACATTTATTGGGCTTTTTACATGCTTGACACCACTTCACCCATACAATAACCCTAATGAGGTAAATATTGATATGGTCAGCATCTTACAAATGGGGAAACAGAGGCCTAAAGAAGTGCCCAACATTACACAGTAATGAGTGGTGTGAGGTAAAGCAGGCCATTTTGATTTCAAAGCCTCATCACACTGCCTAAAAAGTAAGTCAATCAGCAAATAAGCCTACCATTGTCCTTGGTACATCCAAGTTTTATTAAGTTTTAGGTTTGCTTTGGTTTTTAAAGGAGTCTGGTCATGCAAATCAATAGCTTTAACTGATAGAATTTAAGGATAAATGGTTGGAGGTGATAAAAGGAGACAGATGCAGGTAGGTGTACTTTCAACTTAATTTCACCCCATATGAAACCACCTCCCCAAACCCAGCTGTATTCATCTCCCCATGACCAAAAATATCACTCCATGCACACTTTTAACCTGCTTGGCACATCTTCTTTGCGTATCTTCTTTGAGGGATTTCCAAGAGCTAGGAACCTTTAGCAAGTGATAGACTGATGAGGGAAACATCTAAGATAAGGTCAAGCCATAAATATGGCATATGGAAAACAGAGGAAGGGGAGATGGATCCTGAACCTGTAGAAGGTGTTGATTCAGGAACTGGACCTCCTCTTCTCAGGTGGAAACGATGAAGGGTCCAGTTGGAGGCAGAGGGATAAATGTCCCTCTCTCTGGAGCCTCTTATAACAAAAGAGAGGATGTAGAGGCCATCAGGTTTTTCAAACACAGATACAAGTCACCCCTCAGGAAAGGCTGTCTTTGGTACCCTCATACTTCATACCTCTGTCCTCCAACCCTGTTCCTAGGTAATGAGGGCATGGATATTATAGCAAGGACAGCCTTCCAGCCCTGCTGGGGAAGTGATGCTCATGTTCCCAAGGTATGTGAGGATTCTTAAACCTTAGTATGATCCTTCTTCTTCCAGGAATATTTGCAAGAACCCAGCTCATCCAGTGAAGCCTTATGACTCCATCAGATATATTAGTTTTTATGCAATATACATTTATAGAAGTAATTTGTAGTGTGATTAAATCTTATGAATAAATTTCCAATAAGCCCATTCTTTCTACTATAGAATTTTATTTTTGAATATTTTTCAGTAAATAAATGTATTTCATTTTGATCACAGGCTATCTCAATTTTTTTTCTTAAGTTACAAAATGTGTTTTTGAGGGACATGCCCCTAGCACTTCTGAATCCTTTTCATTAGAATTTGGCTCAATATTTTTCTGCATCATTCAGAGGATGTAGGCCCATAATTAGGGCAAGAAACGTCTATGTGTCTTAATCCTTAACTCTAGCTGAGCACAGAGTGTGACTGATACAGTGGGCTGCCTACTGAGTAGGAATTTACCCCTTTCTTCCTTACTTACAGAACCTAGATTTTGTTCAGGAATCAGCATCCAAGTACCTTAGGAGAAACAGAGGCCTCTCAGCCCCACAGGGTAAATGTTAATTATGTTATATCAATCATGAAAATTATATCCCCTTTCCAGTGACTTGTTTAGGAATTGGTGGTGAAATTATGTCCTTTGAGCCATGAGAAAAAGTCTCCCAAGGGGCATCTGGGATAGGCTTTCTTGCTCTTAAAAAAGATCTATGTGAATACATTCATGAAAACTAGGCTTTTTCAGCTGTCACTTCTCCGTGTGATACAGGGCATTGTGGCAGCCATCTTGGGACTATAAGGAACAGAAGTGTGAAAAGAATTGGGGTCCTGGGATCTCCATTCTTACAATGGCAGGCTAGGCAATTAGGATCAACCCTCCCACTAATGGCAATTGTTTTTTTTTTTTTTCCAATCTTCTTAAAAGCATTAAAGAACTAAGAAAAATAACAAAGAATTAGTAGGCCAAAACCTAGGAGAAGGGGAGAATCAAAAGAGGTTGGTCCAAAACACAAAGGAGTTTTGTTCTCAGAATATTTGCCAATCTGCAAGAAATTGTGGCAAAACTAAGCTGTTTCTCTAACAGATAGGATGGGCAAGAGGACCAAAAATTAAAATTCTGGGCCTTCTCAAGGAAGGGATTCTGATAAATAACATTCCACTCCAAGCTGGGCTTTCACCCAGAGAAAGAGCTTCACTGTTAAGGGAAAGGTAACCAGTTTTCATGGAAACTTGAAACACAGCTACCTATAATCTAGTTCCAAGGATGGATCCCCAAGCATTCAATTATTGGAGTATGATAAAATTATACTGATAGTATCTATAGGTGTCTGACAAAAGAAAAATGATCATTATAGGAGGAAGTTTTACAATCCTAGGCTGCAAATTATTATAAAATATTTTTCAAAAATAATGACCAGGACACAAAGATAACACAAGTTAAAAAGATACCAAGAACAAGAACTATCACAAACAGCAGCCTACAGAAACAGACCACAAAGATTCCAAAGACTCCAGATATTGGACTCCAGATATCCAACTTAGACACTATAAAGCAAATATGTTTACTATGTTCAGGGAAACAAAAGACACAATTTAAAGGTTTTTCATTGGACTGAAAACTTGGGGAAAAAAAGTTATTTGAAAACAACTTAAATAGGGATTCTATTTCGCTTAGCATGACACCCTTGAGGTCTATCCACTTTGCTACAAATGGCCATATTTCATTCTTTCTCATTGCCATGTAGTACTCCATTGTATATATATACCACATCTTCTTGATCCACTCATCAGGTGATGGACATTTAGGCTCTTTCCATGATTTGGCTATTGTTGACAATGCTGCTATGAACATTGGGGTACATGTGCCCCTATGTGTCAGCACTTCTGTATCCCTTGGATAAATCCCTAGCAGTGCTATTGCTGGGTCACAGGGGAGTTCTATTGGTAGTTTTTTGAGGAACTTCCATACTGTTTTCCAGAGCGGCTGCACCAGTGTACATTCCCACCAACAGTCAGGCAGAGGAGGACAGATACCATATGTTTGCACTCATAGGTCTAACAGGAGAAACCTAATGGAGAACCATGGAGAGGGGAAGGGGGAAAGAGAGTTGGGGAGAGAGAGGGATGCAAAGCCTGAGAGACTATTGAATACTGAAACCAAACAGAGAGTTGAAGCGGGAGGGGAAGGGGGAACGAAGGTGGTGGTCATGGAGGAGGGCACTTGTGGCGAAGAGCACTGGGTGTTATATGGAAACCAATTTGACAATAAACTATTAAATAATTTTTTTAATTTAAAAGAAATAATTATTCCAGCACCGAAAAATACAATACTTAAAATTAAGAAGTCAAGAAGTCAAGGAATAATTTTAATTCCAGATTAAACTTAGCTGGCTAGAAAATTAATAAACTGGAAGATAAATTGGAGGAAACTATCTAGGATGCACCAAGGTGAGATAAAATATGAAAAATACAGAAGTAACAATAATAAATTTAGAAGATACAGTGAGAAATTTCAACTTTGATCAATTTCAAAATTGACTCAAATAAAAGAAATATTTATTTCAATCAACTGGTATCCCAAAAGGAGAGAAGAGAAAGAACAGAGATAATTGCTGAGAATTTTCCCAAGAGTGATGAAATGCAACAATCTACAGATTTCCTGTAAGAAGTCTAGTGAACCAAAGCTGACTAAATAAGAGAGAATCTGGTGATGACATTGAGCCTCTTATTTAAACACCCACCTTCTGAACTTCTTGTTAAGCAGGAGAAGCAGGAAGAGAGGGGCAGAAGTTTTATTGTTTAGGCTGTTTTGAGTTTGGGTTCAGTTACCTGCAACCAAAAGCATCCTAAATAATATTCATAGTGAGAATAATGTATCCACCATTTACTGAGTACTATGTGGCCAGCATTGTATATAGATTTCTATTTTGTGTAATTCCTCACAAAGCCTTACAAGGCAGTATATGTCAGAGTCAATACAGGCATGGTAGACTATGGATACAAACCATCTTGAAATCTCAGTAGCTTAACAGAAAAAATTATTATCTCTTGTTTGTACTACAAGTTCAACATGGTTCAACAGAGGGCTATGCTCACAGTCATTCAGGGTCCCAGGATACCAGAGACTTTATCCCAGCCTAGCTTCTACAGTCAGGGAAACAGTATGACGTTAATAGTTATTGGCTTTTAAAGCTTCCATTTGGAAATGAAACACCTGATTGCTGACATTTCATTGGCCAAAGAAAATCACATGGCTGAAGGTATAGAGAAGAGCAATCTTACTGTGTGCTCAGAAGGTGGAAAACTGTAAATATTAGTGAATATTTATGACTACCACAGAGAGATATTACCCTAATTCTTTAAATGAGAAAGGTAAGGCTCAGAGAGGTATTTAATACTTTTTAGATAGATGAGTTGACAATGCACTCATTAATATATCTTCCTGAAGGTGATATTATGGACATGACTACTTGAATTTTTGTGATCAGGCTAGTGAGAAGAGAAATGAAGCAGTGATATGATCTCTAAGGAGCCAAGCAGAGTGTCTAGCTGGGTCTCATTATGATCTATCCCAGAATCATTACCCTCAAGGTCAGAGTATGGAACCAAGGCAGCCAGTGGCAGGGAGATGGGGGAGGCAAATATTCTAGTCCTTCCCTTGTTCCTTATGCTAACTAGATCCTTCCCTGTGTGGATAAGACTGGACTGAAATTGGCCAAATAAAGAGTTTATATACATGCACTAAGGGTTCCCACTATCTTATATATTCCAGGTGTTCAAGATGTGGTTAAGAGAGGGAAAAATAAGCCCACGTAATCGAGTTGGCCATGCCAAGTTTCTTAACTTTGATCTCGGCAAATTCAGAAAGTTGGTCAAGGCAAAAGAGATGCAAACGGAGAGAGCTCTTAACCCATCATGTCCAAACATAGGAGAAAGGACCACCTTGTTCTCTTAGGTCCTCAAGACCTTCCTATGAGGTAGATTTTCCAGCCTGTAATGTGCAGAACATTCCCCACCTCCTCCCATACCTACTCATGACACAGGCACCTCCCTCTTCCCAGTACCTCACATCTACTGGCTGGGCCCCCCAGCTGCCCTTCCTGCTATGCATGGACTGCCTCTGCATGCCCTGTCCAACCTCCTGCAAACACAGCAGCGTCTGTCTGAGATTCTCGCCCTGTGGCAGGGAAGGAGTCAATACCAGGGTTCTTATTTATTTATGTGTTGGTTTATTCCTTCCCAGGGATGAGGCAGCAGTTAAGGGGAAGAGGGGGGAGGAACAGAGAGGGAAGGCCCAGAAAAGAAGCTGTGGTGGGTTAGAGATTGGCAGAAGAAATGTCTCTATAATTTCAACTGCTTTCAAACCACACTGTCTCTAACTGAGCCCCCTGGGGTGAAAGGTCTGTGTTTTACCGGGGATGAGAGTTTATAACCTTAATTATGCCTTGAAGCATTTGGCTGTGTTCATCTTGAAACTTCCAGCAGAAAAAAAGAATGTGGTTTCCATTACAGTGTCACTGAGGGACTTGTACTGGGGTTGGGATCATTAAAATGAAAACACTGATGAGTAAGCCATGGCATTTTGTCTCCAAGACTTACGTCCTTCCTCCACCCCTAGTCCTGTACTTTATTTTGAGATAGGCTTAAAATAGTCCATAAAATATGGAGCTCATTATCCCATCTAACAGATTTTATTTGGCATGAATGTAGATTAAAAGCCCCATGCCAATTCTTCCTCCTAGCCTGAGTTTATAAGGAAGACACTCCTTTGCCTTTGCTCTGGGCTGGGTTCTTTAGAACTCAATACTGCAATAGACCAGGAGAGTCAGGAGGTGCCACTTCCAACTCCACTCAGCTTATTTTTCATGATAATAGCAAAGGAGGATGGAGAAAGAAATACAGTCTGTTTGGGGGCTCCTTACAAATTCTGCCTGGAGCCTTAAGAAGCTGGATCCAATATAGACACCTCTCAAACCCATGAATTCCTCATCCTGCCCATTCTTCCACATACAATGACTACATTAGGGATGCTAAGCTTGTTAAAGGGGGCAGGACTGGAGGTTGAAACAACAGGGCCTTGCGAGTTTTTGTGTCCTGCTTTCATACTCCGGTTTAGCCAGTAACTGACTGCATGGCCTCAGGAACTGAAATCCTCTTTTTGGGCTCAGTTTCCTCATCTCTTAAATGAGAGGTCTCTTCCAACTCTGGCTCTTCTTTTGCTGAGGGTAAAATTATGGAGGTAAAGAGAGTGAGGAACCAAAACCTCTTCTCACCACGATCTTGTTTGGCCCAACCATTTCTTGAACCAGTAAATTCACTTTTTATCTGATTAAGCTCCAGCCTTCTCTGATTACACCTTTCGTCTGAATCCCTAGAATGTTTGCACTGTATTTTTTCTTACCCGGAATGCCCTTTTCCCTTGCTGTACACAAATCCTTAAAAATCCAAATACTATAAGTACATGCTGATGGCTTTATTTATGTCTTTAAAGCCTTCCACACACAGGTGTCATCTCCTCTCCAAGAGTTTCCCACAGGGCCCAGAATAGGGTTTTGTAGAAGATGAGGAAGAAGGGACTGATCTCTCAATTTCACTGGCAGTCTTATGATTCTCCACTCAGTTTTCATTTCCTCAAAACTGTTAAATGGCAGAATTTACAGGTGATAGACCTCCAACCACCTCACCCCTGTACTTTCTAGTTATAGGTCCTCTCTGAGTCCCCTCAGTTATCTCATCAATACAATGAGAATAACACTGCCTACATCTCAGGGTTGTTGGAGGCTTGAATGAAGCAGGTGAAAACTTATCCAAGGTCTTGATCGAGCCCATCTCTCTAGTCTCAACCCATAACACTGCTTGCTCTTCTGCTAAGAATATCAAAGCTACCTGAACCGCATTTCCTCTTTTTTTCTTCTTTCTAATTAAAAATAGATTCCTAAGCACCTCCCTCTACCCTCCTTCCAGCAGAGGAAGCACTCCCCTCCTCCGGTCTACCACTTCCATCTGTACTCTTCCTTCAACTCACTCCTACCTCCTCCAGGTCACTGCTGCATTTCACAGCACTTATCACCAGCTCTTATTAGAAATTCAACTGTTGCTGGACTTGTGTATTATCTGTCTCACTCACTAGAACGTAAACTTCATGAAAGCTTCCTGCCTTATTCATGCTGTACTCCCAGAAAATAGCACAGGCCCGGAACACAGTCAGTACTCAATGAATATTTATTGAATAGATTAATAAATCCATTTCTCTATATCATTTTCAAACTTCTCTCTGTCACTGGCCCCACCCCATCCTCATATACAGTCAGGCCTCCCTTCCTTAACAAAAACCATCATTTGACCCTAACGTCCCACCAACCACTATTCTATTTTTACCTTGCATTTTCTGACATATTTCTCAAACAAACAATATGTGCTGGCTGCTGCCTCATCTTTACCATCTCCTCCCACTACAATCTGGTTTCTCCTCACCAAGGCTGCTGAAGCAAAGCTGTGAGTAGTCACCAAAGCCTTCTGTCACCAAACTCCTCAAAATGGCCCAACCTCCCTGCAAATGGGGATCCCTAACTGTCCTTTCTCTTCTACTCCCATGAATTTAGTGTCTCCTGGCTCTCTTCCTAACTATCCTTGGGAATAAATACTCTCCTCACTTTGATTCTGTCTCCCCATGTGTACACTTTCCAAGATCAGTCTACATTAATCATATTTCCCCCGATACTATCTTCCCTGGGCTAATATCAATTTCATGATCACTTTTAGGTCAATAAATCAAAACCATGCTTCTGCTACCCTAACTCTTCTCTAGAAATATAAACATAAATATGCTAAGCTTTATGTTATATCATGTTATACTTCTTATATTTCTAGGACCAGGCACTGGTACCAGATTCCCAGTACCTATATTCCCTACTGCCTAGTATGCAGAAATTGTTCTGTACATTTTTAAATTAAATGTTACTACCCTGCCATCATCTGCCTTTAACCTGCCATGCAAGCAAGAATCTTCACAAGGTGGCTCCAGCCTATCTCTCCAAACGTAATTCATACCACACAGACAATCCAGGAAGTCTATACTCTCTGACTTCCATCCTCATAGTTAAGTACCATTGAAGATTAATTCAGTATTCTCCTTTTTATCCTAACTGCCACTGTAGTGTTTGTTATTGTCTACTTCCCCCACTACACTATAAAGTCTTATGAATACAAAAATACTGTCTTCTTCAGCACCATATTCCCAGAGCCTTAAATGGGCATGGCATAGAGTAGGCCCTCAGAAGATATTTGTTGAATGAGTGAACATTTCCTCTTTCATGCAGACTATTTCTCCTGCTTAAGAAATAATACCTAATAGCACCATGTAGATATATTATAGGTACTGTAGGTATATTATTTTGCAGGTATTGAAAGTATTGTCCACATAGAACCACGGAATCTTAAAGGGTCAACAGAGACTCACAGAAATTAGTGATAGATCTTGGTCTTTTCAGGAGTTTTAATTGTAAGCTCTCGGAGGGCAAGGGGCCTACTTACTATCCCCAAATGCTCCCTGCCATGCATAGGCCCTTAGCAGATATGATTACTATTGCCAGCAATATCACCACCAATATTTATTGCTTTGACCATTTCTTTGATAACAAGCTGCCTCCATCTGTAAGGTGAAGGGTAAACTCCTCACTTATGCTGAGAATCCAGCTGGCATTCTGACCATCCAGGGACACAGCAACCCCTCTACCCCTTGGCTATCAGCAATCACTGAATATGTCACAAGAGAAGAACAGGCCCTGGGAGGCCATGCCACACCCAGAGAAGTGCTGCTCTGCCGTTCTCACATCACAGTAACTTCCACCTCACCGGATGGAAACACCACACCTGGACCTCACAGAACAGCTATCGGTGTCCTTCCCTCAGGACTTGGCCTAGATACATCTTGTCTAGTGATCTCACACCACAGACAAGACATCCCAGCGAGATACTCTGTATGTGCTGACAGGGGAGATGGACAGAAACCCCAGTTTCACGTGTGCGCTGGAGGAAGAGTGGGCGTCTCCCCACCTGTACCATAGCACATACAGAGAGAACTCAGCCCAGATGGGAGTCAGGGGTCCTGGCTGTAGCAGCTCTGCGACTTTAGCGAAGTACCTAACCTCGATAAGCCTATTTCCTATCTGGGAAATGGGGGCTAAAGTAATCTATCTCAAAGAGACACACTGCAGACCCACAGATATAAGGTATTAGAATTGTCAAATCATTATAGCACTCTTTTTTCCTCCTTAACAATGCCTCAATAATCAGTATCTTTTCTTTGTTCCCTGGAGAGTTCAGGTACTCTGTGAGCCAACGTGATTTATTAGAAACAGTCCTGAACTAGGTGTCTGGGGGAGAATACAGAGATAGCGGGACAAGAACCTAAACTCAGAGAAGATCTGCTCTCATTGGAGAAAACAGGACCCCCCACACCACACACACACACACACACACACACACACTCACTCACTCACCCAGAAGTAACTAAGCTCATAACAGCAGCAGAAATCTGGGAGGACAGCATGCACCTACCAAGCACTTCTTCAGCTCAGACATTGCCACACACATTAACTCCTTCAGTGCTCACAACAACCCCATGAGACATGTCCTGTTACTACCCACAGGAGCCTATTGTGTATCATGGAACACCTAATTTTGGGCAACTAAGTGCCCACCTGCCTCCTAACAGAACCACGTATGACTAACTAGGAGAGCCTTTTCTGGAGGACATAGGAGCTTCAAGGTTTAGAAGGGGAAGGGTGTGTATTAACTACAAGGAGGAGACACTTGGGGCATTTCTAGTGGAAGCACAGGAAAATACAGAGGTTTCTGGGGATATTCTGGTGTGGAGCAACAAAGAATGGTCTGGGATGGTGTTTCTAGTGGTGCTGTGTTCAAACTATTTATTGGCCAAGAGACTTGGTTCCTTTAGAGAAGTGATCTTATGCCAAAAGCCAATTAAGTAACTATAAGAGATATATATTTGTAACTTAAAAAGCTAAGCTAAAATAACTTCTTTATGTATTATAGGAAGATTCATCTCAAATGGGAAGGTGATTACAACCTAAATTCCTCTGATTAGAAAATTCCCAGTGCAGGAGAGCCATCCAACACTTTTCATACACATGCTGTGTGCTTTTCTCATCTTTTTCCCACAGACCATAGGAGGGAAGGAACAAGTCATAACGGTTGGCACAAAGAAGCCACACATCAAGCTGGGCACTCCTATGCAACAGTTAACAAGAGCAGAACAAGCCAAAACAAAATGGGTATCCATTTGTCCATGATCCTGGGTATCCTACTGTCCATGGCAATAGGGACTGGCCACAAGCAGATGGACTAAGCAGCGACGCCAAGTCTGACCCAGTCAGGGACCAGAGCTGGGCAGATTACTGAGCAGCAAGCAAACCACAGACAGGGCATCTGTCCGTGACGGAAAACCAAGGGCCAGGAAGAGGGCTGTAGGCATGGGAAGAATGAGATCAACATGCATGAGAGCCACAGCTGTTACAGCTGGCTGCCTCTGACCCTGTACTGTACCTGGGCAGAGTCAATCCTTGGGTTGGGACATTTCAGAGAAGGTTGAGGCAGGAGAGAGCAGCTACACAGGGAGAGGTGAACTCTGGTGAGAAACACAGGTAGATTCCTGGCTGAACTACAGCCCAACACTGTGAAGGCTTAACGAAAGTGACTCTCCTCACTGCCCAACTATCTGAAAGGAGAAAAGCATTTTTCTTTCTCAAATTCTAACTGAATATGGGCAGTGCCCAATTGTTGGGGGCTATACTAAGAAGGAGTGAAAGGGACTTGATGTCTGCAGTGACAAACTGCCATCCCAATATCCAAAGCCCTAGGCAGACAGAACAGAGAGCAAAAACTCCAAAGCAAGCTGGGGCAGACAACATCCTGCAAATAGGAAAATTTTAGTTCCTAGAAATAAGGAAAGTCAAGGTTCAGTTAGGTAGTGATAGAAAATGGTTGCAGTTGTTTTTAAAGAAAATTGCATGAATTATACCCAAAAGGTAGTGTTCCTTTAAGTTTTATTCCTCTGTGCATCCCTATGTTTACTCCTGTGTTTACTATTCTCATATATTCTCATTTATTTTGTTATTTTGCTAAAGAGGCATTTTTGCCTTTACTCTCTGGCATCCATGTTACAGGATGGCAATGAGCAGTCCCAAGCCTGGCTACCATCAGAATCACCTGCAGAGCCCTTAAAGATGCCAATGTCCAGCCTCATTTCCAGCAATTCTAACTTAACTGGCTGGGGCTGGTTATGGGGAGAAAGGAGCTGGACACTGCACTTTCTAACAGCTCCTGGGTGATTCTCGTGTATATCCAGGGGTAAGAATCAGTCGGTTTCAGGTCCAGAAGCCAAAGCACTTTGTGGTAGCTACAAAATATGGACAAAACACCAAGAAGAAATTAGCAGTCTAAAAGCTATGTTATAAATTCACTTTATAAAGAACACTTAAGTTTTCTGCACATCAGTCATTTATGTACTTCTGACATCATTTTACCATATCCATTACCTCCTATAGTTATTTCCTCAATAATATTTTAAATCAATGCCATTTTACTTAAATTTATTTTAAAAAGAAACTAGTGGACTGAGGGTAATGGCAAGGTGACAGTTCCTGAGAGGGAAAAACACTCAAGTCAGGAGGCAGGGAAAGTCAGAAGACCCAGGATGCAGGGCAACATTGCCACAGCCATGGGGTGAGGAAAGTGAGAAGCTTGGAGATGGGTTGGAGACTAACAGAAGAGTGCCAGAGAATGGGGTTACAGGTAGCAAGTGCCCGTATGAAGCTGTGCCCTTAAGAAGCCCTAGGGAGAGGGGGGTGCCTGGGTGGCTCAATTGGCTAAGTGTCCAACTTCAGCTTAGGTCATGATCTCATGGCTCATGGGTTTGAACCCTGTATTGGGCTCTGTGCTGACAGCTCAGAGCCTAGAGCCTGCTTCAAATTCTGTTTCTCCCTCTCTCTCTGCCCCTCCCCTGCTCGCACTCTGCCTCTCTCTCTCTCTCTCTCTCTCAAAAATAAACAAACATTTAAAAAAAAAAAAAAAAAGAAGGAGGAGGAGGAGGAGGAGAAGCAGAAGCCCTAGGGAGAAGAGAGGCTGAGGAAGCAGAGAGACTGAGGCCAGAGAGGGAGGCAGGGCAGAGTAGGAGACTGAAGCAGGGCTGGTGGAAGTGAGGGGCAACCTGAGCGTTGAGTGGGGCTAAGGGCGGCCTGTGTTGGATGAAGTGGGGGTGGGGACAAGGGGTGGCACAGCAGAAGCAGACACTGGGGAAGCAGACTGCTGGACAGCACCAGGCGATGACCAGCAATAGACCCTCCAGCGACATGTGTAAATCACCTAAGATGATCTCACACAACCAGTGGCAGACATCGCATATAGTGGAAACACCGCCCATGCCTATGAAGAAGGAGTCACCAGTCTTCCCCTCTTCCTCTTCCCTCCAACATGATTGCACGTAAACAAAGAAATATAAACCCCCACCTCACATGTCAGGTCCCCAAGGACATGCCAAAACTCAACAACCACAAAAAGTGACATTACTTCTCTTACATACTACTCGTGTTTCTTATCTGTATGAGCTCCTTTTCTTCCATGAACAGTCCCTACCACAGGAACCATCTCCTCAGTCACTATCTGTAAGCACAGAACCCAGTCAGCAGAATTGACAAACAGTAACAAACACCGCAAAAACAGTGTCTGCTATTAGCAAAATAAATCATCAAAATAATCATGTCTAAGCAAGTTGGTAGTTCATTATCATATAGGTCCTTACATATAGACCAAAAATATCCTTACACATAGTTATCTACAGCCCTAAAAACTATCTCTTTTACTATTTAAAATCCTTGCCCTTAATTTTTTTTTTGAATAATGGGGGAGACAAAAGGTTCGTCGGCAGTCACCAAGCACGCACTGTCAGTTCTCAGGAAAGTTTATTTCCGCTCCATGATGTGTTGTTTCCTCCCCTTTCCTAGATGTGTCAAAGCACAGATTCCTGTATCCCCCAGTCACAGCCAAGAGAATGACTCAGGCGGCACACAGCTTGCTGATTATTTCAATTTCCTGGGCTAAGCTCATCATTTCCCTCCCCTCATTTCTTATCCTCTCCTCACTTTCTTGAGGCCTGCTACCTTCAAGACGACATGAGCCATGACAATAATGAGGGTGAAATGACATGAAATCCTAAAACAGATGAAGGGAGCTAAATTCTGATACACTAAGGAGAAGATCTAAGAGAACTTCGTTCAGCACCCTGAAGGACGAGTTCATCATCCATCCATTCAACGAATATTTACCGAGCATGGCCCGTGACTTATCTCAATCTAGCATGCCACTTGAAATCATGCAACTGGCTACACAATGTTAGGTAACATTAGCTGTCAGAGGGGCGTTCTGCTGAATACAGATGTGAGTGTGCACACATGTACACACACAGTACTAGGATACCCACTAACCAGAAGTGGGCAACATAAACAACACTCAACCTCAGAAGCCTGGAAATAAAATACCCTTCACAGCCAGGAGGGGCTAATTTAAAGCCTCATCATAAAGAAAACCCTAGAGATACTGTTTATGAAAGACCATAAACTTTCAATTACAGCCATACATGATGACAAAATATCCATGGAAGAACACACAAATCTGGCAACCAACTTTTGCTATCCAGGGGCACAGGTTAATCCATTAATCCATAAATGTATTAACCTGACATTTCCAAGAGTGCTTGACACTTTTTTCTTTTTTTTTCCAATGTTTATTTATTTATTTTGAGAGAGAGCGAGCACGCATGAGAGAGGGGAGAGGGGCAGAGACAGAAGGAGAAAGAATCTCAAACAGGCTCCATGTTCAGTGTAGATCCCAATGTGGGACTTGCTCCCACAACTGTGAGATCATGACCTGAGCCAAAATCAAGAGTCAGATGCTCAACCAACAGAGCCACCCAGGCACCCCGAATGGTTGACACTTTTACATGTACTAACACAATAAATTTCCCCCAAATTTTATAACACAGGTATTGGTATAATATTCACATTTTTCATTTGAGAGTAAACCATTTATTCAAGGGCACTTGGAAAATAATGAAGCCAGAACTTGAATCTAAATTTGCAATTCATGGATTCAAGCATTTTCAAAAAAAAAAAATAAATTATTATTATTACACCTTATACACTAACATCTAATTTCTTCTTCTAGTTAGTACATGTTAGTTTGAATTTTGTTTTAATTCACATAAGTATAAATTGTCTCTAAGCCTCTAATAATTCTTAATTAGACTTTTCTCAGTTCCTGGTTATTCCATACCACCTGTTCCTGTTTTTCCCAGGATGTTCATAGGAGAGTGAGAATTAACTGTCCTGGTAATAAAAACTAATATTCAAGGGCCACTTTCTTCATGCCAAGTACCGGGGTAAAGTATTTCACTTGTAGTTTCTCCCTCAACTCTTACAGCAACCCTCTGGGTCAGTGCTATTATTACCATCGTCACCCCTTCTTACAATGAAGGAAAGGAGGCACAGAGAGTTTAGGTAACTTGCCTGAGATCACACAGATAAGGGAGATTCACACTTAGGCGCTCCTTCCCCATCCCCCAGTCTATGACCTCCACTGTAAGAAGTTCTGGCTTTCCGAACACTTTCATCTCCTCTCCAGGCTGGGCTCCCACTGGCCTGTTTCTCAGAGCCAGGGAGAGACTGCTTCTCGCATGTGTCCTCCATCTTTGTTTCTCCCCGAAAAGAGCCCTGGCTCACCTGCTCTATGCAGCTTTCCGCCTCCACCTGGCACTGACCTCCTGGCACACCTAAGAATGTTCCCAATGGAAATGAATACACCTTGGGTATATAGCAGGGCTTCCCAGGACCATCTTTTCCATCAGGGGTTTGATCTCATCT
Source organism: Mungos mungo (assembly GCA_004023785.1). Lineage (NCBI taxonomy): Eukaryota > Metazoa > Chordata > Mammalia > Carnivora > Herpestidae > Mungos > Mungos mungo. Next base: position 251,323 of record PISW01002521.1, read on the forward strand.
TGCTAAAACCTCTTAAAGGAGCCAAAGCTTTTAAAAATAGCACTCAATATTTTTAAAATTATTCAACCAAGTTAACAGTGGCTTTTCCTTACAGCAGAGTATCTGGATTTTTGCATCACATTATCAAGATATTTAAATCACATTAATATGTGAGGGTGAAATGTATTAAGGTCAGATTAACCTGAGGCACAAAATTGACTTTCCTTTCTCATTCCACTGACTGCAAATTCTGAACCAGCTCTATCTACAGATAATCCACAAAAGGAGCTGTCCTCAGCGCAGGTGCCTTATAGCTCCATGAGGCTGAGAGGCATGTAAAGAGGAAATGAACACTTACAAAGTACTCACTGTGCAACAGATATTATGTGTTTTATATTATTTATAATATAAATATTTACATTATTTATAAATCATTTATGTTATTTATAAGTTAAATAATAATTCCACAACAACCCTAGCAAATAGATCTTTACCAAGCCCATTTTACAGATGGGGGAAAGCCTGAGAAAAGTCACATAAATCAGCCTAAGGTCTAAGTGGCAGAGCTGAGATCTGAGCCTACATCTGTTTGTTCCCAGCTTCCTGCTGCAGGGACCATTCTCCTTGCTACACGGCTTCTCAAAGTGATCTATCAAAAGCCCTGCAATACAGGGCTTAACTTGTCTTTGATTATAGTATGGAGCTTGATTTTAAAAAAAAAACAAAAAACAGCGAGAAATGAGATCCTGATTTACAGATGCTCCCCAAATGGCCCTGTGCTCCCAATTCCCAGCTGGGTCACAAACGTCCCAAGAAAAACAGCCTTTTTTTTACTTTCCATAGGTTGGCTACTCGCCTATTTCATTCCCTGTTATTTCTCTTCTTGCTCCCTGCTCCCCACGATCTGTGTCTTTCCATGTGCGTGTGCCTCTCTCTCTCTTTCGCGCCCGCACACACACACACACACACACACACACACACTCAGGAATACCTCGATCCAGCAGCCGGAGCAGGCGGAGATACCAGAGATACCACTGGTCCCAGAAGCGGTCCGTCATCCCACCCTGAACTCATCCTTCACAGCCAGTCCCTCAGCAGAGCCTCATCCCACCACCTCCGACTCGAGGAGGCCAGAATTACTTGATGCTGGGCTCACACGCAGCCTGCTCTGAGCAAATGCCTGCCTGCGAAGACAGCCACCAGTCCTCCCACACAGAGGCTGACTGTGCCGGAGCCGTTTCACAGCAACAAAGGAACAAGTGCAGAACACCGCCGCCTTGTGCAGACCTAGTCTGCAGGGGCCCAAGAGGAGGTCAGAGATGCGGGAGGAGGGAGCCAGGGAGAGCTGTCACAAAGAGGCAAGGTTAGAGGTGGTCTTGGGAACGAAAACCCACATTCTAGCCCATGTCTTAAATTTTATTCCAGAATCTCTCACCATCCTGGCTTTCCCTGCCTCTCATACCAGAGGCCAGTGGCTCCCCTAATGGGACTGGGGAGGGAAACCAGGAACTCAGCCATCCAGGATTCCAAGGCCTGCCCAGAAGACCCAGAACCTCACTGCCTCACTCCACAGACACGAGAGACACCCCTGCCCAAGACCACTAGACCCACATGAGCAGAAAAAGGCCACAGACCTTTACTGTCTATGTCCATTTGTGGACCCTACCATCGTGGAGATAGCACAGGCTCTGGAGTCACACAGTCATCTCAAATCCTGCTACCACTTAATAGCTGCCTGGCTTCAACCAAGTTTCACCAACTCCCTCAGCCCCAGCTTTCTCCTCGTAGGCTAGAGAGAAACTGCCCCACAGAAATATTGTGAGGTTCCCAGGAAAGGAAGAATGTGCCATTTCTGGGATAGCACTCCGTGGAGAGCAGTGCTCAAGCATCCACCCTCCTTACCTCTCAACCCCTCTCCTTTGCGCCAGACTCCCCATTCCCACATGTCCGTACATCCCATGGTTTCCCACCTCCCACCTTTGCTCCTGCTCTTCCCACCAATAGCATGGCTTCCTCTGGTTTTCCCAAAGTCTAACTCAAATACCGAATATTGGGCAGCTGTCTCTGGTCTTCCCCTTTATATTCCATTTCACTTTCTCCTTGTCTAGGACTCTGCTGCCTTACTTGATCATAAAGTCCATGAAGACAGGAACTGCTTCATAATTATCATTGTGTTCCCCAGTGTACTTCCACATAGTGCCCTGAACGTTCCAAGTGCACAAGAACTTACTTACTGAACAAATGAACAGATAAGTGAGTCTGGGAATGCCACATAATTTTATTCTCATGGCAAGGAGAGGAATGCACTGTGGCACCTCCGTACCTGGGCACTGCCTAAAGCCTGTAGGAAGCTGAGAGGGCTCCCCGTGCTTGCCCTGCTGGACTGGCCACCTACACCATGAGGCTGCACCCCTAGTGACTGAGAGTCCTACTCACAAAAATGAAACCCAAGGGGACTCTAGGTTCTAGGACAACTCTGACCTCTAAGCCTAAAAATTCCTCAGCAGCCATGTGCACATCCATCACAGCTTTTATTTCAGCCAAGGCCAAACCAGCAATGCCTTCTCACTGTCCTAATAGAAATGTTAGCTTCCCAGGCCTCCTGGTCTTCACTGGGCAGCTGATGGGTGCAGTCCTCCCTCAGTCCTCCTTTCCTGAGAACTTTAGGCCTCTGAGATGAGACAGGCCAAAGATTCTGACAGAACTCAGACTGAGGGGGAAGCTGGGGGCAGGGCGGGGATACAAGCTAGCAGGATGAAGAGAAAGTGAGCACAGACACAACCTCCCCACCCCCTCGCCCCTGCATCAGCACCACCACTGCACCATGATTCCTTCTCAAAGAGCAGTAATGGGACTGAGCAGACAGATTGCCCAAAAGTCACCTCTCAGGCTCCGATAGTATTATTTTGTTATTACCTTAAATGGACAAGACTCCAGCCTGTAGTTAACACAAGAATGCAAGCCCCTCCTCTCTCCAGACAGCAGTGCACTGACCCCAGAGGCTCCCCTTTCCTTCTTGAACAATAAAATCCATCATTCAGGTGTAGCCAGTACTTTTTAGCTCACAAAGTACTTTCATATCCATCATCTTTGGGTCTCTGAACAGCCCCACAAGGTCTGTAGGATATGGATCATTCCCTAGTCTACAGATGAGAAAATCCATGTTCCAAGAGGTTAAATAACTTTGCTTACAGTCAAATGCCTAGTAGGTAGCTGGGCTGAGAAAGAGATATGTGCCATCTGTGTCCTCACAAAGAGAGTTTCTAGGGCTCTGGAATGTTTCCTGAGGAACTGTGACATCTTTTCCAGAGCGATGGAAGCCCTCACATTAGGACAGGGACTGGGGAAACGTGGCTGCTTCCCAACAGGATGCCCCTCCAGGACACTGCTGACACACCATGGGCACAGGCTGAGGTAAGCCAGCCTCATTAATGGCCTTTCACCCTTTTCTTTAGCTTCTGACTGTGGTTGCCAAGGGAGGGCATCTCCTAACGAGAATGCCAAAGGGGGCTTCCTAAACACAACTTGGGAGAAATATGAAATGGGGGGTGGGAGGCGGGAGAGGGGCACACATGGCTCTCCCACCATGCAGGAGACCAAGACAGATACGGGCTGTGGGAAGACAGTTCCAGTGACTATGTGGAACAGTGTGAACAAGAGTATTCCATGTCCCACTTGGGCTAGAAGAAAGCAGTTGGCCCTGTTCCCCTCCCTCTAGTGATCAAGGGCAATTCCACACAGCCTGGTTTTCAAAAAGAGAAAGAGAATAAATCCGTGAAAGAACAATATGGGTGTAAGCACCTCCCCCACACAACTGTGAACCTAGAAACATAAGCATTACCTGTTGGGTCAGGCCCAGGATAAACCCATTTAGCCAGGAATTTTACTAAAACCAGCTCTAACCTATCAAGCTGGGCTCCTTAGAGCTACCTGGCCCACCACTGCTCATTTCTCCAACCCCTACAGAGCCTCATAAGCCTTAGTGTAAATGCAGCCCCTCCAGAAGTTGAATAAAATGTTCCAAGAAACTCTGAGAGTTGCCATCTAGCTGCAGTGCAATTAGAGAGCACAGGGTATTGGCTGGGACCGAGCTTTATTAAGCTTTGTTGTTGTTATTTTGTTTTCAACAAAGCTTCCTCAGAGGCTCCTTCTTTCCCCAAGATCAAAGCAAGCATGGCCATTCCCATTGCCATGGTCCCTCCAGCCCACCTACCTGGCTACCGGGATATTCTCGAGGGACAAGTACCATCTCTAGGCCAGCAATAGCCTGTCCATTCCAGAGGGCTGATGCCCATCTGGAGGATCACTGGTTACTCGATGTCACATCACAGACATGTTGCCTTCTCTTCACTGTTCCTTCTTCTTAACTTGGCATTGTTCTTTCTCCCTCTCTCCACCCGCGCCAACATGAAAACACTGTGTTCCCGATCAGATAAAGCCAGCACAGTGTATGGAGCAGAAGGCAAACAGCACAGAGGGAGGAGAGAACCAATCATGTCCCAAATCTTTCCCACTCATCTCCTGGGACAATGACCACCAATCCCACAGCAGCACTGACCAGCTCTTGGACACATGGGGCTATCAGACAAGTGGAGGCCACAAAGGAGGCCGTATGGTAGCATACCAATATGGAGACAATCTGCTGACACGGTGTTCCTCCGCCCCGCCACCGCGCCCCAGGAAGTGAGCTCCATCAGGCTGCCATTTTGCCCTGCAAGCTGTGCTTCAGTTGCAACATGAATCAAACACTCCAGAAGACATCATCCCCAGCCACCTCCCACACCACTTCTGTCCCCCTGGCGGTTAGCACCCAAGTGCTGAAGTGAGCCTGTGGCAGCACATTCTCAGCAACACCATCCATGGGATGGGAAGGACCCCCACCAATCTCTCCTGTGAGAGCCTGATGTCCCCAGGTGAACAGGCTCCTGAGGTCTGCACCTGAAGACCACACCTATGACAAGTATCACCTATCACACTGAAATTCAAGTCCACCTTCCCAAGAGGCCTTTTCCAGCTAACCCCATTCATTCTCTACCTCAGACGTTCTCAAAGTTTAATGGGCAGCAGAATCACCTTAGAGGGTTTGTTATCCAGGTAGATAACTAGGCATCACTCCCAGAGGCCTGCATATTTAACAAGCTCCCCAGATGATTCTGTCCCCAGCTCTCCTCTCTTACACACAGCACTGACTTCATTTAACTCTTCGGGGTTGAATTCTAGAGTGTTCCCATCTCCCCATATACTCTAAGAACCTAGTAGGCAGGGAGATTCTGAATCCCAAAGCAGACTAGAGTCTCCTGGATGGTAAAGGGAGGTCCTACCTCCCAAGGCCCATTAGAGGAAACCAAACAGAGGGGTTGAGAAGCTGCCAGTCAGAAGGCTGAGAAATCATCAGCCTCATCTCTCCACAGGCTCCAGAAAGCATTCGTTCTGCCTTGGCTCAACCGCACATCTGTACAATAACTTTAAATGTCACCTCAAATATCAGGCCAGGCCGTAGGAGTGAAAGGCAGAAGCTAATTACCCTGCCTTGCCCTGGCTTTTGTGTCACTTTCATCCTTGCTCACCTCCAACCTCTGCTGAGATCTTTAACTATCCCTTGGCTGGGGAGCCCCAGCTCATGAAGATTGTACAACCCTTCACCACACCAGGTTCTAAACCAAACTATTTAATGGAGGAAACGCAATCCCTCCCTTACCCCACTCTGAGAATTTATACTCCCCTACGCCTACCAGTCAATAGGACCCCATGTTGCCCTGAGTATCCAACCACAGCACACCACCCCCAAAATCCCCTGTCCCAAGCCCCAAAAGCCAGATCCATCCGCTCTTTCTCTGCGTCTTCAAAGCTTACCCATCCTGGGCATGTGAAAAGTATCATGATAATCTCATCCTCTGTAAGATCTTCATGATGAGATCTTTACATTTGGGGAATATTTACATTTTGGCAGAAGATATTCCTTCATAGTAAGGGGGGAAAAGGCAGCTCATAGATACAAAGAACAAACTGGTGTTTGCCAGAAAGTAGGGAGAGAACAAATGGGTGAAGGTGATCAAAAGGTACAAATTGCTAGTAATAAAATAAATAAGCCATGGGGATCTAATGTACAGCACAGTGACTATAGTTAATAATACTGTATTGTATATTTGAAAGTTGTTAAGAGTGGATCTTAAAAGTTCTTATCACAAGAAAAAAAGGTAACTGTGTGGTGAATGATGGTAACTAGACTTATAATGGTGATTATTTCGCAATATATCCAAATACTGAATCACTATGTTATATACCTGAAACTAATATAATGTTATATGCCAATTGTATCTTAATTTTAAAAAAGGAAATGGAGAAAAATAGCATGGTGCATTTCTACCATCACAAGAGATGCTAAATTAACATTTTACTTTAAAGATTTTTGCATATGTACATATTCTGATGAAAAAGAGCTTAATTTGTACAAATTATGATCTGGGATGACAAGTAAATGTATTCCATTGTTAAAGATTTTTTTAATGTTTATTTATTTGAGAAAGACAGAGAGAGAAAGGGTAGGGGAGAGAGAAAGGAAGACAAAGGATCTGAAGTGGGCTCTGTGCTGACAGAACTCACAAACCATGAGATTATGTCCTGAGATGAAGACAGTCTATCAACCTACTGAGCCACCCAGGTGCCTCAAGTTTATTCCATTGTAAAGGGAAAAAAAGGTAGGGCATGGAAGTCCAGACTTTAGATAAGCAGAGATGGGGATGGATACTGGAGGCAAGGAGGAGGATCCATCACAATTTTCCCTAAGTCTCATAGAAATTTGCCTGTTGGGCCATCCTAATGAAGGCGACTGACTGGAGCTGGTGCCTCCACTGTTCTCCCTAACTCACTCCCGTGACCTCACGTTTCCTACTTAGAACATGACTACCTGGTAGGTTGCCTTCTCTACAGCACCTACATTATAAAGTAGTTCTCCTTGAAAACACAAAAGAAAAGCTAATAAACAGTTGGAAAGAACACCTCAGAACCCAACACAAGAAGCCTCAGTAATCAATCCAGAGCATTCTTTATTATCTCCTGTTTCCCACAGCCAGTAGGGTGGTGCCTCCATCTTACCTCCACAAAGAGCAGTTTCTTCACCCCAAGAGAGGTGGTATGGCTCAAGACTGAAGCCACCTCAAGCTTGGGGTCCTTTCATCCTGATGAGGTTTCTCTTAACCATTCCTGTCATCTCTTAATTCTCACAGTTAATCAGCACAGAATCAGGAAGACCTAAGTTGTCAGTCACTACAGTTGAAACCTCACACCTCACCCAGCACATGGGGAGCCCTAACGTGGAGAATTGTCACCCTCTGTCTCCTCTTTTCATCCCATGCCTTCACCATCTCCTATGAGAACTTTTCCAGATAGTCTCCCTCCCCTCAATCCCCCAGTAAAATTAGGCTAAACAGGCACTATAATATAATGACCAGGATTGATAATAATGAATGTGAAGTTAAACAGGATCAAAAAGAGCCCCTTGTCCCATTAAAGAAACATTAAATTTTGGTTAGCATGTATCTAGAACTATACATTTTTTTTCTATATTCCAATGGGCTTTTTTATTTTAGGGAAAATTTATAATCTGTGAGTGTTCTAAAGGGTAACCCACTATCACATCAGAATATCTGACTCACTTGAATACCCTTACCCCACCCCAACCCCCCCCAGACACAAGTACCCCAGGGTTGGATAACCAGAGTAGCTATACACTAGCCAATTTGAATTCTCTCTTCCTTGGCTTTTATTTTCAAAAAGAGAAGAATCAGTTGCCATGATTGCTTTGCTTTTTAGCAAATGAATTCTGCTTATGGTTCTAAAAAAAAACTAATTCCCATAAATCTATAAATAATCTCTTTCTAATCTGCTTATACTGCTAATTTGAAGCCTTCTAGGTGTTGGGAAAAGGTCTGAGCTTTGGAATGAGACCAACTGCATTCAAATCCCAAATTTCAAATCCCTTTTTTCTAGATAAGTAATTTGACACAAATCACTTCATACATCTAAGTTTCTTCACCTTTTGGATGAAGATAAGATTGATTTTATAAAATTGGAATGGCTTAATGAGGAAAAAACAAAGTAATATTCTAATATATGGTAGGTGCTTAATAAAGTTAGTACATTCTCTACGATAGAAGAAAGCTGATAGCAGGTTGAAATCCTCACTGTATGCAACCTAAGCGGACAGATAAACCAGTAAAGAACAGTGTCAGTTTTTACAGGGAGGACAACTCTAAGCCAAATGTCCTTTATGAAGTCCTGAATTAGGGACAAGTCACAACACCAAATCCCCCAACCTCTCTACATGCCAGGCAGGGACAGAATCCTATCTTACGTGCCCAACTGCCCCGATTTATCTGGCTTTTTCCCTCTGCTCTAAGACAGGTTAGAAAGTTCCAAGAAAGGGGCGCCTGGGTGCCTCAGTCGGTTGGGCATCTGACTTCGGCTTACATCATGATCTTGTGGTTCACAAGTTCGAGCCCTACACTGGGCTCTGTGCTGACTGCTCAGAGCCTGGAGCCTGCTTTGGATTCTGTGTCTCCCTCCCTCTCTCTCTGACTCTTCCCTGCTCTGTCTCTCTCCTTCTCAAAAATAAATAGTTAAAAAAATTTTTTTATAATAGTTTATTGTCAAATTAGTTTCCATATAACACCACGTGCTTCTCCCCACAAGTGCCCCCCACCATGACCATCCCCCCTCCCTCCCTCCCCCTCCCCCCTCAGTCCATGGTTCATCTCCAGTATTCAATAGTCTCCCTTGATCCGT
>PISW01002522.1:0-150512 GCA_004023785.1 Mungos mungo
CTGACAGAGTGGGGGGTGGGAGTGAGGCTCATGACTTTGTAGAGTGGGGGGCCGGGGGGGGTCTTGGAAAGGCAAGCAACTCCAAAGTGCCCCCCTGCCCGGGTCTCGGCGATGATCTCCAGACCTGTCCCTCGGAATCGCCATGGTTATCTTAAGATGTGTCGTTGAGCTTGGCATCAGTTAACTGTTCACAGTAATAGTTGATAAAGAAATGACACCATGGCCTTGGGCATCGGCCCCTGCCTGGGTGATCATCCTGCGTACACTGTCCACACTTTCTTTCTGGGGGACAAGATGGTCAGGCCTCGGCCCCATGGCATCTTTTGTCAACTAGTGCCTGGAACCAAAATCAGTTCAAGAGCTGCCTTCCCCCTTCATTCAAGCACCAGATATTGAAGCCTTTTAGTGGTTTCTGTAAGGCCAAAGGTTTCCAGAGCCTGGGCTTTCTGAGCCAAGTTCTGCAGCCTCTGTGGGGTCTCAGGTGGGCTCTCTGGAAAGAATGACCGTTTTCTGGGCCCCATGAAGCCCTCTTGGCCCCCCACCCCCACCCCATCATGGCCCTGTGACTGCGTGTTGGAAGCATTTGTCTTCCAGCTTGCTCTGTGGGGTGGTGAGGTACTAGGTTAGGCTGTAACGTTCAGAGAACCAACCTCCATCTTTGCTGCCAGCGAGGTGCCTCCTTTCTTTAGTAGAAAATAGAACCCTCCGGGGATGCCCTGGAGGACCAGGCTGCCTTCTGCAGCCCCAGCGAGGAGGCATGCTGTTTTTAAGACAGAGCACTTACCCTAAGTGCTTTTGCGGCAGCCAGGGTAGGTTTTTGTGGCAGCGCAGCGCAGATGGGCGCCCTCGCCCAGCTGTGCTCACAAGCCTTTAAGGGCCCGCGTCTACTTAGGACTGATGCTTTCCAGGCGGACCGCACTCAGGGTGGGCGATGATCATTCTCCTCTTGGCTTATGCCCACATCCCACAAAACCCCTGTCCTGGAACGTGACAGAATGTGTACCTGGAGGGGATGATGTATCTCGCGGGCATGGAACTGGGGGGATACAAGGCTTTGGAGCCCAATAGCCCTCGGTCGGGATCCCTGCAGGCTCCTTGAATAAGCCACATAACTTCAGGAATGACACTTTGCTGGACACTCAGGGCTGTAAAACTAGTCCGTGTCTGGGACCGAGTAGGGGCTAGATAACTGATTGCGATCAGTGCGCATGGTTTAACTTGCTTTTTAAATTGTGGTAAAATACACACAGTATAAATCTTACCACTTACTCGCTTTTTAGGGCTCTCATTTTCACCGTTTTAGTCGTTTTAAAGTATACAGTTCGGCGGCGTTAAGTACATTCTGCGTGTTGTAGAGCCTCCCCACCATCTAGTTGCAGAACTTTTAAATTACCCTGAAGAGAAGCCTCTTACCCGTTTGCCGTCACTCCCCCGCCCCCGTGCCCCCAGCCCTGGGCAGCCACTCATCTCTCTGTCCCTGTGGATTTGCCTGCTCTGGTTATTGAATAGGAGTGGGATCGTGTAGTATGTGGCCATTAGTGACTGGCTCCTGTCACTCAGCATAATGGTTCCAGCGTCCGTCCGTCTGTGTTGTAGCCTGTATCAGGACTTCCTTTCTTTTTGCGTCTGAACAATAATACATAAGTGATTGAGTCCTTGATTTGGAGACGTCACAGCGTGCTCCTGAATGGTGCAGGATGTCACTCGCTCTGGGCCAGGATTCTTTCTGTCTTCATTTCCGAATGGATAGTGTAGCAATTTCGGGACAGGAGGTGTGGCTACAGATGCATGGGGGTGGGGGCAGGGGCTAGGCCAAGCATGAGCCCCTCCCCCACCCCACCTGCCGCCTTCCCCCTCAGGTAGAGCTCAGCCCCCAGGCAGCAGCCAGAGCCCCGCCCCAGGGCTATGAAGCTACTTCTCTTGCAACAATAGCCACTTCTGGGCCTGGCAGGAGTGGAGAATCGGGATCAGCCGGGAAGGCGGGGCTCTCAGATAACGGGCTCCCTGTGTCTCCTCCAGATGCAGGAAAAGGCCAAAGAGATCTACATGACCTTTCTGTCCAGTAAGGCCTCGTCACAGGTCAATGTCGAGGGGCAGTCCCGGCTCAACGAGAAGATACTGGAAGAACCGCACCCACTGATGTTCCAGAAACTCCAGGACCAGGTAACCTGGCTGCCCTGCTTGCATCTTGATTTGACATTTATTCCCAGGCTGGGAGAATTCGGTTAAAACTGAATGTTAGGCACCCCAGAAGCTGCCCCCTCCAGCTGGGTAAACTGAGGCACACTGAAGAGGCCACGGTCCGTGGACGAGAGGGGACTGGAATGCCAGGCTCAGAGTCTGACCCATAGGAGCCTCCCTCAGGCCTGCTTACTTTCGGTCTCCACACAGTTTGAACCAACAGGGCTGTCTGTCTTCTCAACCCAGATTAGAAGGGAGGCTGGAGCGATCTAAGGAGCCCACAGTGAGGAAGCAACATGTAACTGCTGCAGGTAGGAACAGAAAAATCTAGAAAGCAAGACTCAGAGCGGTAGGGACCCTGGGGCTGTTTTTGTGCAAATATCCAAACATCACTGCTTATTTCTGGTGGCCCAACACTGTTCGCTAGTGCATAATGAGGCTCCTGAGTTATAATGAAAAGGTTAACGTTTGGCACTTTATTCCATTTAAAGCAGGAAAAATTGAGTTTAAAAAATGGACCTCTAAGGGCTAAATTAGTTTTCTGGCAAGCTTTTTTATGAGAGATGCCAGTGGTAATAGGAAAAGGGATGAAACTGCACTCGGAGATTTCTTAGACAGGAATTTGCAGATGTGACTAATCAGGTGCTCCGTTCTTGTGAAATGGTATCTGCACACTTGTAGGCGATGGAGCACAGACAGATACCAAACTCCTGCTAGCCCTGTTCTCACTGAGGGAGCAGAGGCCTTCCGTGGCCCACAGGTGGAAATTCGCTTTTAGCTTAACTCAGCAGCCCTCAAAGGTGGGCACGCCCATCTGGAGGGCTTGCTAAAACAGACCCTGGGCCCCGCCCCCACGGTTAACCTGCAACTTTAGCGATTCCCAGGTGGCCTGAGACGCTCCAGGTCCTGGGACCACATTCTAAGAACCGTGCAATGCTTTGGTTGGCCCTTTTTTGATCGCCTGGAGTGTGCACAGAACCCAGAGCATGCTCCAGCCTCCAGGGCGCCCCATCTTTTCTCAGCATCAGATTGGGAAACAAGTATACAGGTAGAAACTACAAATGTGACAAGTGGTCTGACACTTGTGTTTTCCCACCGACGCAGTGGCAGGTGCAAACGCCACGTGAATCCTGAATCAAATTTTGGTGTTGAAGGAATTCCAGTGAGTGTGGGAGATGTGTGGAGGGCTTCCTGGAGGCGGTGGTTTTGAGCCAATGAGAAGGATGCCACGGACATGGATTTGTGGAGGGAAAGAAAGGAGAATGTGTAGTGTAAAGGCAATTTGTCGCTGTCTGGGGATATCTGCCCTACCCGGATCTCAGGGTCTTTTAAAAGCTCCCCGGGGTACTTAAAAGCCAAAGGGGCGCCTGGGTGGCTCAGTTGGTCGAGCATCTGACTCTTGCTTTCGGCTCAGGTCACGATCTCATGTTTGGTGAGTTCAAGCCTTAAATTGGGCTCCGTGCTGGTGTTGCAGAGCCTGCTGGGGATTCTCTCTCTTACCCTCTCTCTCTGCCCTGCCCCTGCCCATTCTCTCTCTCTCTCAAAATAAATAAACTTTACAGTACAGCCAGGATTGAGAACCTGTACTGAACCCCCCCCCCCGTTCTAGGTATTGTCAGTAATAACAGTATTTACTGCTCAGGGGTGCCCGTCAGTGCCCGATGCCCGCAGGGCACGCCTTCTCTCATCAATCTCCAGTGCGAATTATTATTATTCCCATTTTGATGATGTGAAGAGCAAGGTTCAGGGAGACTGAGGGGTTTATGAGCACAAAGTCATGCAGGTAGCAGGAAGTGCTGGAGGCCAGATTCATTCTTGTGCGCCTGCCTTCGAAGGCCGCACTCTCGGGGCGCCTGGGTGGCTCAGTCGGATAAGTGGCCAAGCGGCCGACTTCAGCTCAGGTCATGATCTTGCGGTTCGTGGGTTCGAGCCCTGTGAGCCCTGAGCTGACAGCTCAGAGCCTGGAACCTGCTTCCCATTCTGTGTCTCCCTCTCTCTCTGCCCCTCCCCTGCTCATGCTCTGTTTCTCTCTGTCTCAATAATAAGTAAACATTAAAAAAAAAAAAAGACAAAAAGACCGCACTCTGAGCCACGCTCACAGCCTGGAGGTCTCTCCCAGCTCCTCAAGCCCCAGCAGACCAGCTGATGCAGAGGGACCAGAAGGGTCGTGTGAATAGACAGTCCCATTTCCTGGGACTCAGGAGCCAAGGTAGCAGGGAGGAATGTAACAGGATGACTCCAAGGACCCAGACCTCCCACGGTCAGGTCCGCCGTACGTCTCAAAATGGGGCTGGACCCCTGCGAACTGGACACTCGCCCCCGGATGCATATTGGGAGGGAACACAAGGGACAGAGACAGATTTTTTCTAAGTGACAAAAATATGTTTAAGGTTACTTGTATTTACTTAACTATAAAAGGTATACGTGCTTAACAAAAGAAGCTTGAGAAATCAAAATATAAAGATGAAAAAAATTCATAATTCCACACCTGGAAAAAACACAAATAACACGTGATCTCTAGATTTTTCCCTCCTTTTCTTTCCTATAAGGAGGCACGTGCCTGGCCGGGTTGTGTCACATGCAGTTCAGAGTCTTTGATGTGAAGAAAGTGCTTGTACCTGGTTGTTAAAATACATTTACTTGACGGGCACCTGCGGGGGCTCAGTTGGTTGAGCGTCCAACTTCGGCTCAGGTCATGAGCTCGCCGTCCATGAGTTCGAGCCCTGCATCGGGCTCTCTGCTGACAGCTCGGAGCCTGCCCCCGCCTGTCTCCCTCTCTCTCTGCCCCTCCCCCGCTCGCACTCTATCTCTCTCTCTTTCTCCCTCCCTCTCCTTCCCTCTCCCTCCTTTCCTCTCTCTCTCTCTCTCAAAAATAAACATTAAAAAAATTCATTTATTTGAGAGGGGAAAAGAGGCACTAACTATCTTCCAAAGGCACAACAGGGTGGAAACAAAGTATTTGGAATCTGAATGGATTCCACGGCCAGTCCCTGGGAAGGGCTTCTGGGTTCTGTTTCACTTTAGAAAACTCTGCCCCTCAAGGGCCTTGCTGGGACCCTCAGCACATGAGCTCAGCACGGCCTGTGGTTCCCGGCCCCCAAAAGGCCCCCAGGAAGGCCCTGTTTTTCTAAGTGAAGGAGTTGGCCGCTGGGAGGGGCATGTTTGGACACAGCTATCCTCTAAGTCAGCCCCCTCCGCTCAGCGGCTCTGGCTTCCTTCGGCTCCGTTGGCTTCATCACAGCGCCGTCTGAGCAGCCTGCCTCGTGCCCCCCAACGCCCCCCTCACCAGGAAGACTTCAGGGAGCCTCGGCCCCTTGTCACGGCGGCAGCGCTCTGTCCCTGGAGGTGCCAATAGGGTAGCGTGGGCTTTGGGGCGCAGCTGGGACCTGGAAGGGTGGGTAGATCCTCCCTGAGTATTAAGTTAGGGGACCTGACATCCATGCATCTTCACGGGTCTTCACTCAAGTCCTGTTTACTCTTGATTTACACACAGTTCTAACGGGCTCCGGCTCTCAAGTCGCAGCAGATTGGAAGTGCTGGGAGGGGCTGTGCAGTGATGGGCAGCAAGAGGTGACCGCTGACAGGCAGGGAGGAGACAGAAAAGCAAAAATAAACATAAAACCACAGCATGGCAATATCTGGAGCCACCGAGCGCGGGGACCTGTGGCCCCATGCACCGCCCCAGGGACACCCCTGTGCTACGGGATGGTGGCACCAGTAAGGATCCTGATACCCCAGAGCATCAGGCGGAACGTAAATTGTGGTCGGTGTGTTCTGTGAAGAATGGGTCAGTCGATTCAACGTCTTAAGTTTGAGATCTTAAGAGAAGGGGGGGGCTTAAAACTCTGTAACTTTGAGGGGAACCCGGGTGGCTTGGGCAGCTGAGGGTCCAACTTCGGCTCAGGTCATGATCTCAAGGTTCGTGGGTTTGAGCCCCACATCGTGCTCCGAGCTGGCCTGCGGAGCCTGCTGGGGACTCTCTCTGTCTCTTCCTCTTTTTTTCTACCCCTCCCCCACTTGCGTGCATGCACACGCGCTCTCTCTCTCTTCCAAAACAATTAAATAAACTTTAAACAAAGAATCAGACAAAAGTATTACTTTGAAAACTTATGGAAGTGGAGAGATTCTTTTATGATTTATTTTATTTATTTATTTTTAATGTTTATTAATTAATTTATTTAAAAAATTTATGCTTATTTATTATTGAGACAGCAAGAAACAGAGCATGAGTGGGGTAGGGGCATAGAGAGAGGGAGACGCAGAATTTGAAGCAGGCTCCAGGCCCTGAGTTGTCAGCACAGACCCCAACTCAGAGCTTTAACTCAAAAACCGTGAGATCATGACCTGAGCCGAAGTTGGACTCCCAACCGACTGAACCACCCAGGTGCTCCTATTAATTTATTTTTTGAGAAAGAGAGAGACAGCAAACCAGGGAGAGGCAGAGGGAGAGGGAGAGAGAAATCCCAACCAGGCTCCGTGCTGTCAGTGAGGAGCCTGACCTGGGACTCGAACTCACAAACTATGAGATCACACCCTGAGCGGGAACCGGGGGTCAGACGTTAAACCGACTGAGCCACCCAGGTGCCCCTCCTGCTCTGATTTAACTCAGTTCTGCAAACACGGCCCAGCTGTGTGCTCAGAACATGCTGGCAAGGTCAGGAGAGGGGGGAGTTCTGTGGCGTTTCCTTGGAACCTTAGCCTGCAACCAAAGGCTGCTGCTGGACAAATTTAAATTGTGGGAAGCAGGAAGGAGGAGGCGACCTTACAGAGAGTTGGGTTTTTTTCAATGAAGTGCTATTTCCTGCAGCATCTTTTTTTTTTTTTTTTTCCTCTTCTTTTAAAAATCCACTACTGGCTGGTCTGGTTGGTTTGCTGGTTAGTCTTTCCTTCACTCCCTTGGGCTACGATATTGATGGAGAGCTCTGCTGTGTGCCAGGCACCGGGTTCGGAACTCTGTGTGTGGTAAGAGTCAGCGCCCGTTCAAGCAGGAAGACAGAGGACAGGTGCTAGAAGGGAAGACCGCAGGTGTGGGCTGAGAGTGACTGGGAGGGGCCTACTTTGGAGCAAGTGGTCAGGGGGGGCTCCCTGAAGAGGCGACTGAGACCTGAGTGGGCAGGGGAAGCCGGGTAGAAAGGCGGCTGGACCTCCCAAGGAGTGGAACAGCAAGTGCAAAGGCCTGGGGTGGGGATCCGCTAGGTGTGTTGGAGGAGGTCAGTGTGGCCGGAGTACAGTGGATGCGGAAGGCGATGGAAGCTAAGTCAGGACGGACTGGCTGGGGTTAGGCCCTGAGGCTGCGGCAACCAGTTTACTTTCAAGGGTTTCGAATAGTAACTATTTCTTTAAAAAAAAAATTTAAAAAATTTTTTTTTATTATTTATTTTTGAGAGAGAGACAGAGACAGCATGAATGGGGAAGGGGGTTCAGAGAGAGAGGGAGACACAGAATCTGAAGACAGGCTCCAGGCTCTGAGCTAGCTGTCAGCACACAGCCCGATTCAGGGCTCAAACCCACGAACCATGAGATCACGGCGAGTCGAAGTCAGACACTCAAACTGACTGAGCCACTCAGGTGCTCCCCCCCCAATTTTTTTTTATGTTTATTTATTTTTGAGAGACAGAGAGAGAGAGCACAAGCCGGGGAGGGGCAGAGAGAGAGGGAGACCCAGAATCCGAAGCATGCTCCAGGCTCCGAGCTGTCAGCACAGAGCTCGACATGGGGCTCAAACCCACGGACCATGAGATCATGACCTGAGCCAAAGTTGAATGCTTAACCGACTGAGTCACTCAGCTGCCCGCTGAATGGTAACTATTTATAGAGTGCGCCAGTTGGGCTAATAAGGGCTGGGCCTCTTCAAAGCTGGGCAGCTTGGCTGTGACCCCAGCTCCAGCTGGGTGAGAGACGAGGGTCGTTGGCGCAGGGCCATCTCTGCACTGGCAGTGAACCTGCGGCCTCCCTACTGAGGCTCATCATCTGGACCCTGATGGCCTGACACCCGCCCCCTCCCTCCTGCCCACCGCTTCCTGGGTGCTGAGCTCAGACTTACTGTCATTGTCACCGTATGCTGGGTCAGCCGGGATGGGGAAAGGGGGCGCTCATGTTCCAGTGTGGCCTCCCTCTGGCCCCAGGTGTGGCCTCTGGGTCCTCGTCTGTAACATGGGGCTTTTGCAAGCTCTGTTCCCTCTCGGAGCCGCACACTGAGGCAGTCTACCAACCTTTTGAACTTGACATGAGAAAAGGGCTTCCTGCTACCCGCAGCCTGGTTTCCTTAGACCCCATTTTGTGCGCCTTTTCTTTGACTTCAGAAGTGAGTAGCTATGAAACACTGGGCAAGACGCAATCCCTCTCTGTGCCTCAGTTTCCTCACTTGTGAAATAGAGGTCATGATAAAGCAGTTGTGAGGACGAAGCGCAGTCGTATCCATCCGCGAAGCGCTCACGCAGGACCTCTGTACGTGTTCACTGTGTCCTTTAGAATGTTCCATGAAGATAATTGTAATTTCAGGCAGTAGTTCTTTTTTTTTAAGTTTATTTATTTTGAGAGAGAGAGCATGCACGCATGGGAGGAACAGAGAGAGAAAGAGAGAATCCCAAGCAGGCTCCACACAGTCAGCACAGAGCCCGACATGGGGCTCGATCTCACGAACCACGAGATCATGACCTGAGCCGAAACCAGGAGCCAGATGCTTAACCGACTGAGCCACCCAGGCACCTCTAATTTCACGCAGTAGTTTCTAACTGGGGATGATTGTGCCCCTAGGGATACTGGGTAATGTGTGGAGACCTTACAGGCTGTCACAACTGGGGAGGGCTGCTATTGGCACCTTGTGGGTAGAGGCCAGGATGCCGCTAAGTACGGCGCACAGAACAGTCCCCCACAGGACACAGAGTTCTCTGGCCCAAGATGTCAATGGGACTGAGGTGGAGAAACCCTGATTTAATGTGACTTCCAAAACCATAGCAGAGTTCACGTGCCTTCCCCTCACGTGCCTCAGCTCCCCCCCAAAAAGCAGCAAATAACGCATATGTCCGGTTTCTACACTGTAGTGAATTCCAGGAAAGCATTAAGGCTGAGCCTCCTCACAGTCTACCCAGTGCTTTCATGGGTACATCTCATTTGATTCTCGTGGAGTCTCGGGGAAGGTGGCACCCAGTGCCTCAGTTTACCAGTGAGAAAGTTTGCTCCATGGGAAGGCCATGTGACTAGTGTGGGGTCACAGCGCTGGGAGAGGGGTAGGCAGCTTGGGCTCAGGGCTTCTGGCCCAGCTTGACTCTTCCTAACACCCCATGGGAACCCACGGGAACCCATCTTGCATGAAGCAGCGGTGTTTGTTCTTACCTCCTCCTGGTCTGGGCGGCCATTTTCCTTTCACGTTTGCTTTACGGCAGGACCGCCTTTGGCATTGAAAACCCTGCCGGGGCTCTCACCGTCTCCATTCCCACTTCGTCTCCCTGCCTCAGTTGTGCTCTTTTGCACCTCCAGCCTGGCTGATTCTATTTTTTTTTTTTTTTACATTTTATTTATTTTTGAGAGACAGAGAGTGAACAGGAGAGGGGCAGAGAGAGAAAGAGACACAGAATTTGATGTAGGCTCGCAGGCTCTGAGCTAGTGGTTAGCACAGAGCCCGACATGGGGCTTGAGCCCACGAACTGTGAGATCATGACCTGAGCCGAAGTCGGACAATGCTCAACTGACTGAGCCACCCCAGGCGCCCTGGCCTGGCTGATTCTAGAATGTCCCTGTCACTCAGGCACCGAGAGCCAGCTACAACGTGAAGGGATCAAACTGGTCAGAGCAGCCTAGCACGCTTGTCTCTGTACAAGAAATGACAACGGCCATCTGTGCTGGCCTTGTCAGCTCAGTGGGCTGGACGCACGTGTCCTGCTCGCCCGTGGGGCTAGGAACCCCGGGGGGGAAGGCCGGCCCAGGGGCCCACTGAGCCAGCAGTAGCCGCGGGCACGCCCTGTCACTGTGCCACTTGAGATGCTGAGCAGGTTAATTTAAAAAATTATTTTTAATGGTTAAATAACTACATGTTCATTGTTGAGAAGAAAAGAAAATTCGCGTAACCCAGGAGGGTCTGAAGTAAGAGGCTAAAGCCCCCCAGCCGTGCCTTCCCTCCCACTCCCTGGAAGGAACTCTCGTAAGTTTCGGATCCTTCCAGACCCTTCCCTTGAAATCTGCTCAGTGACTTGAGATTGGGCCGTGTCAGTGATTTAAAACAGAACTCTGCTCCTGTAAGTTTCTCTGCGCCATTTTATGGATACACCTTTCTTGTTCTGAAGCCTCTGGTTTGAATTCTGCAGAAGAGCATGACGGGAGACGATGGAAGGGCCAAGGTCATTGCACATGGCAACCTGAGGTCACTGCTTTCTCGGACCACGAAGGAGGTTGGAGGGGGAGCAAGGCTGCTCATTCTTCTTCCTTAAATCTCACCCCAGGCTTGGCGCTCAGTCTCTCTGGGGAAGGCTGGAGGGAGGCAGCCGTCTCCACGGTCCACGGAAAAGGAAGCCCTCAACCTCTGATGTTTAAAAAAAAACGTAGAAAAGCCTTCAGTGAGATGTCAGTGCTCCAGCCACATCCTTGACAGAGAAAGGAACCATGTGCCAGCCCTTTGTAGCAGTGTCGTTTCTTTGAATTTCCCCAGAACCCAAGAAGAGAGAAACACTTCCTTTTTAGATATTAAGAAGAGGGGTGGACTGGTGGGTGGGGACCCAGCAGTGAGGGAGGGGCCGCCATGCTTCCGGGGTCATGTGGGGGTCTGCTCCCACCCCCTGCGGCTTCGAGTCTGCAGCGGTGGCTGGAGCTGGGGATGCCGGCTGACCTCTGCCCCCCAAAGATGAAGCCCACTCCCAAAATTGGCGTCTTCCAGCGCACGGAGCCCCCAAGGGCAGGTGGTGGGTTTGCATTCAAATGGAAGAAAATTTGGCTCCCTGCGTCCAGCACAGCCGTTGGCCTTATGAGGGGCGGGGCAGGGGCAGGGGGAGGAAGGGTAGTATTTAAATACTTTGAGATTTTTCTTTTTCTTTCTTTTTTTTTTATATAGTAACTTTAAAAAGATATTAGAGGGAGAAGGTGGGTTGGCGCTGGAATAGCGTTTAACTCTTCCCCTGATGGCAAAAGGCAAAAGTGAAGTGCCTTCGCCTCATGTAGAAAGCATGTCATTTGGGCCTTGGATTGGAGTATTAAGGACTCCAGGAAAAGTGGACCTATTGTCCCCCCGCTCAGTGACTCAGCACCAGCCACGTGGGCCTATGAGAGTAGGCATCCCGCCTTTTCTGTCCACATCCGCCCTTTTTCTGGAGTTTCGATCCTACCCAACGTGGCATCCGTCTCCAGCAGCCTGTCCAGGGCGACCAGAAACTTCCAGCCTGGCACAAGGGCTGGGACACAGACTGACCTGAGCTGCTCTCTGCAGGCTACCCTCAGACCTTCTCTTGGATGCACCCCGTTCCCCCTCAGAAGATGGGGAGGTGGTCTTGAACTTGGGAGGTGGGGACATCCCCGTGTGTGTCCTTCCCTGACAGCCTCAGCCCAGCTGATTCTGCATCATGGCCTGAGGCCTGGAGGGAGGGGGCTTGCTTTCTTCACACTGTGTACGCATGCGTGTGAAAGCATGTCTGGGGTCTGGGTGTGTGGGGAGAGCACACATTCTAGAAGTGCAGCTCAGAGACTGTAGTGCTGGCCACCTCTGGAACCCAGTTCTTGAAGCAGATATGAGATCGCATTACTAAAACTTTCTGTTGCATTAAAGGATTTATTTGTCCCCTTGTACCCAGTTGAAATAACACGGCAGGGGGTTGGAAAGGAGAGAAGATGCTTGTGTAGGTCTTTTAATGTTCCTATCATCTTAGAAGCCTTAAAAAATTAGACTTGAGGGATGTCTGGGTGGCTCAGATGGTTAAGCGTCTGATCTCATGGTTCGTGAGTTCGAGCCCTGCGTCTGGGTCTGTGCTGACAGCTCAGAGCCCGGAGCCTGCTTTGGATTATGTCTCCCTCTCTCTGTCCTTCCTCTGCTCACACTGTCTGTCTCTGTCTGTCAAAAAAAAAGAATAAACGTTAAAAAAAAAAGAGATTAGGCGGCTTGAAACCCACTTAATGGAGACAGTGATGTAATCTTTACTGAGGGGCCTTCAAGCCTAGTTAAGCATTCCATTTTCTGCCAGGCCTCAGGGAGGGTGTCCATTCCTGGAACCGCAGATTCGATACAACCTCCCGTTGGAGCACCGTGTGGGTATTTCCCTTGCAGACAGGCAAATCCTAATCACCCAGCACCCTGGGGTCTGGAGGGGGCGGGCCTTGCCTGTGTAACGGGACCCTGTGCGTGGATGCCCGTGGGCCGGAAGGCTCCCTTCGCCTTTATCACGGGGGTTCCACCTCCAGCCGCCTGCAGGAATGGGTCCCAATACGACGATGCTAAATAGTTTACGGTCCAGGCGTGCCGCTTACAGATGTGGCGCCGCCGAAGCCTGAGACCTGTTGAGCCACAGCTGTCTTGGCCAAAACTAACTAACTAAATAAATAAAAAGGTACGGAATGCAACTGAGCTGCCAGCTCGAGTTTTCTGTTTCATCGGCTGCCTGCCTCTCAGAGGGACGTCTGTCTAGCTCTGCTCCGATGCTGCCTACCTGGAGCCCGCCCCCCATCCCCCCGCCTTCTTCCTTTCTCCTCCCTGCAGACAACTTGAGGTGTGTTGGAAGGGTGGTGCTCTCAGTTCAGGCCCAGGGAGGCCAGTTCTCCCCATCAGAGAGTCCTTGTTTTGTAGAACCTTCCGGAACACCTAGGGCCAATTCCTTTTCCATGCTCAAGTAGGAGTGAGCTGAAATCAATAAGCCGACCATTAGTTTCCAGGGGCTGTCTTAACAAACTATCTCGAACTGAGTCCCTTAAAACAACAGAAATCTATTCTCTAAGTTCGGGAGGTCAGAAGTCTGAAATCCGGGGGTCGGCAAGGCTGTGCCCCTCCAGAAGAATCCTTCCCTGCCTCCTCCTGGTGGGGACCGGCATTCCCTGGTGTTCCTGACTCCTGGCTGCGTCACTCGGGGCTATGCTTCTGGCTTCACATGGCCCCTTCTCTCTGTGTCCCTCCACCGTGTCCTTTCTTCTCGTGAAGACACCACTCTCTGGATGATGATGTCATCTCGAGATCCTCAGCTAACACTCTGCCAAATAAGGTCACATTCTGAGGTTCCACGGACTTTCAGGGATATTTGTTTCCCATGTATACCCACACAAATACATGTTTTGGGTTTTTTTTTAAGATTTAAAAAATTTTTAAAGGAATTTCTACACCCAAGATTGGACTTGAACTCAACAACCCTGAGATTAGGAGTCACGTGCTCTTCCGACTCAGTCAGGTGCCTCCACAAATACACCCTTTTTAAAAAAATGTTTATTTATTTTTAACAGAGAGAGAGAGAGAGAGCATAAGCCGGGGACAGGCAGAGAGAGAGGGAGACAGAAGATCTGAAGTGGGCTTTGGGCTGAGGACGTAGAGCCTGACATGGGGCTTGAACTCATGTACTCTGAGATCATGATCTGAGCCAAAGTTGGACGATTAACTGACAGAGCCACCCCTGTACCCCTACCCCTGTACAAATTCACTCTTGCAGAACCTATTTGGGATCACTGTTTTTTGTTTTACTGCATTTTAAAAACTCAGTTCAGTCACGTAACATTCACATATTATTACATTTTTTTTTCACGTCAACTCTTTGCAGACTTCATTTTCAGTGACTGCCTATTGGTCTGTCAGGCGAGTGGTGGGACAGCCTAGTGGTTAGGAGTGCAGGCTTGAGATCTAGGTGACCAGCATTTGCGTCCTGTGTGTCTGTCTTGGGCTTTGAAGGGCTGTGTCCCCTCCAGAATCCGATGTTGGGGTCCTAAGCCCCAGTACCTCAGAAGGTGACTGTGTTTAATGGTAGGGCTTTTAAGGAGGTAATGAATGTTAAATGAGGTTGTGAGGTGGTCCGTAATCCCTGGTATCCTTCTAAGAAGAGGATGAGGACACACACACAGAAGGCAGGCTGTATGGGGACACGGGGGGAAGACAGCCATGCACAGATCTTCCTCAGCTCAACATGGAGGTACATCCTGACCGTACGTTGAAAATACTGCAAGTCGAAGATGACATTTAGTACATCTAACGTACCAAACCTTGTAGCTTGGCCAAGCTTCCCTTGAACGTGCTCCCAACAGTCCCATGAGCTGGCAGCTGGGCAAAATCCTGGAACACATCGTTCATTGAAGGCTGGAGTGACCCTCCAGCCTCGCGAGGGAGGATCGCACCGCGTATCACTGGCCCAGGGGAAAGATCACAGTTCAAAATTCGAAGTACGGTTTCTACTAAATGTGTATCGTGTTTATACCAGTGTGTAAAGTCAAACACTTGTTCGGCTGAACCATACTAAGTTGGAGCCGTCTAAACGAGCCATCTAACGAGCCTCCAGAACTGTGAGGAGAGAAAGTTCCGTTGTTTCGGCCCCGCAGTCTGGGTGACAGACCCCAGCAGATGGGTACACCGACCACTGGGCCAAAGCCCCGCACCTCTGAGGCCTCACTCCTTCTGTCTATAATCAGGTCGCCCTAGGAGCTCAGTGAGGAGTAAATGAGAGAACGCTCTTCGTGCTCCCTGGTGCTTGGCTGGAAGGTGCTCTAGGCAGCCTTGGTACCACTGCGGTTGATTTTGCCAGCCCGCTGTTGCTGCCCATTGGGTGGTGCCTATCCGCTGGGCGAATATTTACTGGGCCCCAGTCATGGCCATTGGCCCTGTGATAAATAAGGCTGTGGCCTGTGGTCTTTGGCTAGTTTCTGGGAAATGATTTTCTTGTTTATTTATTTATTTTGAGAGAGACAGAGAATTCGAGTGAGGGAGGAGCAGAGGGAGAGAGAGAGTCCCAAGCAGGCTCCCTGCTCCATGCGGAGCCCAGCGTGGGGCTCGATCTCAAAGACCTTGAGATCATTACCAGAGATGAAATCAAGAGACGTTCAACTGACTGAGCCACCCAGGTGCCCCTGGAAGGGATTTTTAGGCGCTTTCTCTAACCTCCAAGCTGTTTTCACCAAACACCTCCCAAGGGAGGCCCTGTGATGGGAGCACCCTGTCGCCATGCGCTCCCGGGCTAGCGCCCAGGAGGCCCATTTGCTGGTGGCAGTGATGAGCTATCAGGCAGCTCACAGCCCCAGAAAATGTGGCCGTTGGGAGTGACATCCCTTTCCTTTTTCAAACCTGTCGGGGTCTGATGGCTGCAGCCGCCATCTGGTGACTTCACAGCACCACGAGCTGCCCCCGGAGGCGGGCGAAGGCTCTTGGCGCAGGAAGCCCTCGCCTGGATGCCTTCGTGGGCATTTTGCACCTGCCCGTGGCAGGGAGTGGCCGTGACGCTCCTGTTAAATAGTTTGCAGCCGCCCTCGCCTCGAGCTTGTGGCACCGGTGGAGTGCCAGGAGCCCTGGGGGCTGAGTCCTGCCAGCCTCAGAGCTGAAGCGACCTCCTGCCCTCCGTCCCCCACCCCCCACCCCCCGCCTCCTCCATCCCCGTCCCCAGGTGCCTCGAAGCTTGGCCTTTTTTCTTCTCGTCTTTGAAGTGTGAGCCTCAGAGCCACGGCAGGCAAACAGGATGCTCCACTCCCACATGCAGAGACTTCAGATGACACACTTGGGTGGCACCGCATCCTGCTGGCGGTGGTGGGTCCCGTCTGCCGTGGACCTGGTGCAGGCGGGGGTGCAGGGCTTGGTGCCGGGAGGGGCACTCACGGGGCGGCTCTCATCAGTCACTCGGGGCTTCATTCCAGAAGTCCAAGCCGGGGGGACACACCAGGGTTCCCTCTGGGAGCTCCGGGCCTGGAAAGGCTGACTGATGCGGGCGGTGAGGGGCAGGGGCACCTGCTAGCGCATGTGTGAGGGGCCACGAGTCCGCAGTGGCATTCCTCGTCCCCCGCCTCGCCCTCGGCTAGGACGTCTGTGTTTTCTGGGAGCTGTTTTGTTGTCGCTGTTGTTTGAAAACAAGTGATTTCTCTAAGCCTCGGCAAGTTGGTTCCGGGGTGGCGAGACTGCTCCAAACTAGGTGACTGCTCTGGAGAGCCACCGGGCGGGGACTCACGTGCTCTTCCCCAACAGCTGCAGAGTGGAGGCAAGGCCAGAGGGGACACCCAGGGAAGGGCAGGTGACAGTGTGAGGGTTTCAGGAAAACACAAAGTCCCAAATCTTGCCCCGAGTCGTGGACTCTGAGGATAGCACAAACGGTTTAGGGGCCACTCCTGTGGGTGAAGCCATCTTGGGAAAATGAGCATGTAAGGGAGGAAGGTTCCAGTTCTCCCAACCCCCAGACAGATGTTCTGAGTCCTGAGACTCCATCAGACGTTTAGTTTCCAAAACAGTTTGTGTGTGTGTGTGTGTGTGTGTGTGTGCACGCGCGTTGGGGGAGGCCGAATTTAAAAGATGTCAGGGCTTTGCCACCCACGTGATAACTCTGCCTGGCAGTGAGCAACGTTCTAGACGCCTCTGGAGTTTCCACCAGTGGAGCCCATGGCACTGCAGACAGTGAAGACACCAGGGTACGTGGTGCAGATTTTTCATCTGCAGAATGTCCTGAAAATTCAGTTGAAAGGTTTGAGAGAGAGATGATGAGGGAGATTTCTCAAGAGACTGTGCTCCTCACAGCCAGAAAACGCTTTTGTGTTTGCTTCTCCCGTCCGTACTGGTTTTGGTAGGGCAAGGGAGGCGGGTGGGGAGGGATCGGCGGGGGGAGGGGATACAGGGAGCAGGGGTCGTGGCTAAGAAGAGGGGGGGCAACTTTCCGCCGTGACGTGCAGGAGGCAGCGCTCGAATCCGACGCCGTAGGCTCTTTCAGGGGTCCCGAGAGCGGTTTCTTTCTCAGAGACGCGCCCCTGGGCCTGCGTGGGTGTGCAGGTGGCCGCAGGCTGTAGCCAGCTGCTGCTTTCTTTAATTAGGGCCTGTTCCCAGAGCCTCTCCCTGCCAGGGCTGTGGTGCCTGTCACTTCCCTGCTTGCATGAAACAAGCCCCGTTTTACTTCTTGGCCTAATAATAGGTTTGTTTGAGATCCTGGATTCCAGACTTCTGGGGGTCTTACAATATTGGCGTCGTCTGACAGGACAGTGGCCTTTACAATACGGCCGTCTCTACAGGAACGATTTCTCCTCTGCCGTCTCAGGCTCCTGGAGAAATACGTCCCTGGGTTATCTACCCAAATAACGTGGAAGTTGTTAAAGGACCTCCTGATACAAGGGTGTGAGTCAGTGCTGTGTGCGTTCACACGTCCGTGGAAAACCAGGGTGGATTTGTTCCTGCGGCAATTTCAGCTTCCACTGAGGCTGCTTGAAAGTGACCGAAACCACCCAGGAAATCCTCCCGGTCTAGCACACGGCTCGCTTGCTTTGTGTGTCTTGTACGAATTTGCCTTCTTTGGCACCCGATGGGTTCGTATTAAACATGTGATAGGATGATTCGCGGCCCGATTCGCCTCCTCCTTCAGACTCTTTTTCATTTTCCCCTTAGATCTTCAACCTCATGAAGTATGACAGCTACAGCCGCTTCTTGAAGTCTGACTTGTTTTTAAAACACAAGCGAACCGAGGAAGAGGAGGAAGACCCGCCGGATGCCCAAACGGCAGCGAAAAGGGCTTCGAGAATTTATAACACATGAGTCCCAGAGAGCTGGCAGGACAGACGGCTCTCGGAGGCGAAGGAACTCACTCTCGGGACCATGCAGGGCTCATAATTGCTTTGTTATCTGTAAGGACTGAAAGGCGCAACCCCCCTCCATGGGATATGTGTATTTTATTAACTGCTTGACCAGTAAGTTTTGCATGAAGGCTAATCTTACATAAAAAAACAAATAGCTTGGAAGTTTTAGTTCTCACACACACACACACACACACACACACGCAGAAGACTCCTTAAACACTGGACACTTTGAGCATTTTGTAGCTTCATTAAATGTCCTGTGAGGCCACCAGGCAAATTTATAGCCACCTCTTACATTTTAAGTCTTTGCCCGGCCTCTGTGGGAGGGGTCACGCATGTCCACAGATTCACTTGGGCAAATCAGCTCAAGAAGGAAAGGATCTGACAAACTCAGGCCCCTGCGGGTGTTGGCCGTCAGGTACCTTTTGGGTTAAATACGTCTCGGGAATACGTGCAGTGCTGGGAAAAGGAAATTCTTCACTCCCAGCCGGGGCAGATCTGGGGAGCTGTGTGTGAGCATCATCAGAGGGTTCTTACTGCTCGTGTGGGGATTTGTCCTGGTTTTGCCTATCATCTGTGACATTTCATGCAACACAGATAAATAGTTCATCTTGACAGAAACAAGATCTCGACCAGGAAGAAAGACAGGCAAATGGGAAATTGTCCAGGGTCCCCGTGACGCCGCAAGGTGGTGCTGAATGGGCTCGTGGCGCGTGGCCCGCGCCGATGATGGAGCTGGTGGGATGTTCCGTTCTCCCATAGCCCATCGGAGGACACGCTGGAGCCCTTTCTTTGCGCCTACCCTTATGCTGGACTTGTCAACTCTGGGCCTGACACTTCAATGAGAGGGAAGAAATCTAGTGAGCCCAGGCTCCCCCTCCTGCCCCCTTTTCAAGCAGAGCCCACAAAGCCCAAGGTCAGACACAGCTCCCTTCTGCCACTTGCTCCCGCCATCTGCTGCCGCCAGACTTCTCCAGCATGTTTGCCAAACCTTAAACTCCTGTTTGTACGAACAGCAACCAGACGCTGTTACTTGTGAGCCTTCCGACTCAGACGTTCCCATTTGCAAAATTCCCTGATGTGGAGGGTGACTGTGGAGTTTATTAAGCAAACCAGGAAACTTTCGAGAGAGAAGGGAAGTCACTTTAGCAATTGCCCGGGATAAGAGGCATAGACTGGTTCTCTTCTGACCAAACCATTTTGCAATGATGACCCTCCCCTGGCGTGACCTCTCTGCTGTTCCCCAGATTCCCTAATATCATCGTCTGTCCGTCCACTGGGGTCGGAATGTTTCCTGTCCTTCCATCTGAGGCCTGGGGAAGGGATGTCATCAGGGAGCGGTTTGCTGCCGAGAACCAAGTCATCCAACCCAGCCTTCATCAGGCCTTCAAGCAAACGCTTGATCCTCTTACAGGGAGTTGTCTACCTTCCCCAGGACCTCCCCGACGGGCCCTCCCTCTGCCTGGGACGAGGCAGTGATACTGAGATAGACACCCAAGAGACATGCCACCCTCCATTTGCAGTTTCCTAACCTGAAAAGTGCAGGGATGCAAACCCACCCCGCCCCACCGTTGCTAATGCAAGGTAGTTTGGGGGCAGCAGAGAGCTGAACCACCGGCTCGGTGCTCCCTTCGGAGAGCCCATATGGGGCAGGTCCCGGGCGCTGCAGGTGGGCTGGGAACCCTCTTTCTGGCCTTTACCCTTTCACCACTGGGCTCAGAGGCCCTTTGGAGTGATGGTCTCTTTGTAAGTGCTTGACTGAAGGAAGCGGCCCAAGTTGGCCAGAAGATTATCGACCAGAAGAAAAGCCTGTCACGTAGGAGTTGCCCGGAAGCTCAGTGCCAGTGGGACGTGAGCCACATACGTTTAACCACAGATTACTCCTGCCAGCGTGAACTCACGCCACTTCCTCTGGCTCTGCTCCTGCCTGGCTGCCCACGTCTCTGCCAGCTGCAGATCTGGGGCGAATATGCAGCAGTCAGCTCCCCAAAGCCCCTGCGCAAGTGAGCCCGAAGCACGGGGAATCCCAGGAGCCAGATAGATGCTTCTGGCCCAGCTTTCAGTCTCGCCCCGTCTGTCTGACCATCCATCCGTTTGGTGATGAGTATTTCAACCGTGTCTGCGATGTGCTAGGGACTGTGTTAGGGGCCAAGGTCCGGTGGCGGTGGGGGTTTGGGGGGACAGAGCAGCCACGAGGATCCGTGCTCTCGTGATGTTCACAGGTGTCATAAAATGTAGGTTCTGTTATTCAGGTATGGGGAGGACACCGGGAGATGGAGACAGAGAGAGAAAGCGGAAACTGGGGGCCCCGGGGATTTATTATGGTCACCTTGGGAAAGGAAAAGCAAGGGAAGCAGGCTAACGTCCTCAGGCTCTGGGGCCCAGGGGCTGTCCCTAGCTGCCCGGCCCCCAGGCCTAGGTGACGAGGGCAGGCGGCCCAGAGTGTGAGCGCCCTGTGACAGCCTGACAAAGGAGGTGGTTCGAGTCTGAGCTCTGGGTGGCTTAGTTAGCTCCAGTTGTTCACTGGCTCTAGGAACTGGCGAGCGCTGGGAGGGATGTCCCTCCAGGGCCAGCAAGGCCCCAGATGTCAAAGCATCAGAACAAAACCGAACCAAACCATGCTTAACACAACGGTCTGCAGGGTCTCAGATCCCCAACCTGCGGGCCACAGATGTATCTGAGGGGGCACACGCCTTAGGCAGAGCACGAGAGTTCCCCCAGGAGGCTGCAGGCCCGTGGCTCCCTGTTGTCCACGACAGACCACTCACATATTTATATTCTCTGCTTACTCCTTGGTTTGTGCCCTGAACTCCACTTCCCTTGTGCAGAGAGTGCTGTCTCGGTGACTTCTTAGTCCTTAATGAGGTTCCTGACCTGCCTGGCTGTCATTCTTTCCTTCTTCCTTTTTCTTCCTCCCTCCCTCCCTTTCCTTTCTTCCTCCCTCCCTCCCTTCCTTTCCTTCCTTCCTTTCCTCTTTCCTTCTTTCTTTTTCTCTTTCCTTCCTTCCTTTCTTTCCTTTCTCTTCCCTTCCTTCTTTTCTTTGTTAAAGTTTATTTTGAGAGAGAGAGAAAGAGGGGGATGGGAAGAGAGAAAGAGAGAGAAGGAATCCCAAGCAGGCTCCACACTGTCAGTGCAGAGCCTGATGCATGGTTTGATCTCACCAACGGTAAGAACATGACCTGAGCCGAAATCAGGAGTTGGATACTTAACTGACTGAGCCCCTCACTCACCCCAACCTGCCTGGATTTCTAAGAGTCGACCGTGATCTGCGTCCTCCCCCTGGTCCTGCCTTCTCAGTGGC
Organism: Mungos mungo; assembly: GCA_004023785.1. NCBI lineage: Eukaryota > Metazoa > Chordata > Mammalia > Carnivora > Herpestidae > Mungos > Mungos mungo. The sequence continues at coordinate 21,182 of PISW01002522.1, forward strand.
CGCGCTCCCTCTCAGGCATGGGCAGGGGTGGGGGGTGGGGGGCAGGGGTGGTGCTTCAGTCCTTTCCCAGTGCTTCATACACCAGCGCTTAAAAAGTGGGAGAACAGCTAGATCTCCCCTTAGAGAGCTGGGAAAACCAAAACCAATGACTTGGCTCGCACAGGCACGTGCCCGTGAGTGGTAGAGTATGGAACCAGAGGTGCGGTCCCCTGACCCCAGCTCCCTTCCAGGCTTACCCCGTGCCCGGACAGAGACTTAATGGTCACCCACAGCACCCCAGGCCAAATACTAGGCACAGGACTGCACGGGAGGAAAGAATGAGGCGCAAACCCTGCCTTCAGAAAGCAGCAGGTCACGAGATGAGGGGGAGTCTTTTCCCAAAAACCCTGCTGCACAGAAGTGACTGCCCCCCCCCCAGAAGCCGCTGGGACGTGATTGGCTGCTTGTGTTCATCTTTTAAGTTTGCAAACCCAGTTGTTCGGTCTTTCCCCTAAATATCAGGACTTTTTTCCTTTTATTTATAGTTTACTGTCAAGTTGGTTTCCATATAACACCCAGTGCTCATCCCCACAAGTGCCCTCTTCCATGCCCATCACCTTCCTTCCCCTTTCCTCCTCCCCTCTCAGCCCTCAGTTTGTTCGCAGTATTCAAGAGTCTCTCATGATTTGCCTCCTTCCCTCTCCCTAACTCTTTTCCCCCCTTCCCCTCCCCATGGTCCCCTGTTAGGTTTCTCCTGTTAGACCTATGAGTGCAAACATGTGGTACCTGTTCTTTCACTTAGCATGACACCCTCGAGGTCCATCCACGTTGCTACGAATGGCCAGATTTCATTCTTTCTCATTGCCGTGTAGTACTCCATTGTATATATAAACCACATCTTCTTGATCCACTCATCAGGTGATGGACATTTAGGCTCTCTCCATGATTTGGCTATTGTTGACAGTGCTGCTATGAACATTGGGATACATGTGCCCCTAGGCATCAGCACTTCTGTATCTCTTGGGTAAATCCCTAGCAGTGCTATTGCTGGGTCATAGGGGAGTTCTATGGATAGTTTTTTGAGGAGCCTCCATACTGTTTTCCAGAGCGGCTGCACTAGTTTACATTCCCCCCAACAGTGCAGGAGGGTGCCCGTCTCTCCACTCCCTCGCCAGCATCTATAGTCTCCTGATTTGTTCATTTTAGCCACTCTGACCGACGTGAGGTGGTATCTCAGTGTGGTTTTGATTTGTATTTCCTTGATGTAAATATCAGGACACTAAGTGTTATGTTCACACTGGTGAAACGATTTCTTTCAAAAACATGAGAACGGCGGCTCTGTTCTGAGCAGAAGCGTTCCCTCCCAGTCTCAGGTGGATTCTGGGAAATGCAGACTTAGTTGGTGCAGTTTCCCCTCGTGTTTCTCCTCACGAGGACACATGTCCCTTCCTGTGTGACAGAGTTGAGGCCTGATGAACTGGCACCAACATGCCAGGTCCTGGCTCTGACTCTGGGAGCACGCTTTGTTTAGAAGCTCTGTAAGCTGCTTGGCAGTTGTGGTCACGACCCACATTCTCTCATGATTTACCTTCATTCTGGCTGCTCGCGTTCTAGAACTTGCATTTATTTAAGTGCTAAATGGGCTTGTGGCACCATGAGCGTCCAAGTTTTTTATAATGTGTGTTTCTTCTCAAGGTTAGCTGTGTGCAGGGCAGGGGGCACAGTAAGAGGGGCTGGCACCTGGGCGAGGAGGGGGAGAGACCACTGCTGAAGTGGTCCCCGAATGCTGGGCAGACGAGCTGGGCTCTTCCCTGATTCCCACAGGCTCTGCCCATCTTGCAAGGCCAAAGTTGCTCAAGCAGAAACCTGCGGGGCCCCCCTCTTGGGGCCCATGAGTGAGGGGCTTGCAAGTCGTGCCCTCCCTGGGTCCTTGGTGGAGGGTGTTCACGGTGCTGCAAACGTCTGAGGGTGGGGGGGGGGTTTGCCAATTCCCACGGAGCCACCGAGCAGGGGCACCTGGCAGTGGCCTGAGCGCCTCCCGTGCCCCGCACTTCTGTGTCTGGTTCATCAATTGGTTCTCGAGATTTTCTCCAAAAGCTAGCACGAAGGTGCCCACGCTCCTCATCTCCGCGGCCCCAGGCCGAGCCAAGCTGCCCTGGGGCATCTCCAGTCCTGACACCAGCCTCCCCAAAGGTCGGGCCTCCATGCTGCACTCCCCTGCCCCGCACCATCCAGACCTCCCGGGGCGCTCAGCTGCATAGGCCTCTGCTAGGCCTCTCCCTGCTCTCAGAATAAACATCGGAGCCCAGCCCCACCTCACCGGCTGCCCCTCCGAGGAGGCTCTGGGTTCGGGACTCGTGTCAGATCCGGAGGCAGGGCACGCTTGCTGCTTTCCGCAGCCTCTCACGCGCCGACCTTGGTGTGGCTGCCTCCTTCCCTGGTCTCGGGCCACGTGTTAGCTCCTGGGAGGTCTTTCCCGAGGACCCTGCTAAGCACTCCCCCCCACTTCAGCCCATGCCCGGCCTCCTGGGAGCCCTGGCACACGACCGTTCATCTGTTACCCATGTGTGGCCGCCTCTCCCCGAGGACCAGGACGCCGCATGTTCCCCTGTGTCCTGGAGGCGAGCCCAGCACTGGGCCGGAGCGGCCTCCTAAATGTTTCTAGTGTGAGCGCGTGAATGCCTAATGGGTCAGGGTCTTGAATTTTGGTTGATTTCATGCATAGTCTGGCCCCTTGCTGTGGCCCCTTGCCAATGGCCAACTCTTATGATTGCCATAAAAATGCAGAATTGGGAGGGACAGGAGAGACCTACCATTTCCCGGGCGTCTCCCACATGTCGGGCTGGTGTGACACCCGCCACAGATGGTGCCACCCTTCCACGGCATCCCTCCAGAATAGGGGAGCCGATCGGTACCAAGTGGCCACGGTTCACGGCTGGCAGAGGCAGGATTGGAACGCAAGTCTTTCAGACGCCACAGGGCATCACCTTTCACCTACCGGGTGGGGCCAGATTCCAGCCCAGGCAAATCTCTGGCCATTCCAACGAGAAGATAGAATTTCTTCTCTGTTCTCCCAGGGAAAAGGCCACCCTCCAGCCCCTCTTGACCAAGTCTTCCTTTTCTTCTCTAGGACATGCGGAGGGCGCTTTGCCCCAGCTGGAGAGGTAGAGTCAAAGCCTCCTTTAAATAGACTGGTTTTGTATTTACCACCACTTTTTTTTCCCCTTTAGCGATGTATCATGACCATCTTCCTATGCCAGTAAACATAATTATACACCACCCTCCAAAAAAGTCCAGTTTCAAGATGATCTAGGGAAGATAAATGTTTCCGTCGTGCTAATTCCAGCATAGTTTATATGCTGTTTTGCAACACGGGCAAACTGTTTTCTTCTTATTTAAGCATTTAAACTCTGTTTTTTAAACTGTTATGGCATACAGATCGCCTAAGAGTAACAGATGTCTGCTTGATAGAGATGTTCCCAGGAAAAGAATCTGCTGCTTCTCAGTCTCCAGAGGAAGGATGCCTTCGCAAGTATGTGGCTTTTGGTCCACATGCTTCCCCCCGCCCCCAACCCTCCTAAGAAGAAGGGGGAAGAGAGACAGCACCGCAGGCTGCTTGGTAAATATCTGTATTTGCAGATCCTGGTGATGGTAAAGGGGAGACCCTAGTACCCCAGGAAGTTTGACCCTGCTCTCTCGGAGGTGGGCGAGGTCACTGTCCATGATGTGGAGATGCGAAATGTGGGCCCATTTTTGCTAAATATGTAGCTTTCCCCAGAATCTTAGCAGTGAAAGAAGCTCTCTCAACTATCTCTATTATTATTATTATTATTATTATTATTATTTTACTATTGGTTAACATGAGGGTGTTGGTTTAGATCCTGTCATGGGGAGGCACCTGGCTGGCTCAGTCAGTAGAACACAGGATTCTCATGGTGCCTGGGCAGCTTAGTCGGTTAGCGTCCAGCTTCGGCTCAGGTCATGATCTCGCAGTTCGTGAGTTCGAGCCCCACATCGAAGCCTGGAGCCTGTCTTCAGATTCTGTGTCTCCCTCTCTCTCTGACCCTCCCCTGCTCATGCTCTCTCTCTCTCTCTCAAAAATAAATGATAAAACATTTAAAAAAAAAAAAGAACACAGGATTCTCAATCTCAGAATCACGAGTTCACGCCCTACGTTGGGCATGGAATCTACTTTAAAAAAATTAATAAAAGGTCATGTGATGGAATTTGACTACCAAAATTCTAACCCAGGTCCATCACCTTTTAGCTGTGGGATCTTGGGAAAGTCGCATATCTTTGCAAGCCTGTGTCTGCCCTGTTGGTGGGGATAACATCAGTCCCGACACAAGATCCAAGGAGATAAGCCACATAATGTGTGTAACTCAGTGCCTGGTCCCCAGCAGGTCAATAAATATCCGTGATCCAGAGAGGTTGTGGGGTCTGTCCGAGGTCACACAGGGAAGGCGTACCGGATTCCTGGGCTGGGTTGCTTTCTGACTCCTTGGCTGGGGTTCTTTCCCCTGCTATTTGGCAACAGGGAGAGGCCCAGGGCCAGGGACCAGGCTCCGAACATCCTTAAAATGACTGAGGTTGAAAGTAAGGGTCTCTAAGCAGGAGAGGGTGAGGACCCAGGAGGAAGCCCCAGCAGAGGGCAGCCAGGAAGGTGAGGGGAGACCTGAGGGGGCCTGGGATTTGGCAAAGAGCCCAGGACATGGCTGCACTGCTAACTGGAGACGGTTCCTAGGTCAGCCCAGCGGCCACGCTAAAGAAAAGGCAGTTTGATGGGGGTGGGGGGGGGCGTGGGTGGGCGAGGGGCTGACAGTCGGGGTGAGCATCCCACAAGGAAAACGCAGTGAAAATAGGGAACCAGTAGTCTCCTCTGGGGGCATCTTTTGCATCAGAAGGACTGGGAAGGGTCCTTTGGGGAGTTGCTCGTACCCTCGGTGACTTTCCCTTGGCAGGCACGCTAGGGAGGACCTGCCCTCGTGATCTGCAGGATGGCCTGGGTGCCCCAGATTTCTTCCGAGAGGAGGAACCCGGCTGGACCGCCTCCCTGAAGTTCCCGGCTCGGGCTCACGGGGGAGCCGGGGAGCTGTGGTGGGAGGGAGTGGCTCCCGGCCCAGTGACCGACCTCTAGGCACAGCGGGGTGCCTCTTCCTCCGGTGTAAAGGTGCATTTGTGCCAGTCAGCTTCAGAGAGCACAGGCCCAGGGACGGGGCAGCCCCGGAGCTACGAGGTCTGTGCCACCTGACCAAGGCTTCCATGTGTGCGTGGCACCGAGGCTGGGACCGGGCAGGATAGGGGGGCAGCTGCTGTCCTGGCCCCCATGGTCCGGTGGCTGTTCGGGCAGGAGGACAAGGCACGTCTGGACTTGCACTGTTTCCTTTCTCCTTTCGCTGGTTCTTGGCTCCCCACCTGTCCCCCTCGCCCACCACCTTGACCTCTGCCTATGACCTCTGGTGGCTCCAGAGACCCCAGAGACCCCACCGGGCCATCAGTGAGAGAGACCATTGTCTTCATTTCATTCACTTCTGAAGTACTGCTATTATTTTAAAATTGTTTACAAGTTTATTTATTTATTTTGAGAGAGACAGACAGACAGACAAAGAACACGCAGGGGAAGGGCAGAGAGAGAGGGAGAGAGAGAATCAGCACAGAGCAGGATGCGGGGCTCAAACTCATGGACTGTGCAGTCATGACCTGAGCCAAGATCAAGAGTCTGATGCTTTGACTGCCACACTGCTAATTTTTTTTTAAATACTTGGTAACAATGTTTTGATGTGAGTTTATTGCTTAAAGAACTCCGGGACTTTGTGCAATAAACTGCCTGATACTGAAAGTTACGTTAACAACGAGATCAAAAATGACTGGCTGGGTGCTCGGAGGCTTAAAGGTTTAAAGCAGGAGAGATAGTAAGTCTCTCCCTCTCCCGTCACGGGATTTTAAAATATTATCTCTAAATCCCCATCTTTCATCTCTGGTGTTTGTTCTGAAATGTAGTTATTATTTCTGAAGCGTCTAAGACAAGAGGCTAAAATTTTACCCTTTCCTCCCCGTTCTCTGGGATGCACTATTATTGGGGGAGGGGGTTAAATGAGATAAAATTAATGTTCAGTAACGTAGGCAGGTCTTGGGTGGGCGGGCAGCTCAGTGAATGCCTATGTTTGCTTACCCACGTGGACCTGGCACCAGGCTACGGACCACCACCAGCACATAGGGCACAGCTTTAGGGGCATCTTCTTAAGAGTACATCCCAGAGGACCCACAACCTGGACCCTGGGACAAGGGGGGTTTGAGGAGGCCAGGATTCACACTCTGCTTGTCATCCTTTCTACCTGCCAATTTTCCGTCTCCACAGCCTGCCTCTCCGCAGACGGAGAACGTCCACACCGTGTCCCCCGCTCCTTGTCCAGCTGTGCGGAGCAAGAACAAAGTGGCCTCTCCCTCCCTCTTTGACACTGTCATCTGAGTTTCTTCCACGGGGGACATTAGTCACGTGGCAAAATCTTTAAAAGGCAAGGTCCCATTTTGCCTGTGTACAACCAACCTGTGGCAAATTTGGGCGGGGTGTTCAGGGAGCTTGTCCTGATGCTTAGATCCCTTCCTCTTCAGTGCTGACGGGCTGCATTGCTCAGCTCACCACTAAACCAACTTTTTATAGGAAATAATTTCAAAATAGTTACAAAAGTTAAATTATGATTATAATAAACTATTGTCTGTATTTAATCATGATCGGCACTGTGCCATATTTCCTATACCAGTTTATATTTTTTTGCCAAACTGTTTTTAAAAATATTAGATATGATGAGGGCTTGGGTGGCTCAGTTGGTTAAGCGTCCGACTTCGGCTCAGGTCATGATCTTGCGGTTCGTGGGTTCGAGGCCCGCGTTGGACTCTGTGCTGACAGCTCAGAGCCTGGAGCCTGCTTCGAGTTCTGTATCTCCCTCTCTCTCTGCCCCTCCTCTGCTGGCTCTCTGTCTCTCTCTCTCTCTCTCAAAAATAAAAACATTAAAAAAATTAGGCAAGATGGACCTAAGAGAAGAATATTTATCACATCTAATAAAATGACTAATTATTCCCAATATCATCTAATGCCTACTCCATATTCAAACTTCCCAAGTTAGCGCACACTTGGAAATTATCCTTTCTTCAAACCAGGAGAATCAAGGAGCAGACATTATGATGTCTCTCAATTTAGACCCCTCTCCCAATCTTTTTTATTTTTTAGTTTTTGAGAGACAGAGACAGTGCAAGCAAGGGAGGGTCAGAGAGAGAGGGAGACACGGAATCGAAAGCAGGCTCCAGGCTCTGAGCTGTCAGCACAGAGCCCGATGCAGGGCTTGAACCCACGAACTGTGAGATCATGACCTGAGATGAAGTCAGACACTTAACCTACTGAGCCACCCAGGTGCACCTAGGAGCTCTTTTTCTATGCAATTATTAACATTTCCAGAGTGAATTATTTAACATTCTAAATGGAAATATTGGGGGTCTTTCTAGGCTTTCTCTCTTCATTCCTTCATCAATTTATACCCCATATACATCCACATTATCTCCCCTGAAGGTAAAAGCAGCCTGAGGCCGCCGGAGCAGGGACCCTTAGCCCCATCTTACAGATGAAAAGCGACGTGGCCCGGCCAGTAAGTGGCCGGCCCGGCTGCTCCAAGACCTGCCCTCTGCAGCAGCCCCCCCCCCCCCCCCCCACCCACCGCCGCTGCAACTCCTTGACTGCAGCTGCTTTCCTGTCCCCTTCTCGGCAAATCTGAGAAGAAGCCATCGGAATTCTGATTGATCGAGGTGCAGTTGCGTGCCTTAGAAATTTCCATCTGCTCAGACATTTTGGGGCACCTCCTTCCCACCAGGCACCAGGTAGATACTTCCGGGTCATCTCTCTCTCCACTTCCTCCAACCACCATAGGGAGCCGGGGATGGGGGGAGGGGAGACGCAGAGTCCGGGCAGCGAAGGCCAGAGTGCCCTTCAGGAGGGTTTGCTGGGGAAGAAATCAAGCATCACCTTGGCCTCAGGAGGCAGGAAGAGAGTCCCCTGACTCTGGAGACATTCACGCAGGTGCCCGACACTCACCTGTGGGACGTGACGTAGCACGGGATGTGCAGACATCACTTGCAATGGGACTAGCTGACCTCCGAAGCCTCTTTCAACTCTGAGAGGCCCTGGATTTATGTTCTGGAAGATGCTTCTTAAGAAAGACAAGAACTCACGTCTTCATTTTCACCCTGAGGGAAAGCAGGAAGTGAGCTTACAGGATTTAGGACGGAAAAAATATCCCAAGTGGCAAGATGTGTTTCAGCATTGTACAGGCTCTTAAGTTTGGACCCTGGAGAGCTTTGAGGGCACCATGAAATGAAACAATTTCAATAGAACAACCAGTGCTCCCCCGGGAGCCTTCCTCTGTGACCCGCTGCCCACAAGAACCCAAACTCGCCCCTGGGTCACCAAGTCACACACAAGGAGGAAGGGTTAGATTGAGCCTCATGACCCAGAAAGGTGGAGAGGGAGGGAGGGAGAAGCAGGGGGAGGTGCTGAACGACTGTGGAAGGGCTGGGGGCAGGGGAGTAGTGGGGGGAAGAGGGTGAGGGAAGGAGGTGGGAGAGAAAAAAGATTTTATTAAGTTCCTGAACTCGGGACTTGGATCTCCTTCAGGGTTTGGGGGGAACAAAAGGAAGACACGTAGGGCTGTGCTTCTACACTGGGTTTTGGAAGGGTCACTTCATCAGCCCTGGAGTTCACGAGGAGGGGCTGGTGGCACTTCCAGCGTGGGGGCTCAGTGCCTGGTGTGTAGGGTGTGCTCAGGGAGCCTCTGGTCACTTGCTCTGCCTTAGCAATGGGACTATCCTAGGAGCTCCCAAACATTAGCGCCCACCTCGCAGACCACAAGGCACTCACTCTTCCAAATGATCTCCTTTGAGCCCCACCGCCAGTCTGGAGGTAACATACAGGCATCGTTGTGCCCATTAAGCAGATGGCAAAAGCAAGACTCAGAGGCATGTATCACAGCTGCGAGGAACACCCGGGGATTGAACCGTGAAATCTGCCTCTTCTGCAGCTGCCTGTCCTGTGAGTACCCGGCTCTCCCTCCATCCAGACTTCAGCCTGAAGCGTCATCAAGTTGGTTTGGCTTCTCTGTCCCCAGAACAACTCCCAAGGAACTTCGGAGTGCAGGGCTGAATTGTCCTTCTGCTGTTGTTGGTTCTTTCCCCCCAGACCTTTCTTTGCTTGTGGCAGGCACTTTTGAAAAGCCCGTCGAATTGTTTGTGAAAATGAGTGACAGTACTTTTGCCAGAGCGTCATGCGGTGGTGGCTCCCTGCTCTCTGTTCTGCCCACACAAAGGAGCGCGGCCGCTAATTACATCTGTCCCGTCTGGATGCGCCCGTGCGCCCCTCCGCACGGTCACTGTTTATGGTGTTCTCAGCTCAGCCAAGAAAGGCAGAGGGGCAAGCAAGCCAGGGCTTTAGTTTCTCCCGGGTGTTTACAGAGAGCCAAGCACGTCGTTGAAGCTCTTGTTTCCATTTTGTTGTTGCCGGAGGAGGAGGAGGGGTGGTTGGACAGGAAAAGAGGAGCAGGCAGTCCCTCCGCCCCAGTGGGGCAGGGGGAGGCCACTGAGACACGAGACCTTCCATGGTTTAACTTGCAGCAAGTTCAAAGCGTCCCTCAGGAAGCTCGCAGGTGCTGGCTCTGAGGTATTTGGAGGTTAGACGAAAAAGAAAAGCAAATGGACAACTTGGCAGCTCATTTCAGAGGGGCCGCGCCCCGCCCCGCCCACGAGAACCTTCTGTGGGTCCCGGAGGAGGTGAGGGCGCAGGACGGGCGCACAGGGATGAGAAAAACGGACCACAAAGCGTATTTTTTCGAGACAACTCATTTGTCCAGCTTTCTGCATGAAATAGAAGAGGGAATAAGAGAGAGGCGCCACATCAGAAGATTTTAAGAGATGCAACAGAAGGAAAGAATTTCCTGATATTTCAGCATTGCTCAAGCTCTGGCTCTAGAAACCACACAGTTTATTCAGAGGTGGAACCAGTTCGCTGGCCTGTTTTTTATTGTATTGTAGAAAAAACAGGTTCCAAGATACTGTGAATTCAGTGAAACTTACTCGGAGTGTCAGAGAGGTCTAGAGCGGGAAAGGGCTGGGCTGACCGGTGTCAGTCCAGATGCCAAGAGGCAGAAATCCCATGACCCTCCCCACCCCCCCATGGGCTGTGCCCCCAGCCCCCCAACAGAAGCCGGCAGGGAGCGTGGGGCCCTGATGCCCAGTCCTGCATCCCTTCCGCTGCCCCTTTGGGTCTTTGTAGACGTCAAGTTCACACACACCCCACTGACGACTTCCCTCAATCCCTCAATCAGGGCTGATTTGTTTAACAGATTCGTCTCTGGAGTATTTTCCTAAAACAATGAGCCCCTAGGCTCAGGCTGCTGAGCCCTCAGCGGTCTCCTCTGCACTGGTAACTGTTTCAAGCAGGTGCATTCCATAGTGGCCTCCCTTCTGCCACTTATTTTGTGTCTGCTGGGCGCCAAGGAGGCAGAGGGGCAGGAGGAAGGAAGTGGTTATAAAATGGCATCGTTAGGAGTGGTGATGGCTGTGCTCTGTGTGCTGGATCCGCGTCAATATCCCAGTTGGGTGGCGTTGCATTAGAGTTTCGTAAGGTGTCACCGTTGGGGGAAACGGTCCATGGAATCTCTATCATGTCTTCACACTGCCTATGAATCTGCAGTGATCTCCAAGTGAAAAATGTTGGCCTAAAAAACAAACAGAACCGGGCACCGGGGTGGGTCAGGTGGTTGCGCGTCTGACTTCGGCTCTGGTCATGATCTCACCGCTCGTGAGTTTGAGCCCCGCATCGGACTCTGTGCTGCCAGCTCAGAGCCTGGAGCCTGCTCCAGATTCATTCTCCCTCTCTCTCTCTCTTCCCCTTCCCTGCTCACTCTCTGTCTCTCAAAATTAAATAAAAACATTAAAAAAAATTAAAACCAGCACAAAACAACAATAAAACACCGTGTGTCTCCACATTACAGTCCAGACGGGGAAATACTTCTGACAACGTACATTCTTGAGAAAGGTTGTTTCATCTAGAAGCTAGCAGAGGGGACGATGGGCTGGTCTAAGGGCTGACTGGCCCACAGGGCTTAAGGCCATAAAGTGAGGAGGGGCTAAGGCCTCCCCGGGATGCCCGGGACTCACCCCAACGTCACCAAGAGGGCCTGCTGGCCTCAGTAGCTGTCCAGCCCCCTACAGACAAGGCGAGTTCAGCCTGAGGGGACTTTGATTCAGAGGGAAGGAGCTTTATTCTCTCAAGTTCCTAAGTCCCGATAGACCCCTACGTCTGCCCTCCTTCGGTTCCAGGAGCCTCACTGTCCCCTTTTCCCTGCTCCTTTGTGTCAGGTGAAAATCCCACTTGGTCAGAATTTCCCTTGGAAGCCCCCCCCCCCCGCCCCCAGGAAGGCGCTAGGTTGAAGACCAACATGCTTTGCTTCCCACCCTGAGACAGATTCCCGGGTCAGAGGACCAGGGTCCAGCCTGGTGGTCGGCCTCGATGGAGGGCCCACGCCTGATGAAGAATATGCATCTTTAAACACCAGAATCACATGTGGTGTCCAGAGAACCTCGCCAAGCAGGGCAGTGGGACCAGGCGGTCAGACCCCCATGTCCCCCTGGCTCGTACTCAGGGGGGCTAGCCTCCCTGCGTGGGATGGGGTGGGGGGTTGCCTCAACTATTTAAATGGTCATTTCTCTCTCTCAGGTGGGTTGGAGGAGTTGAATCTCTACATGAAATTATGTGACGTTGGGGCGCCTGGTTGGCTCACTTGGTTGAATGTCCAACTCTTGATTTCAGCTCAGGTCATGGTCCCATGGTCATGAATTTGATCCCCTCATCGGATTCCGTGCTAAACATGGAGTCTGCTTGAGATTCTCTCTCCCTCTCTCTCTCTCTCTCTCTCTCTCTCTCTCTCTCTCTCTCTCTCTCTCTCCCTGCCCCTCCCCTGCTTGTGCATGCACACACACTCTCTCTAAAAATTAACAATAAAAAAAATGATGAGTCCTCATACTCGGAGGCTCTCAGATGGTGCCTGGGGTCCTGTCCCTGAGCCCTGACCCCACGTACATACATCTCCTTTCCGTCCGCCACTTCCTAAGGCTCCGAGTTGACCTGTTTCAGCCCAGATACGCCCCCCTCTTCCTCTCCTGAGGCCCCGTGAACCGCAAACTGCATGGTGGGAGGCCACGACCTTCTGGGGCAGGGGCCCCTCGCGCCAGCGCCAGCCCGGCCACCTCAGCGGGGGTCTGTTCCTTCAGGGGCCACCCCACCACCCATTTCCTTTTCCTCACTCTTCACTCTCCATAACAAGCATATATTTCCTTTTTACAGATCTGGAAAAAAATAAACGTATTTGCGTTGGTTTACAGTTCTGGTTTTCAGCAAAGAAAGGCCGTGGTGTTCTGGCTGGCTTCGGTCCACAGACTGATAAGGACTGCTGGCCTTCTGGTCTGTCCTTGCTGGGGGGAGCGGGAAGGGGACACAGTGGAGCAGGAATTGAGGGGAAAGGCTGAGAGGAAAGTGCTTCCAAACCCCCGGGGGCTGTAGTGGACAGAAGAGGGAACGGGGGGTGGGGTGGGGGGGACTTCTGGCCCAAGGGGCGGTGTGGATCCACCCCATAATGTCCGGATGCAGCTGGTACAGCCCGTGGGGCCAATCACGTGCACGTCTCCTGAACGCCGCATTCAGTGACATCAGGTCGGGGGTGCAGTCGGCCATGGTGGGAATACTTAATGCAGGGGTGGCCGGTGCCACAGTCAGGGCTGCCCACCACCCTCCCCGGAGAACCTGCTGCTTAACACGTATCAGCACATCCCCGAGCCCTCGCGGGTACAGGGGTCTGCGGCCTGGTGCTGCCTGTCTATCACCCACCATCTATCTACCGCCCGTCCAATTCATAGGGCCTGGGGTGGGGGCGGGGCTCATTTGTAGGACCAGAACCACATCCTCTGTTGGGCAGTGAGCAAAGAGGACAAGATGGACAGGTGGTGAACTCGGACCGGGCAGTGGGTAGGTGAAGGACAGGGGGACAGGAACAGAGAAACACCCATTAAACAGATTTAGGGCAGAGATGAAGTTCAGATCAATTCTTTAGAAAATACAAATATTATTCTTTAAAAAAAATTTTTAATGTTTATTTATTTTTGAGAGAGAAAGAGAGACAAAGCATGAGCAGGGGAGGGGCAGAGAGAGGGAGAGACACAGAATCGGAAGCAGCTCCAGGCTCTGAGCTGTCAGCACAGAGCCCGATGCAGGGTTCAAACTCAGAGACTGCAAGATCATGACCTGAGCCAAAACTGGACACTTAACCAACTGAGCCCCCCAGGTGCCCCTAAAAAGATTATTCTTAAAACTCCTTCCTGGGGCACCTGCGTGGCTCAGTCGGTTAAGCCTCCGACTTCGGCTCAGGTCAGTTCTCACGTTTATGGGTTCGAGCCCCGTGTCAGGCTCTGTGCTGACAGCTAGCTCAGAGCCTGGAGCCTGCTTCAGATTCTGTGTCTCCTTCTCTCTCTGCCCCTCCCCCTCTCATACTCTGTCTCTCTCTGTATCAAAAATAAGTAAAACATTAAAAAAAAACAAACCTCCTTCCTTCTTCAGCTTTTCAGAATTTCCACAAGTTAGGTTGCAAAGAGGTGTGATATCACTGATCCCTCCCGCTCCTCTGGAAATGGCCCCAACACCCACCTTCGAGGCCAGCTGCAGAGAGGACTAAGACTTTTCTGAAAACACGGCCCACATCCTGCCCCCCCCCCCCAGAGGGTCAGAGCCCAAGGGCGTCCCCACTGCCCTGCCTTCCTTGCTACATTATGTTTCAATCACGTAAGCTTTTCTCGTTCGCTTGGGTGAATACTTGTGCATCATTGACAAAAACATGAGCAAAATCCTTGAACTACACTTTCCAACCTCAACCCTTTTGTTGATTTTGGCACCCTCGGGGAGGCCCGGGCCACTGGACGGGTGGCCTCTGTTGAGAGGCCAGTAACTCGGCCCAGATGCTCAGTCCTGTCTCAGGCCCAGGCCGGGGTGCACAAAAGGACCTCTCCGAACCACGCCCCCACCCCAGAAAATCCGGTGTAAAAATCCACTGAGTCCATCCCATTTTATTGCTGTGTTTTCCTCCTTGTTTTTGTGCTTTGGGCTCCCTTTTGTGGGGCTGATGTCAAGATGGCTGTAGAATCAAAAGTTAGGTGGTGAGGAAGTTGGCAGTGGGCACTCGGTAGCTCTGTGCCAACCCACTTCCAGTTAAAATAGGGCTGGACAGCTGGAGGCCTGGCAGTTTCGGAGGGGGAACTTGGAAGATCTTGGCCGGCTGCTGAGAGGCGCCTGAGGCACGGATCTGCTGTGCCAGGTGGTGGCAGATGCCACAGGGAGGTGCGGAGGCAATGACCATGACCAACCCCACCAACTGCATCTGAGGCTCCATTGTGCCATCAGCCCGAGGGCCCAACAACACGACCTGCCGGGGACCAGCCGCTGTCCCCGGTCCCAGTGAAAGCCAGGGTGGCAGATGTGCTCCTGCCGATGAAGAGGGTCTCCTAATAACCCTCCATCCCGGCCACTGGGCACTTTCCACACGTATTACGCCATTCTAGCCCAGTGTGTGGCAAACTCCGCTGATTCCAAACCAAGGCGGGCTGGCTGAGCTTCGGGAAACACCCAGAAAGCCCAGCTAGCTGCCTCAGACCCTGCTGGCTGGGATCAGGCCGCCGCATCCTTTGCTGCTCGGGAGACAAGACTTTTTGGATGACGAAGTGCCTTGGAAGGAAGGGGTCCTGGGGGAGAGGACGCACTGGCTGTTTGTCACTCCATGTGGGATGGGTTAGAAAGAAATGAGTTAAAGAGACCAGATGAAAGGGTGGCCAAAGCCGCTGCGCTCCGGGGCTGCTGCCTGCTTCCGCGCTCGGCTTCCGGGGGCCTGGCCTGAGTCCCGAAACCTCAGAGGGTTGGGGTTTTGGCGCCCCGGGGATGGGGTTCATTTCGGAGAGAGAAAAACCTAGGAGTGAGGGGAGGGCCGAGGGGAGGTACTCGGAGGAGAGCAGGGGAGAGAAAGGCAGACCAGACGCACAGGGACCTTGGGAGA
Source organism: Mungos mungo (assembly GCA_004023785.1). Taxonomy (NCBI): domain Eukaryota; kingdom Metazoa; phylum Chordata; class Mammalia; order Carnivora; family Herpestidae; genus Mungos; species Mungos mungo. Next base: position 36,295 of record PISW01002522.1, read on the forward strand.
TGAGTCCAGAGACAGGAAGGGACAGCGATGGATGAGTCGGAGCTAGGGACAGTCAGAAGAATCAGCTGGGGACGAGAGAAAGGAGCAGAGACAGACAGACACACAGAGGCAGAGAGCAGGGCAGACTGTGCGATGGAGGAGGAGGGAAGCGCCCGGGCCTTGTCTGAACTGGACCTGCCCCTCTGAGAGGTGGTCCTCCCAGCAGCTGGTGGGGACGCAGGTCTCTGGAGTCACTGACCCTGGAATGTCCCCTGGGGGCTGGAGGCAGCTTGGAGAATGAACACAGCCACCCTTTCTTGTCCCGAGAGGCCACTGGGAGGGGTGTAGGGCACCAAGAGTCTTGGGGTACCCCCAGCCCAGCTGTGCCCCCCATCACTGCCTCTCCCCCACCCTGGGCACCTCCTGGAGGGAAGCACGTCTGGCTGCCTCCCTGGTCCCTTTCACTGGGACAGCAGGGGGTGAGCGACCCTCCAGGCCCTGCCCGGATCGCCAAGCCCCCACCGGGTCTGGGGTTATAACGGGAACCCCCCTCGGGGTTCAGGGGCCCTGGTAGCACTGAGGAAACAGAGGCACAGACACTCGCCTGCCTGCTGAGTGATTAAAATCATGGCCTGCTGGGAGCTGGGCTGTTAGATGCCAGGGCAGTGAGGAGGCACCTGCTGCCAGCGAGCCGGAAGACAAGTGGCCTGGGTGGCCGCACCCTTCCCAGCCCCTGGGCCCATTGCACCAGCCCATCTTTCCCCCACACTGTCCTCAGTGAGCTGGGAGGCCCCCACTTCTGCCGAAACCCTTCTTCCTCTTGGGACAAACCTCCCTGCCAAGCATGGCACTCGGGCTGGACGCTTCCTGCTTCAGCAAATGTTACGTGGGCCACATGGGACAGCTGCCGTTGGATCAGTTTAACAGACGAGGGAGAGACTCAGAGAGATTAAGTAACTTGCCCGAGGTCACACAGCTAATACGTGGCAGTGCCGAAATCCCCTCTCTCTCTCTCTCTCGTTATCCAAAGCCGATCTCATAATAAATGTGCTGCACACCACCTGGCGAACAATGGAAGGGGCCCAAAGAGTTGAACACATATTAGGTGGAAATGAAAAGAACCCAAGGACTAAATTGTTTAGGTTTAAAATTTTTTTTAATGTTTATTTGTTTTTGAGACAGAGAGAGACAGAGTGTGAACAAGGGAGGGGCAGAGAGAGAGGGAGACACAGAATCTGAAACAGGCTCCAGGGTCCGAGCTAGCCGTCAGCACAGAGCCTGATGAGGGGCTCGAACCCACGAACCGTGAGATCATGACCTGAGCTAAAGCCGGACACTTAACCGAATGAGCCACCCAGGTGCCCTTAAAATATTTTTTAATATTTATTTATTTTTGAGACAGAGAGAGAGTGTGAACAAGGGAGGGGCAGAGAGAGAGGGGGACACAGAATCTTAAACAGGCTCTAGGCTCTGAGCTGTGAGCACAGAGCTGGATGTGGGGCTTGAATCCATGAACCGTGATATCATGACCTGAGCCGAAGTTGGACGCTCAACCGACTGAGCCACCCAGGCGCCCCTAAACTGTTTAGGTTTAGATCTGAGACTGGCTTTGTATTGTCAGAAACACAGCCCTGCCTGTGTTTCTGTCAGTGACAGAACTGTGAGCTCACTCATGTGTGATTTGGCGCTTTTTAAAAAAAGGTTTATTTATTTATTTTTTGAGAGAGAGACAGAGAGAGAGCAAGCATGAGCAGGGTAGGGGCAGAGAGGGAAAGAGAATCCCAAGCAGGCTCAGTGCCATCAACACAGAGCCCAACGCGGGGCTCATACTCACAAACCGTGAGTTCATGACCTGAGCCGAGATCAAGAGTCAGATGCGTAACCAACTGAGCCCCCAGGCGCCCCATGAGGCTGGTAATCTTGTCCCCACTTCACAGCTGATAAAACTGAGGCCTTGAGTGGGTAACTAATTCCAGGTCAGGTCGCTGGTGCATTCCAGAGCCAGGATTTAAAGCCAGTTCTCTCTGCCCCCAAGGCTTAGTGCCACCCCAAGAAAGATGCTTCTTTCCACTTCCCCTTCCTGCTTTTCTCTTAAGCCTTGTAAGCGCGCAGGGAAACTACTGACAGCTTTGATGTGGTCCAATTAGTGATTGATTTGGGTAGGACGAGGGGGCGCTTCTGGGCTTGGGGCGACTCACCAGCCTGACCGTGGCCTTGCTTTGTGTCCAGGCGGCTCCTGTCCCAGGTCCCGGGCTTGCTGCCTGCCGACGCAGAGTCCCCAGGCCATTCGAGGGCCGCCTCCCAGCAGCACTCACCCTGAGAACCAGTCCTGGTGACAGCATCCGCCCTCTGGAGGGAACACAAGGGAGGAAAGTTGGCCTGAGGTTACAAAACAGGAAAACATGGCTGTGAGAGGCTCAGGCCCAGGTAGGAAGGGCAGGGGAGGATGCGGAGGGCATGAGGTCCCTCTGTGTGCCAGGTGGGTTCCTTCGTCCAAGGCGGGTCTTCCCTGGGAGGGGTGGGGGTTTGCAAGGAGCCCTGTCCAGAAGAGGAGGGCGGAGGGGCCAGTGGACCCTTCACCGCCCTGCCCTCCTGGAGGGCCTTTGTCCCCTGCCAGGGTGGAACTGAGAACAGGCACCCGCCCTTCTCCAGCGGAAGGACTACAGGCTGTCGTGGGGACAGGAAGGACTTGCAGACACTGAGCCCGGGGAGAGGACGTGGCCATGTTGTTGACAAGAGGGATCCACAGGCTGGGCAGGGTGTGACGTTGGCATGAGTGGTGTTTGGGGTTGGAAATCTCTGGAACACTCCCAAGCAATCATTTATAAGAGACTGATCAGAAGAATCTGTGTGATCGGAAGACTCTGTATGGCCTTCACAGGGAACACTGGGCAGAGGAGGACTGATGAGGCAAATCGGTAGCTGCTGGTGTGGCCCTGGCTTCACGAGGTGTTGTTAGGGGGAAGCCAGGTGGAGGTCAGTCTAGAGAGCCCTCATTTTGAGTAAGATAGGAATATATACGCAGAGAGCGTCTCCAGAGAGCTTTGCCAGAAATAAAAACTGTCTTCCACTGATAAAGTGATAATTTTTTTAAAAAGGGAAAGAAAAGAAAAAAGAAAAGAGAAGAAACGAAAAAACTGGTGAGGCCTATGGAATCAGACAGTCTGAGGCTCGCGTCCTGGTTGTAGTCCTTACTGGGCAGATGATTTGGGGTAGAATCTTTTACATCTACACGCCTCCGTGTCCCAATCTGTGACATAGGGATAATATTCATACTGATGTCCAAACAGTCTGGGTAGTTGGGAGAACTGAGTAAGAAATGCACTATGCACGTGACCCCAAAGTATCGTTAACATTGTCGTTATTAATAAAGACCCCTTGGGGCGCCTGGGTGACTCAGTCAGGTAAATATCGGACTTTGGCTCAGGTCACGATCTCCTTGTTTGTGAGTTCGAGCCCCAGCTTGGAGCCTGGAACCTGCTTCAGATTCTGCGTCTCCCTCTCTCTCTAGCCCTCCCCGGCTCACACTCTCTCTCCCTCTCTCATAAAAGAATAAACATTAAAAGAATTATAGAAAATAAAGACCTCTCACAGAGGTCACTGTTCCTTAGAGGACTGAAGGAAGTGGCAACGCCCTTGAACCCAAAAAACCTGGCTGGGGGGGCCGTGAATGTCCCCCCGGGTGGTCAGTGGGTAGACAAGGCTGAGACTAGGTTGCTCTCTCCGTGTGGGGGCTGTCGGGCTCTGGCCGCCCCGAGGACACACTGGCAGAACGTCTGCACACATCCCTGCACTTGGCGTCTGGGGTGCAGGGGGAGACCGCCCACCCGCCCTCCGTGGGGCATGGTGGAAGACATATGTGGCTTCACCGTCACCCAGGTGTGGCTTGGAGCCAACAACAGCACCCCCCGTGCCCAGTTTCCCAGCTCCAAGGCAGGGATGCCCTGCTAGTCTGCCTACCATCTGGAGCTGATCAGTTCTTTGCAGTTGGGGCCAAACTATAAAGTGCTTTGCAAAAAGACACCTAAGCCCAGAAGAAGCACTTTCCCCAAGATCACACAGCAAAAATATTGAAAGGCTGTCTGTTTCTGGCATTTGGATGACTCAGAAGGATTTGTTGGTGGGAGGGGGGGAGGGGTGTGAAGGGAGAAAGCTGCAGTTTGCCAGAACAAGTCTGGGGAGACCACACCGTTCCGCTGGCCTGCCTCCTCTCAAACCCTGGCTTTCTAGCGAACAGATCATGAAGAAGGAAACCAGCTATGTAACCGACAACCAGTTGCGAACAGCAAAACAGGAAATGGCCTGAGCTGGAAAAGGAGAAAGAGGGACCCTTTTAGAGCTACTCCTACAGACCCCCGCCTCCCGCCCGCAAAGATGTGGGTCCACCGGGTCAGCAAGGTACAACATCTCTTGTAACACCGGGAGCCGATGATATGAACATGATCTTGACCTCGTGGACGTGCAGAAATATGGCCTCTGCCAGGCTTGGACTCTGATTGGGAAGGGAGGTGACTGTGTTCTCAGGACAGAATTCAAGGAAGGTCGCCACCATCTTCACAGCCCAGCCCAGCCCCCAACCATCGCCAGCCCCGTGCCTCCATCCTCCACCCACTTTTCTTTTTTATTTTGAAATCCCAGCCCGTGTATTGTGTCATTTGTAAATATTTCAGTCTGCTTCTCCAAAAGTTAGGGACTTTTAAAAGAAACATGTCCGCAGCAATATGAATGGAGTTTTTAAAACGCAACACTACATTCTCTGACGAAAGGAGTAATGAACCAGCATTCACCATTTGCAGCGTTCTGGATTCTTGTCACATCTCATTTAAACCATCCACCTGCCCTCTGCAGCTGTCGCTTATTGTCACGTCCTATCCTGGCCGCCCACAGACAGTGCCTCTACCTCCTCTTTACTTTAGTTTACCTTTTCTTACATATTAAATAAAAACTTTTAATTTGGGGGTGCCTGGGTACTCAGTTGGTTAAGCATCCAACTTTGGGTCAGGTCATAATCTCACGGTTTGTGGGTTTAAGCCCCGCATCGGGCTCTGTGCTGACAGACTAGCTCAGAGCCTGTCTTCAGATTCTGTGTCTCCCTCTCTCTCTGTCCCTCACCTGCTCACTGTCTCTCTCTCTCTCTCTCTCAAAAATAAATAAAACATAAAAAAACTTTTTGTAAACTTTTAATTTCGAAATGGTTACAGACTCACAGCGCGGGGCAAAGACAGCACGAAGGCATGTCTGGTACCCTTTACCTCCTCCAATGGCTACATCTCACATCCTGATGCTACAGTACCAGAGCCAGGAAAGTGACACTGGTCCAATGCGGGCGTGTAGTTTTACACCATTTTTATCCATGTGCCGATTTGTGTAACCACCACTACAACCAAGGCTGCCCTTTACAGCCACCCCCTGCCCAAGCCCTGGAAACCTCTAACCTGTCTGTCTCCCGTCTCTAGAATTTGAGAATGATGCATAATCCCCTCGAGACCCATGCAGGCTGTGACTTTTATTGCTGAGTAGTGTTCCCTGATATTGGATGTACCACAGTTTATCCATTCACTTATCAAAAGCCATTTGTTTCCCTGCTTTACCGTTTTCTCCTTAGCATTTTTGACAAATGGAGTTTGTGTTTATGTGTCTTATTTATGTTCCATACCCCCTCTGGAGGGTTAGCCCCCTTTGTGCTGCGACTTTGTCTTCTTTGTTCGTTGCTGTATCTCTAGGGCCAGTGACAGGGCCTGGCATGCTGTAGGTGCTCAATAAACCCCTGTAGAGGGACTGTTGCGTAGGTTTTACAGAGGACGAGTTTTAGATGTAGAGACGGCCCGTGACCCACTCTGCTTCCTGGAGCCAGTAGGTGGCAGAGCTCCGTCTTGCACCAGCTCTCTTTGCTCAAAGCCCCAGGCTCAGCCCCACGCCGGTCCCCGGCTCCTTCTTCTCCCTGGCCAAGCATGGGCAAAGTGGTTCCCATTTCCATGTTTTGCTTGGCCTAAAAGACACCGGCAGGGGTTTTCAAAATGGAACTTTACTGACAACCCGCAAAGCCAAAGGGAAATAAACAAGGGAAACATGAGGACTATAAAATGTTGAACTTGTAAAACAGATTCTTTTTTTTTTTCTTTTTTTTTTAAGGCGCGTAAAGATTCAATGAGATAAAGCGTATGCAATGCTTAGGATAGTGCTGGGACATAATGTATCCGGGATAAATACTACTCTTTTCTTTCCTTTCCTCCTCACTTCCTAAGTTCCTAGAGCTGTGTTAGGTGCTATTGAGGTGCAAGAGAAGTGTAAAACACGACTCACAACCTTAAGGAATTTATCATCTAAGCGGGGAGACAGGGATGTAAAACGCTTGGCAATTAGTGACGCACAGTATGGGTGTGAGACACTATTAATATAATGAATGTATTCATATCAATCACTGCACTTGTTTTTTATTTCTGCTGTAACAAATTGCCACAAACTTAGCAGCGTCAAACATCACACGTTTTATTGTCTCTCATTCTGGAGGCCAGAAGTCCAGATGGGTTGGCAAGGTGGGGAAATGTCCGCTGGAAACTGCCTATATGTGCCGTGCTCTGTGACTTATAGTGGCCGAGAAGAGTACATTGATTATATATATATAGTTAGTTAGTTAGTTAGTTTGAGAGAGGGAGTGAGCTTGGAGGGGGGCCCAGAGAGAGCAAGAGAGAATCCCAAGCAGGCTCTGTGCTGTTAGCACAGAACCTGACATGGAGCTCGATCCCACAAACCCGTGAGATCATAACCTGAGCCAAAACCAAGAGCGAGAGGCTCAACCGACTAAGCTACTCAGGTGCCCCCAAATAGTTTTAAAATTAATAATAATAATAATAATAATAATAATAAACAACACCATAAATGAATATAAGCTTCATATTAGGAGACCTCACCGGACTGCAGTCCTTTATCCGGGCTATTACACATCTCTCCTCCTGACTCCCAGATAGCAGGTAAGAGTGTGGAGGGGGGATGGGAGGCACTTGACTGCATAAAGACATGAGGGAACTTTTCAGGGTGATGAAAACGTCCTATATCTTAACTGGTAGATTTCTGACTGTAGGCCCTTGTTAAAATTCTTTGAATTGTACATACACTTAAAATTGTTGAATTTCATCGCATGTAATTACGTGATAATCAAGCCAACAAAAATAATCCTCGGGAGGGCTGGTTAAACAGCCTGACCTTGAAGCTCTTGCTATGCTGTCTTAGGCTACGTCAAAGTGTTGGGTAGGGCTCAGTAGCACCATAGACATCTCCCATCGGCTCTGTGACTCTGTGATCAGTTCTCCTTCTCTTCTCCTCCTCCTCCCTCCTGCATGGCCGCAGGATGGACTGCCAGGGCTCTGGGAATGAGCCCCAGTCCCCAGGCATTCAGAAAAAGCAACGGATCCAATGTTAGCCCAAGGCACCAGAAACCCCTCTGGCCCCAACCACACGTAGTTGCGCGAAGACAGAGATTTTGAGGTCGAGTCGGCAGGGCTATTTCGGCATGCCACCGGCAGCCCTCAGGAGCCTTGAGACCAGAAGTCCCGACCCAGGGATCCCTAATGGACCGAGGAGCCGCCTTGGCCAGACACCCCCAGGACAATCTCGAGACCCAAGTGCAGTTGTGGTAGTGCTGGTCAGGGGGCCGGGTGGGCTGCTGCCTGGAGAGCGCCTGACTTGACAGCAGGGCCTTGTGATCCGATGTCTCATATGCCCCACCCCATGCAACTGTCCCCTAGGACCGTTCCCCCCCTGCCCCCCCTGCCCCCCACCTCGAGGAGTCAGGTGTAAAGGTTGATGTTTGTGCCACAGGGGTTAAAGATGGCGTACGGGACAGCAGCTCTGCCAACCTCCTGCATTCATTCTTTGGCCCCAGCTCTACCCTCTGGGGACACTGAACAAGTCGCTCTCTGTATCGGTTTCCTATGGCTCCTTACACAAACTCAGCGGCTTGAAGCACAATACATTCGGTTCTGGAGCTTGGAAGCTGGCATAGGTCTCAAGGGGCTAAAGTCAAGGGGTCAGCAGTTATGTTCCTTCTGGGGGCCCTGGAGGAGGGTCTGTTTTCTGGGCTGTTCTGGCTCCTAGATGCCGTCTACATTTCAGGGCGTGGGGCCCCTTCCTCCCTCTTCGAGGCCACCAATGGCCGGTCAAGCCCTCCTCACATCACCCTGACACTGACTGTTCTGCCTCCTGTTCCACTCTTAAGGGCCCTTGTGATGACATTGACCCCACCTCCACGCCCGCCCCCCAGGGATACAGAACAGCCTCCCTATTTGAAGGTCAGCTGATTGGCAACCTTCACTCCAGCCCAGCCTGAATGCCACCTGGCCGGACCACACAACATCCAGAGGGTCCCAGGGACCACGGTTCTGCCGGCCACACTCCCTCAAGGAGCTCACGTTCTGATAGAGGAGAGAAGCTTATCAACCAAGTTCACTCTGCATGGGTAAGAGCACACAGGAGGGCGGCCAACCCAGGCGGGCGAGGCATCCCTCCCCAGAGGACGGTGGTCCACTGAGCCCCGAGTGACAAATAGGAGTCAGCCGAGGGACGCCTGGGTGGCTCAGTCGGTTAGGCATCTGGCTTCGGCTCAGGTCACGATCTCACAGTTGGTGGGTTCGAGCCCTGCGTCAGGCTCTGTGCTGATGGCTCGGAGCCTGGAGTCTGCTTGGATTCTGTGTGTCTCCGTGTTGCTCCTCTGCTCACAATCTCTGTCTCTCTTGCAAAATAAATAAATAATCATAAGAAAAGGGAGTCAGCTGAGGAGTGGATGGTGGTATAGGTAGGGGCACGGCATGAGCAAGGCCTGGAAGCGAGAGGCGAGAGGCGGGAATGGGGAGCTATAGAGTGTTTTATGCAGCGGGAGACATGACTAGTCTGTGCTCTGGAATGAGCATCTGTCTTTCGCCCACTGCCCCTCTTTGAAGCTCATCTTCTTTCAGTGACCAAGAAAAATGCTTGGGGGGTGCTCAGCACACGGCATCTGTTTCACACTTCAGACCCCTTCTGTGCTCACTTGTCCTCATCTGGGCTGGTGTCCCTCTGCCGTGGGCTCCTGTCTGTTCTCTAAAACCACCTGAATCCCACAGAGGGGTCTTGTGAGGAGGGCCCCAAGTCTCTCAGTCTCCCCTCTCCCCAACAGGAGGCCCTGGGTCTGTGCCAGACCCTCTGAAGGTGGGACACAGAAGAAATTACATCACAGGGTGGGAGGGCACAGCTTGAAACTGGCCCCAAAATATGCTCCCGTGACCCAAAGATGCAGCGTCACCCTTCCCAGGGGCTTCGCCAAGGACACATCCCGCTCCCAGCCCTGTCTCAAGGCGAACCCTTCACTGGGAGCGGCCCCAGAGCCGACCTACCCTTCCCACCCCCTCTTCAGAGAGTCACAATGGAACATTGGTCTTGTTTTCCAATCTGGCCACTTTTGCCTGCAAGAGCAGTTCAAGAACCTGATGTCTACCATACGTTTCCACTCGTAAGTGGAACAGGAGAAGCTTAGCAGAGGACCATGGCGAGGGGAAGGGGGAAAAATCATTCGGGGAGAGGGAGGGAGGCAAAGCATGAGAGACTCTTGAATACTGAGAACAAACTGAGGGCCGGTGGGAGAGGGGGGAGGGGGTGATGGGCATGGAGGAGGGTGCTTGTGGGGATGAGCACTGGGTGTTACGTGGAAACCAACTTGACAATAAACTATAAAAGAAAAAAAAAGAACCTGGTATCTAGACAAGGTCCTGAGTTTCTCGGAACCTTCGCCCCTGGGGAGATTCAGCACACCCACCCCAGTGGGCTTTCACCCAGTCTCCTCCATGGAAGCCTCCAGATCTGCTCCCGGCCTTCAGGTGGGTAACTCACCATGGACTGGTGCCTGCCTCCACGTCCCGGGGAGCGATCCTCAGAGCCCTGGGTCTCTTTCCGGGAAGGGGACCTTTTGCAAAAGCAAAATCAGAATCACCTGCCCAGACTCCTGGCTCCTGCCTGGGTGTTCACGTCACGATGCCCGGCCCCCACGCCATGTGCAGAGCCGTATGGGGACGCAGCAGGTCCCACAGCGGCCCTGTCCTTATACAGACTGGCGGGAACTTGGAAACTTTTCTCTACTTCGTTAACTTGTTAGTTAATATGCTAGTCAATTTGTCTGCAGTGTCCCCTCTCCTTCCCACTCTCTCTCTGCTGGAGACCACTCCCCGCTTGGAGACAGACCCTTGAAGTGGGGGGAGGGGCGATGCCTATTCTTCATGTCACATCGTAAGGGGAAAAACCAGTCAGAGGAGTAAGTTTTCTATCTTGGTCGTTTTTTGTTTTTTAAGTTTACTTATTTATTTTGAGAGAGAGAGAGAAGGAGAGAGAAATTGGGGGAGGGACAGAGAGAGAGGGAGAGAGAAGGTGGGGGAGGGAAAAAGAGAGAGGGAGAGAGAGAGAGAGGGAGAAGGAATCCCACGCAGGCTCCACGCCGTGAGGGGCCCGATGCGGTCCTCAAACCCACGAGCCATGAGGCCGTGTCCTGAGCCGGTCATGACCTTAACTGACTGAGCCTCCCACGTGCCCCTATCTTGGCTGGCTTTTTGAGAGTGAATTAGAAGGGGGCAGGTTTGGGGAGAGGAAGATCGCTCTCCATCCTCCTGCCCATCTAGTGGAAGGGCTCCTCCTCCCCAAGGTCAGACACACCCCGTCTCCAACTCTCTTTAACAAGAGGCATAAATAATCCAATAGAGGAAATAAATGAAATCATAAAAAATGCCCACAGAAGGCAGAACAGGAGAAAAAGAGAAACAAAGAATACATGGAACAAATAGCAGGGCACCTGGATGGCTCAGTCCGTTAAGTGTTCAGCTTTGGCTCGGGTCATGATCTCATGATTCGTGAGTTCGAGCCCCATGGCGGGCTCTCTGCTGCCAGCCCGGAGCCTGCGTCAGATCCTCTGTCCCTGCCTCTCTCTCCTCCTTCCTCTATTCGTTTTCTCTCTCAAAAACAAATAAATAAATGTAAAAAACGTGGAAGAACAAACAACAATACGATGATAGATTTTAATCCACCCATATTTATAATTATTTTTTATGTTTTTAAATTCCAGTTTGTTACCATGCAGGGTCATATTAGTTTCAGGTACAATCTAGGGATTCGACCCTTCTGTACATCACCCAGTGCTCATACAGTGCGCTTCTTAATCTCCATCTCCTGTTTAACCCGTCTCCCCTCCCCCCCGTGCCCCTCTGTTTGTCCTCTACAGTTGAGAGTCTGTTTCTTGGTTTGCCTCTCTCTCGCTCACTCTCTTTTTTCCCCTTTGCTCATTTGTTTTTTTTCTTAAATTCCACACATGAGTGAAACCACATTGTAATTGTCTTCCCCTGATTTATTTTGCTTAGCGTAATAAAGTCCATCCAGTCCCATCTACGTTGTTGCAAATGGCAAGGTCTTATTCTTTTTTGATGGCTTAGTAATATTCCAGTGTGTGTGTGTGTGTGTGTGTGTGTGTGTGCGCACGCACACCCGTGTACCTCATCCTCTTTATCCATTCATCAGTCGATAGACACTTGGGCTGCTTCCATAATTTGGCTGTCGTAAATAATGCTGTAAACACTAGGGTGCATGTATTTCTTTGAATTCATATTGTTGTATTCTTCGGATAAATACCTAGTAGTGCAATTGCTATATAATTATTTTAAATGCGATTAGTCCAAACATACCAGTTAAAAGAGAGAGAGATTGTCTGAATGGATAACAAAAAAAGCAAGACCCAACTTGAGGTGGGCCACAGGAAGCCACCTTTAAATATAACATGGTTTGCCCAGGCTCGCTGAGTGACTTTTCTTCCAGAGCTGAACATTTGTCTGCTTTGAAGACCTCTGCTTCCAAGTTTCGGCAAAAGTTCAGTTTTTCCCGGGGTTAGATGAGCCCCATAATATTGGGGGTCTGAGGTTTTGCCTCCCCCAGTGTTATCTGGTGTGTAATTTGCTTGGAAATACTTTGGTATAAACCGTGGAATAATACACGTGTGGAAACTAACTTCAGTCCACACCCTCGAAGTGCGTACTTAGCTGAATCAGATCCTTGTCGGGAATCCACATTCCCAGTGTAGACATGATGCTCCAAATATGGCTGTCCAATGTGCACCAGAGGATGGAATTAGCATAAGGAGATCCATCTGCATTGAGGAAATGAGTGATGCTCAGAGACGTGGTTGGTTAGAAAGGCTAGGGTTGCTCGTCTTTTAAGAACAAGGAAAAGGAATCCTACAAATCTGACAATTTGTACAAAAAATCCTGCTGGAGGGTTGATTAGAATCCATAGTTAAAACTGGGGAAAACAGAAATATTTATAGTATGGAATCTCCCCAATTCATGGGCAGGGAGTATGCACATCTTCCGTCGTTTCTTTCAGCAACATTTTTTTTTTGTTGTTTTGGCATAGAAGTATTTTATATTTTTTGTTGTTTATCCCTAGGTGTTTTATTTTTTGGATGCTATTAATTTTAAATTTTGTTTTCTGTTTGTTGCTAATATAGGGTGCACCATTGATTTCTATATATTGACTCTGTGTCCTGACACTTTGCTGCATTTATTATAGATTTCATGTGTGTACGTGTTGGGTTTTGTTTTTTGTTTTTTGTTTTTGGATTTTTTTTGTATACAATCATGTTATTTATAAATAGACAGTTCACTTATTGTCTCCCAATCTTTATGTCTTTCAAATTCTTTTCCCCTTCAGATGTTGGTTAGAACCTCTAATATGGTGCTAATTAGAAGTCTTTCCTTTTTTTCGGCTTTTAGGGAGAATGTGTTCAAAATTTCACGCCTAAATTTGATGTTAGATGCTTTGCTGGGTTAAGGAAATTCCCTTCTATTTTGAATTTTCTGAGATTTTTAAAAATCATATAGGAGCGCTCAGGTTGTTTTGGGTTTTTTTCGTCAAATGCTTTTTCTGTATCTTTTGAGATGATCGTATGATTGTTCTTTGTCCTGTTAATGTGCTGAACTACACGGATAGGTTTTTGAATGTTAAACTAAACTTGTATTCCTAGCCGGCATCAGCTCCATCAACTATTTGGGTGACAAATGGGATTTGATTCTTTCTTGTTATTTGCTAGTTTTCAAAACAGTGTGTTATTCTCTAGACTTTTTTTAAAAGTTTATTTATTTTGAGAGAGAGGGAGAGCTCGAGAAGGAGCACACACACTCGAGTGTGTGAGCAGAGAAGGGACAGAGAGAGGGAGACAGAGAGAGAGAGAGAGAGACAGACAGAGAGAATCCTAAGTCGGCTCTGCACTGTCAATGAGGAGTCCTACTTGGGGCTTGAACTCAGGAACTTGGAGATCATGACCTGATCTGAAACCAAGAGGCAGATGCTTAACTGACTGAGCCACCCAGGCTCCCCACCTAGGCTTTTCTAAAGGTGATGAGTGGGGCTTTTATTTTATTTTCTATTTTGTGTACTTACTGTTTGTAGAGAGAGACAGAGGGAATGTGAGTGGGGAGAGCAGCAAGGGGAGAGCGGGAGACTCGCAAGCAGCTCCACGGCCCGTCAGTCTCATGACTCCGGGACCGTGACCTCAGCCCAAATCAAGAGTTGACACTCAACTGACTGAGCCACCCGGGGAACCTCTGGTGGTTTTATTTTTTTTTTAGGAAAATATTATTTCGAGCTTCTGGATTTTAACATGCTCATGTGTTTTACTTTTCGTCTAATGTCTCAGTTGTCCCTGGTTGGGCCCCTGGGAACTCCTCCAAGCTGCTCCTAGTACTTCGGACACAATCCTTACAATGTGCGATGGCGTCCTTGCTTCTCCGATGACCAGATGCCCCAGGCTCCTCTTGGACATTTCCTGCTCCAGACTTGGGGTCAGCCCTTTCTCCACGAGCCCTGGGGGCCTTTACGTGTGAGGTCCCAGGGCCTCCCCGCCCCCAGAGTAGTCATTTCTTTTCATGGGTACATATTTTTTTTAAAGAGAAAGTTAATTTTTTTTGCATTAAATGGCTTTTACTTGAATTCTTTGACTTTATGGTTTTATTGCTTTTCCTTACATTGAGAACTTTTGTTCTTAATGTCATTGACAGAACTACTTGTTTTGCCCTATGCATATTATATGTTATATAATATAATAATCGCAGAATAATCATGCCCATATTATTACTAACAATATGCTTAGTTTTGGGAAATAGTTTAACATTTTTTGGCAGTTCTTTTTGTCCTTAGAATACGGACCCGTATAAGAATGCGCAGTCACATTTCTGTGTTTTAAAGTCACTTGGAAATGTTCTCTGTGTGATTATGACACCACCTGCACACGCAGACGGATTTGTTTTGCTCAACTTTTGACTTTTAGGGATTCCTTTTTTCTTTCTTTTTTTTTTTTAGGGATTTCTTTAAATACATTTAGTTTTGGGGGTGCCTGGGTGGCTCAGTCGGTTAAACATCCAACTCATTAAAAATTTTTTTAAAATTTATTTTTTAATTTACATCCAAGTTAATTAGCATATGGTGCAATGATGATTTCATGAGTTGATTCCTTCATGCCCCTCACCCCTTCAGCCCATCCCCCCTCCCACAGCACCCCCAGTGATCCCCTGTTTGTTCTCCATATTTAAGAGTCTCTTATGGTTTGTCCCCCTCCCTGTTCTTGTATTGTTTTTTTGTTTTTCTTCCCTTTTAAGAGTCCAACTCTTGATCTCAGCTTAGGTTAAGATCTCAGGGTCGTGAGTTCAAGCCCCGCTTTGGGCTCTGCATTGGGCGTGAAGCCTGCTTAATTAGAAAAAACGACTTAGTTTTGTTTTATAATGAAAACATTTGTAAGCGGCCATGTTGGATTTTACCTGCGCCCTGGGCTCAGAGATGTTAAAGGTGTCTTGTGCTCTGGAAGAACAGCCCCAAACCACCCTTCTCCGGAGGACTTTGATCAGACCCAGGGCTGCCCACCCGCTCCTCGTTTGTCTACGATGCGGCACGGGCCCTCCAAACTCCCGTCCTTTGCCTCTTAGATGATTAGCTGGACTGTCAGTCCCCACTGATCCGTCACAACAAACTGCTTGTTAACCAAACTTTGGTTCAGTTTCTGGCCTTGCTCCAGGACCCTGAACTCTGGCCGGTCCTCAGCCTCAGCCAGCACACACCCCCTTCTGACACAGGCTGGCCTCGGGGTAAAGCATTCTCTTCTAGAAAGATCTGGGTGTGGGCAAGTGGGTGTGAGGCGCCTCCTTCACCCCTCTCCGTAAAGCAAGCCCCTTTTTGCCTGAGCCTTGAGACCCTGCAGGTCTTAGGGTCAAAGTGTCCGTTACTTTGCACTCTCTCTTCCCACTAGAAGTCTCTCCTGACTGAATCCAGATTTGTTTTCCATTTGATACTTGCTCCCAAAGTCAAGTCTACAAGGCAAGGCACATTCAGCAAAGTCTGGTTTATATCTACCCCCTCTGCCTGCCCCCTGTTGGCCACCTCTCCCTACAGGTAATTTTATTTTTTTTCAGTTTTGCCTTATTATTTCATTTTTTAAATTTTTTTTTTTTTGAGAGAGAGAGCGCATGAGCAGGGGAGGATGAGAGAAAGAGGGACACACAGAATCCGAAGCAGCTTCAGGCTCTGAGCTGTCAGCACAGAGCTCGATGTGGGTCTTGAACCCAAAACCGTGAGATCATGACCTGAGCTGAAGCCAGACGCTTATCCAACTGAGCCACCCAGGTGCCCCATCCTTTCATTTTTAAAAGCTTATGACAATATGATTATATGTTGTTGTATCCTTGCTCCCATTTTTTAAAAAAATGTTTATTTCTGAGAGAGCACACAGGAGGGGGACAGAGGACCCGAAGCAGGCTCTGTGGTCTGCTCAACTGTGGTGCCCCATTAAAAAAAATTTTTTTTTTTTTTGAGAGAAAAAGAGAAAGAGAGACAGACAGTGAGTGGGGGAGGAACAGAGAGAGAGAGAGGGAGACACAGAATCTGAAGCAGATTCCAGGCTCTGCACTGACAGGCTGATAGGAGTCAGCCTGATGTGGGGCTCAAACTCACGAGCCATTAGATCATGACTTGAACCAAAGTCAGACACTTAGCTGAATGAGACACCCAGGTGCCACCTGTTTCTGCCATTTAAAAAAAAATGTTTATTTTTGAGAGAGAGAGAGCTCATGATCGAGGATCTGAAGCAGACTCTGTGGGGCACCCAGGTGACTCAGTTGGTTGAGTGTCCGACTTTGGCTCAAGTCATGATCTCTGGGTTTGTGAGTTCAAGCCCCGCATTCAGGCTCTGTGCTATCAACCTGGAGCCCGCTTTGAATTCTCTCTCTCTCTCTCTCTCTCTCTCTCTCTCTCAAAAATGAAAAAAAGTCTGTAACGAAGCAGGCTCTGTGCTGGGAGCAGACAGCCCGACAGGGAGCTTGAAGTCATGAACCACAAGATCCTGATCCGAGCTAAAGTCGGACACCTAACGGACTGAGCCACCCAGGTGCCCCTCCTCGCTCCTATTTTTAAAGACAAAGGCAGCCAACCCGACACACCATTTCCCACTTACAGGTAAGAGCGTCAACCACCTGAGACTCCGCTGCCTCCACAGAGAAATCTGCAAGTGGGGAGTTTCAAGGAGATTTCAAGGAGGTGCAAGCACTCTGTAAATCAGTCATCCTCAAACTTGAGTGTGCATCTGAATCACCTGGGGGCCTGTTTCCAGCTCTGTCCCTCCCCTCCACCCCAGACTTCCGGTTAGATCCGGGGTGGAGTGAACATGCCCTCTCTCCCAAGTTCCCAGGAGGGTGGCCGCTGCCAGCCCAGGGGCCAGACTTCGAGAAGACCGTGTGAACTCACCTCAAGGGCAGTGCATTTGTGAGTATTAATAAGAAATTTATACTTCTTTTTTTAGAGGGAGCGAGAGATCATGTGTGAATGGGGGAGGGGCAGAAAAGGAGGGAGAGGGGCGCCTGGGTGGCTCAGTTGGTTAAGCGTCCGACTTCAACTCAGGTCATGATCTCACGGTTCGTGGGTTTGAGCCCTGCGTCGGGCTCTGTGCTGACCGCTAGCTCAGAGCCTGGAGCCTGTTTCAGATTCTGTGTCTCCCTCTCTCTGACCCTCCCCTGCTTGTGGTGTCCCTGTCTCTCAAAAATAAATAAAAAACATAAAAAATTTTAGAAAAGGAGGGAGAGAGAATCTTCTTAAGCAGGCTGCATGCCCAGCGTGAAGCCCGACACGGGGCTCAAACCCACGAACAGTGAGATCATGCCCTGAGCCGAAATCGAGTCCGTTGCTTAACCGACTGAGCCCCCCAGGCGCCCGCCCCCCACCCCTGGCATCTACACTTCTGAATGCGGCACCGGAAGGGGACAGCAGTGGGAATGTGGGTCCTGGCTTGACCACAGACCTTGGCCTGAGGTTGGGGTTTAGACCTGGCCTCACAAAGGGTAGACCTCGGACGGCAGGTTCTGAGAGCTTGTTAGAAATGCCCCAGGCTCAGACCTACTGAATCAGGATCTGTAGTTTATCAAAACGCCCAGGTGAGTCCTCCTTCGAGGAGCCTGATCTGGCTTGGTTCCGAGAGTGTCGAGGAGACAGTAGGACTTTGACAAGCACCTGCCGGCTGGCTGAGGGGGAGAACTCACCCTCTCCCCACTGCACGGGGCTCTTTCCTGCCGCTTCCCCCAAAGCAGTGGACCGAGGCCCCCCATGGCCGACCTCGGCCGCGGCGGCTGGTGCCAGGAGTCCTGGCTGACTGCACCTTGAGCACCTGTCCCCCAGGCCTGGACCTCCCTCATCTCTGGGGAGGGCATTTAGATCCCAACACCCTGTGGATGCCCCTCCCAGAGAGAGACTGGCCTTAAGCTCCTTGGTGCCCTGGGAAGGCCCACTTTGAATCTTTCCTGGAAATGAATGAGTTGGAGACCATTCTGGTGCCTTCGATTACTGAATCCATGGCTGGCTGGGGGTGGAGGAAGGAAGGGAAGGAGGAGGGAAGGGGCCTGAGTGGGTGGAGGAGGTGAGGGAAGGCCGCCTCCTGCCCCCAGCCTGCCCGTCTGCTTGGGAAGGAACCAAAGTTGCCAGGCAGAGGGGTGTGAATGGTGGGGAGGGCGGGTGCCGTGGGCCTGGAGTTTCTCCCTCAGCCCGTGTGTCCCAGGAGGATGCTGGCTTCTGTCTGCCTGGTGGGCTTCTGGAGAGGGTCCCAGAGAAATCCCAGGGGACCCCGAGGGAACAGCCCCCCTGTGATGGGGCCCCCCCGTTCAGAGGCTCAGAGCATGCCCTTGCCCCCAGTGGACTCTCTCCCATCCGTGGTCAGGGGGCGGTCTGTGTAGGGGGGGCCTGAGCTGTCCGCCTGAGGAAAGGGTTAATCCAGACACTGTGGTGGCTGATGCCGGCGTCTTGGGGGGGGACTGTCGTGTGCAGAGAGAAAGAAATGCTCTTTTCATTAAGGAATTTATTTCTCTTAAAAAAACAACAGTGGTTCGATCTAGATACAGCAGCACAGTGGGACGTACAGAGATTCAGAGCAGCAGAACAAAGCCTTATCTTCAGGAATGACCTCCAAAAGGGAACTATTTTCATTCACCATCAATGTTAAAATTTCCCTGAAAAAAAAAAATAGAAACCTTTGGATGCTAGAAGGACTATTGTTTTACCACTACCGACAGCCACGAAGCTCTTGTCATCGAGAACATTTGCTTTTGATCGGTTACAAAAATGACCTCTTGATGGACTGGAGAACGAGATCTGGATTCTTCTTTTAGGAAGCGTCTTTCCTTCCGGGGGCGGGAAGAGCTAGCTTTTCAGATGCTTTAACCGCCGTCCCCAGCATAAGACTGGCTGAGAACCAGGTCTGCACTGAGGGGGCTCTGACCCGCACCCTCTGGGCTTCGACAGCTGGATGGGTAGGTGGTTAAAGCCCGTGGGGGTGGGGAAGGTGCCTGGGGGGTGGAGGCGGGGGGTGGTGGGGACGAGGCTTCACCTAGTCTGGTCTGTTGTGACAGAAAGAAGAGAGCTCCCTGCCGGTCGGGTCCCAGCTCATTTGCTTCAAAATTCCTGGAGATTTCACAGTCCTTCTCTTTCCCAACAAAGGCTGTGAAGTTAGGAGGTCCCGTGCCAGACGGGGGGTTGTGAGGTCGGGAGACACTGGCCTTGGCTGCCCTTGGAAGGATGCAGGTGTTCGCCCGGGTGGGGGGCCCCGCAGCAGCCCACAAGGAGAGCTGATGTCGCCGAGCGGCACTTCAGCTTGGTGGGCTTCTGGTCGTCCTCCGGGCTCTGGTGTCCTCCGGCAAGGCCTGGGATGCCAGGAGCAAGGACGCCGCGGTGTTCTCTCTGCATCGAGGTCTGGACCCGTAGCTCAGTCGAGTCCGTGGGAAAATGACACCCCGAACCTTTCAGGAAAGGACAGGCATGTGGAAGAAGCTTCGACAGTGAGCAGGGCTCCTTGGAGACCCTGGCTTCTCAGAGGGCATGCCCTTGGCATTGTCGGGGTTTACTAGGCTCAAGGGCGAGGGGTCGCATGCTACTGCGTCTTCCAGGCCACACGGGTCCCCAGAACTCTCCACCGTTCTCTGCAGCGGTGCATGTCAAGTGTGCGTCAAAACGGGGTACCCTGCTCTCTCCCACGCCGCTGGCCTCCCTAACACCTGCCCTCTGAGCCCGAGTGTCTGTTAAGAGCAGTGCATTTCAGGAAATAAGCCCTCCAGGGGCTGCTCCAGACATAGTGACACTTAGCATGTGAGCAGCCCTGGAACCCTCATGGTTCGTCATGTTCCCAGCCTGGAAGGCGCAGAAAGTGAGCGGTACATTGGGGGAGGGGGTGCTGTCCTCCGTGAAGGCGGGGGTCAGGCGCATGTGCTGTCAGGGGCGAATTCTGGGAGCCCCCTGGGGGCTCGATGGACACTTGTCGGTGGTGGTGCTCATGGCAGAGACCACTCCTGTCCCGCTGGGGACAGCAGCTTGTCTCGGGAAAAGCAGAAGCAGAGATGCTTCTTCGAGGCCCTGCGTCTCACCTCAAAGGCACGAGGTCGGTGAGCGTCCAGTGAGAGAAATGTCGCACTAGGAGGAAGAGAGGCCCTTCTGTGAAGAGCTCAAGTGCAGTAAAAGAAAGAAGATTTTAACCCATTCACTGCCCAAATACGCCTCATCCCAGACAAGTGGGTGGGTGGGAAAGTGGGTTCCCCTCCCCTCAATTTAAAAAATATCATTTAAAAACGCAGCTATAGAAAACATGTCGGAGTAGAAGCTAGGAAGGGGGACAGGACCTACTTGCTGGACTCGGTGGAAAGGAGGGCTGACCTTCGGGCATTGTTTGAGACAGACTTCCCTTCTCTCGTGGGAAACAGTGGGTGGTAGGGCAGGATGGTCAGGAAGGCCAGGGCCTCCGGCCCGAGTTCGGTGGGCACTGGGTGGGGCCAGGCGGTGAATGAGAAGGAAGATTCCAGTCCTTCCAAGAGTTCCACAAAGGCCCGGGCGGGAGCATCGTTGGAGCTCACGCGATGCAGAAACACGCAGAGCGGAAGGATGTTCTCCTCTTGCTTCTCGACGCTTCTGGTCCTGCACACGGCCAGCGTGGGGCTCTGAGGGACTCGGGGATGGCTTTTCTCCACCGTCACTGGGAAGCACTGAGTGGCTGTGAACGAGGCAGAAGGAACAAAGGAGAGCGGGGGCTTGGGCCAGTGATGGTCGCAGGAAGATGACTGTCCCTTCCATTACGAAAGGAGGGTCAGCAAGATCTTGAGGATCTTAAAACGCTGGTCAGGGAGCTGGGACAGAGTGTGGCTGTTTGTCCTTATCCCTGAGCAGCCCAGGGGAGTAACAAGTAGGCTCGTGAGGCAAGAGCCGGTCTCAAAAGAAACAATGGTGCTCGTTAGAGGGTCCGAGGGAATACCACCTGTTGCTTCTGTCCCACTTATTGGTCACATGACCTACAATGACCCGTCCCAAAGGCAGCCCCTCACCAAGTGCATGCTCTAGTTTGGGGGAAGGGCACGGGGGTCTCCTCCCTCAAAGCTCATGCTCTGAGCTGCCTGCGTCACCTAAAGACACCATTTTGGGTCACTTCCGAAGCCCCAGTGAGGCCAAGGCAGTAGTGCCCTTCCTTGAGGGTGTGCCAGAATGATCTGGAGAACTTCTTTAGATACATATTCCGGGCCCTGCTCCTGAGGAATCCCATCCCATAGGTTGGGGGTGGAGCCCCGGAATCTGCATGTTGACAGAGGTGCCAATGCCGGTGGTGCAGGCCCCACACGGGGCGAAATCCTGGTGACCACCAGGCGGCTGCCACCGGGAGGAGGCGGCAGACTCAGCCGCAGGGACTCAGCCAGGGGAGCAGGGCTGTCAACCACTCACCCTGTTCTGGAGGGGGGTGCGGGGGAGAGGTGAGGGTCAATTTGCTTCTTGACACCTCGTGGAGACAATGGGAGGGGCCAGTGGCTCCTTGGGGCTGGACAGCCATCCTCAGAGGGCCTGGGGCCACGGCCTTCGGAAGACCCTGGTCTGGCAAAGCCGTCGAGTCCTCCTCCTGAGGGCTGCTGTCTGAGATGCCCCATTACAGCTCGCCTTTGTCCCGCCCCTCCCAGGAAGTGACAGGGGTGTGCGTTGAGCTATTTTGGGTCCCGGCCCTCCCCTAGAGCATCCTGTTCGCTCAGAGAGCCAACCCCATCAATGCCACCTGGGCCAGTGCGTCTGTGGGGCCTTGGGAAGCTCTCGAGATCCTGTGACCCCGTAAACGCTTAAGGAACGTGCCCGGAGTCCCTGGGCAAGCCCCTCCCCTCTCGGGACTCATTGGGATGGGCCCACTGGCCCTCACTCCCTGATGCTTCCTTGGGCCATGCGGAGTTGGGACAGTTGGGGCTCCCCGACTACCCCGTATCATCGCTATGCTGTCTCTATGCTTCCCTTAAAAACAATAAAACAAAATTCCCCAGAGGCAAGCCTCTTAAGACATACTGGCTTTAGCAGTCAGGATCTGCTTGGAAAGAAAGAGGCCCAGTTCTGCGTACCGGCCCCCTTCTAGAAGGAAGAGGAGGCCGAGGCTGAAGCAACACTGGCATCATGCGCCTCTAAAGGAAAAGTGCACGTCGGCCCCAGGTGACCCCAGACACCCCGCAGGGGATGTTCTCGCTGGAGGCGACGTCCCCAGCGTGTCTTGGGTACTTAATGCAGATGGTTACAAGCCAACAGCCCGGTGATCTCAGTGTGAGGGGAAGGTTACAGAGATGGATACAGCCAATCCTTTAAAGGAGAAATGTGAGTCCTTTTCTACATTTAATAAAAACATTTTCTCATTTGAGGCTCTGGAAGTCTTGAGTCACATTTTTTTTTTCTTTGTTTTTGGTAAATCCCCACCCCCACCCCGCCCCCTCTAAAAGGTCTTAAAACATGAACAGTGGCTGCACGGAAAATATACACCCTCCACGCCTGACTTTCATTTAAATACAAATATACAAAATGTAAACTGAGACAATAGAGAAATTTACAAAACTTTTCTTTAAAAATAATAAAGACAAAAATTCAGTTCTAGGTATGACGCTATTAAAATACGTGCAAGTTGTCGTATCCGATCGGATGTCTATTGCAGTGTTCCACCTCGGCTCAGGGGCCACCTCTGCAGACAGACCTGAGTGGAAATCTCTCTGAGAAACCTGGAGGCTCTGCGTCGAGGGGGGCAGCGGCTCCGTCCCCGGCTCCTGGAGGGCTCCCCCGTCCGCAAGTTCTGCGTCTAAGGACAAGGGTCTGGGCTGGTCCCACTGTGGACTTCAAGGTCAGAGCGCTAACTAGCTGCTTCCTGTGGAGTTTGAACTGACATGGTTTGAATTTATGTGGTGGTTGAAACTGGTCTTGGGATTGGGCGAACTCTTGGAATTGTTTTGATGCTGGAGGAGAGAGAGACAGAGGGAGAGGGAGAGTTAGTCCTGGTGGGTAAGGAAGGGACTCTGAATCTGAAAACAGGGCCACGATCAAGGCTGCTGACCAGCCCCTCCTGTTTTCTGCCGCTTGTGCAGACCCAGGGCCAGAGGCTGCCTGTCGAGGCAGCGGGGGAGGTACGGAAGGAAGGAAGTTCCAGGCAGGGAGGGGGGAGGGGGCCCCTCCTCGAACATCTGCCCGGCAGGCCCAGGGTTAAACTGCCACGGGTTTGGTTCTGACACCTGCCACTCAGTTGAGTGACCTCGGGCGGGTTGTTAATGTCCTGTTTGCCCTGCCGCAGTGTGGGGTAAGAGCTGCTTCTGTCGGGGTTGGTGCAGGAGTGAGGGCCTGGCCGAGGACCACAGGCTGCTTGTTCTCGGTGCTCCGGGCACCCTCCAGGCATCCCCGTGGGTGCAGGTCCCTCACACCTGCGGCGAGGAGGAGAGCCACGGGGCATCTGCTCCCTCGGTGGAAGTGCCGGGTGCTGTGCAGAGGGCCACCGACCTCCACCTCCGCGCCCCCCCCCCCCCCCCGCTCTGGGCACTGATCTTCTGGATGGGCGCACAGGGGCTTGGGCGGGGCAGCACACCGCCACCCGAGTAGCAGGAGGCGTCGGGGCCAGGTTCGAACCCTGGGTTCGGGAGCCTTCACAGGAAATGCCTGTCCCAGGACCTGGGGACTCAGCCATGTGGGAAGGGACAGGTCCTTTCTTTTGGGAACTTCTATTTTTCTTGGTGGAAGCATTTAAAAATCATATTTTTATAGTATACGAACATGAGTGTATTTTGGAACAGGATGTGAAACTCACGTGAAGCTCTTAGCTAAAACCCCAAACTTGGCACCAGTCTGCGTTTTCTCTCCAGAGGCCTGATCCGTGCGCCCTGCCCTTCACCCCAGATCCTTTGCACGGGCTCACTGGCCGTGTGACTGCGGGCAAATTCCTTGACCCCCCCCCAGCCTCAGTGTCCCTAACTGTGAAGTGGGTTAATGGTAGCACATGCTGGGCTCATACAGCACCAGCGTTTCCAGAAGGAAGGATCCCGGTGTGGCTTGCTGATGTATCCCAAGCCCTGAGGAAACACCCCTGCACACAGTAGGCACTCACTATGTACTGGCTGAATGAATGAATGGTGGAACGGAGGCCTGGGCTTTCAGGAGCTTAATTAGGAGAAGCCGTCAAGAAGCACTCAGGGCAGAGCTGGGCCCACAGCAGAATGCCAGAAACAGCCACCCATCCTGTTATCGGGGTGAGGGTGGGGAGCCGGGATTCCTGGGGCCTGGGGACCAGACTCCTCAGCCTCTCCTTCTTCATCCTCCTGGGAGAGATGTGTAAGTAACAGGAGGCTCCTCGGCTGTGGGGTGGGCACCATGGTGGGGGGGGCCAGGCCAGGAGGAGGTGCTATTTTGGCCACTTTGGTAGACGAGGGGATGAGGTGGGGACCTCGGTGGCCTCTCACTCACAGGTCTGTGCGGGGACACGTCTTCCCCAGCCCCTAATCCAGGGACAGGCTCTGAGGAAGAATGTGCCTTCCCAAGGGGTGAGGGTCCTCTGGCTGCCGCCGCCACGGATGGGGGCCCCGCCCAGGAGCCATGAGGCTCTGCAGGGGCCGCCTCTCCCCACCTGTTCTCCCCACTCTCTGTCACGTTCGGCCGTCACCTGCAGAACCAGAGTCCTTACAGAGGCCACATGGGGCTATTGGTTCTCTGTCAGGGAGGCCTCGGCCCCAGAGACACCGGGAGAGGCTGGGGACAGTTATGGGTGGCACAGCGGGAGTGGGGCGCTCCTGGTGGGAGACGCCGGGAGGCTACTGGGTACCCCCACCACACATGACGGCACCCACAGCTGAGGATTCACCCAAAAGGTCAGTGCCGAGGCCGAGACACCCTGACGAAGGGTGAGCTCTGGGTGGCCCTGCCCCTTCCACCCTACGGACCCCTCAGTTGGGGGCCCCTGGGTCTCCCACGCCCCACACACAGGGAGAAGGCCGCGGCTCAGTCTCAGGGAAGCACCTGGGCCCCCGGCGTCCCCAGCCAGCCGCGGAGGGGGCGTGGGGGGCGTCTCTCACCTGGCGCTTGAAGATTCTCTGGAGCAGCCCCTTCTTTGGCGGTTCCGGGGGGTGACTCCTGTTCAGGTCCGGCGAGAGGGTACCGTTAGGTCCAAACACGTTCAGCTCCTTAAAGCACTCGGTTTCTATCATCTGGGGAGGCGCGCAGACCACAGGGGGCGTGAGATGCTGTGCTCCTCATCTCGGGTGCAAGGGGGCCCAGAGGCTGGCCGCCACCCTGCCCAGAGCCGGTGGCTTCCTGTGGGTCCTCCGCCCACCCTGCGTCCTTCAGGAGCCTGGGCCCAGGCCGTCCCCCACCTGCCACAGCCTCTCCCCTGCCAGCTGGCCTCAGGGGTGTGCTTACCGTCCAGCTACCAAACCCACACCCCATCTCCTCCTTCACCCCACCCAGGCCCAGGTCACCCACTTGCTCCGGGGCCTCCCCCCCGCACCCCTCCCCTGCCCCAGCATTTCCAACCCCCTAAAAGGAGCACTGACCCCCCTGGCTCGTCCCACCTGTGCACCCAGCCACGGCCCCATTTCCCTCCTCTCTCCCAGCCCAACTTCCCCAGGCAGCGCCTAGATGGCCATGTCCATCTCGCCAACGGCGCCCTCGTCCAGGCCTGGTGCCCCCGACCTGGCGGCCCCCTTCAGGGTGCGCACGGCCACCGCCCTGCTCACCTCGCTCTGCCACGGGATGGGCACGGAGCCCGTGGAGAACTTGGAGTAGAAGTCGTCGTCCGTGTGGTCCAGGTTGACGCCTTTCACGGTGGAGAACTGCTCGATGTCCAGCACGTCTTTGCAGTACACGGCGCGGGGCTGCGGGCGGGGCGCAAGGTCACACAGGGTCCCGGCCTGGCTCGGCGCCCCCAGCCTTGGGTTCCGATGGGGGCCGGGGGCGCCTTTCTGGGGACTGGTGCTGCTCTCTCTCAGGTCTGCCAAGGGGCTCCTTCCCGCCATCAGCCTTATGCCGACTGCAGGCCTCCCCACCCTCCGGGCTGGGGTCGCAGTGGGGACACCGAATATGCCCTCTCTGACCTCACGTTCCTCGGCACCTCTGGGGATCCCCCCCCCAAGCAGATTTTGTTTCCCCAAAGCCCACAGGCTCAGGATGAGGGAAGAGTTTCCAGGCATCTCCGTCAGAAGGAGGGCTGCCCCAGCTGGGGCCTCCGGCCTGTCCCCCCCACAGAGAGCGGATGCCGGGGACCCAGGGCCAGAGACACATGCGGTCCTGGGATGACCGCTCGGCCCTGCTCTCACTACCAGGCACCCAGGCTCTGCAGCCGGACAGGCCTGGGCTTGGGAACTCTGGGAAGGTCACATACCCCCTGTTGGCCTCAGTCTTCTCACCTGCAAAGTGGGGACAGCAGAACAACCTCTGCCATGGGCTGATGTAGGAGCCCATGACGGAGCCGGGCACCAGAACCAGGAGCCATGGCTGTCAGAGCACGAGCCTCACTACTCTCACTTGCCCACTGACCCTGCCCCCTGGGAGTTCAAGGTTGGCAGGGGCAGCCTCCCAGGGCCCAGCATGGACATTCACCAAGCTGGAGCCGGGCATCTGTGCACAGGCGCCGCTGGGCTACTCACATCTGGAATGAAGGGAGGGTCCAACATCCCGGCTTCTAAGCGCTTGAAATTCATGTTCCTGAAGAAGGGGTGTCTCTTGACCTCCGCAGCCCCCTCCTCCTGGCAGCCCAGTCTCTGCTTTGCATCTTTGGTGAGCAGCTGTGACAAGAGAGCCGCAGGAGGTCACGCCTGGGCGGGCCTTCCCTCCTGCTGAAGGCCACGGGGCGCATGGTGCTCTGGGCCCCTGTGGTCATCTCCTTTCACAGACAGCCCCCCAAGTCTCCCACGCGTCCCTCCTCCAGCCTCCGAGGGGCCCCCACCGCCACCACTGGACACCCAGTGGACACTGCCTTGGCCTGCTGGGGCCCCGGGTGGCTCGGATGCCTGGAGCCTGCGGGAGGGCGGGGGTCCTGCCTGCCCTCCCCCCAGCAAAACGCCAAGCCTGCGGCACCCGGGGACCCACTCATGTCTGTGGCATTGTGTCGCTGCGTCTGCTACAGGTAAGCTACAGAGGGCAGAGGCGGTCTCTGCAGATCTCGCTCGTTCGCCTACTCAGCTCCCAAGTACCCTGCAGACGTGGGCCGAGTTGGCACAAATGTCTGTGCGGAGGGCCATGGAGTATCTGGCCTCAGCAAGACCATGTTCAGGGGACCGATTGAGGGAATACAGGTACGACACCATGGTGGCCGAGGAGCATGACCTGGCTACCAGCAGGGGAGGGGGGGATGGAAGGCTTCCCAGGGAAAGGGCATTTGCAACAGGCTTTCCAGGAGAGGAGGTGGGGGAGGCATCAACCAGCAAGAGCAGGTGGGAGAGACCTGCAGGGCAGCCTTGGGGAGCAGCTGTCTTTGAGTCAGAGTGAAAGATGAAAGGTGTGGGGTGGGTCAGGGTGAAGGGGACTTGCTGGGGACAGTGCTGGTCAGGGTAGAGGAGTGTCCTCCTCAGAACCAAGAGGTGGGGAGGTTCATAGGGGAGGGAGAGGCTGCAGGAGCAGACAGCCAGGCCACACGGCTGAAGGAGGAAGGAGGCCGGGAGGAGGCCAGGGACCAGCTTCCCTGCAGTCTGTGGCGGGGCCTTAGGCAGGGCTGGCGCTGCCAGAGTCTAGAAACAGCCCGATGTGCCCCAACCTCCGTGGTTTCCTCAGAGACAGGCCTGCTGTGTCCTGGGCTGGCTCCTCTGGGAAGTGACAGGACAAGCCAGGCTGTGGGGAAGGGTGGCCAGGAAGCTCAAGGCCAGGACCCCATGACCCCACGGTCACTTTTAAGAAGATGAAGCAAGGCCAGAGGCCTTTGTCAGTTCTCCCAGTGGAGAAAGATGAGGGGACATGGGTTCAACACTTGATACCCAAGGGCCAAGGTTCACCTAGAGCCCCAGGCTCAAGTCGCCGCCTTTCTCTCAGTGGCCACCAGGGGCCAGCAGAGGGCCAGCAGTGCCCCTAGTCCTGGCGCTCCCAAAGCCAGGCACTCAACAAGACGACAGGGACAGCAGGCGGGGGGCCTCTCTGCCTCTCGGTTCTCTCAGCATGTCCCATGTCCTGCTGGGGTCGCTCTGTTCCTCTGTGTCCCTGACTCTGACCTGGGACCTTTGGTGATGCTCTGACCATGGCTGATGAACTCCCTCTTCTGTCCCTTGCCCAGTTTGGTCCCATTGGATAGACACCTGGCCTCCACAGCCAAATATAATTGGCAGCCCCTGTGCCCCAGTTTTCAGCGGTCCTCAGGGTCCCACATTTCCACCTACCTGACGTCTGTCCCCCACCCCAACCCTGGCTGTCATGACTGCCTGGGTTTCTGGGAGGCCCAGGCACGCAGGCCGTGTGGTTTGGTGTGTGTCTCCCACACATGTCAATGGCAGACTGAAGGTTCCTGTTTTTTGGAAGTGGTCAAATGGCAGGTCTTGCCCCCAAATCCTTCTTCCATGGCTCTGTGACATCAGACGGAAGCCAGCGAGAGGCAGTGGTGGAGCAGTGAGTGGACGGCTCCGGTGAGGGACCTCCCCCGCCCAGGCCACAAACAGTGCAGCCCTGGCTCTTCTGGAAGCAGAAGCTTCACTACTTTAATCAGCACGTCGGGCCTACTGTTCTAGGCACTCCGGCCTGGTGGTTTGTGCACGTGAGTCAGAGAGGTGGCAGGGAGGACAGCCTCACCCCTGCTTGTCTGCTGTTCCAGGTGCTGCAGTGCTCCAGGGAGAGGAAGTCGGAGGGCTCATGGGTACCCGGAGCGGGGTGCTCAGGCCCTCCTGTCCCCATGTGGCCAGCCCTGGGGGGCAGCTGTGCCTGCCTCGGAGGGAGAGGCCCTAAGGGGACCCAGGCAGAACTTGGGAGCACGAGAGCCAGGTGGGAACGGGGTGTGACCATTCCCCCCACAAAGCTTCTGGCCAGGGGTGGGCCCACTTGGGCTGGGGGGAGGGGCAGCGGCCAGGGGTGGACTCTCTTCCAGCCCCACTTAAAAAAACATTTTTTAAATGTTTTTGAGAAAGAAAGAGGAGGGGGGAGAGAGGGAGAGAGAAGGAGAGGTGGGGAGGGGCAGAGAGATGGGGAGACACAGAATCTGAAGCAGGCTCCAGGCTCTCGGCCATCAGCACAGAACCCGACATGGGACTTGAACCCACAAACTGTGAGATCATGACCTGAGCTGAAGTCGGAAACTTAACTGAGCCACCCAGGCGCCCCCTCCCACCCAGTCCAGTCCATTTCTGATGCGTCCTGTCACGACTTCCTCTATCACACTTCCCAGCCCCACAGTCTGGCCCTGCCCACCCAGCTAGTCTACACAGCGCTCCCCACCTGCACCCTCCCTGTGGACGATGAAGTCCCACGGTCCGTAGATGGCGGTCATGCAGGGCCCAGCCTAGTGTGGCCAGCGTTCCACAGAGTGGAAGGAACACTCTGTTGTAAGATGTTCAAAGACTGAACGTATCACCACCCCAGCGCCAGCACTGCACCTGCTGGTCTCAGCCAGCGCCCGGGGATCCAGGCTGCGGGGCGCCAAGATCGAGGGTAGGGGACACCCCAAGATCCCTCTGTGCCTTGGGGCACCAGCTGGGGTCTTTTCCTTTCTCCCAGATGCTGATTTGTCCTAACAAAGCCGGGTGTGGGTGTGTCCCACAGTTCGCCCCAGCCCCTTCCCTGTCCTGGGGCCTCCCTGCCCGCACCCCAGGCCCTCTCCAGGCTCCTCTGGCTCGGGGCCATCATGACTCCTAGCCTATGTGCCCAACCCTGTCCCCGTCGGCCTGATCCCGCGGGAGGGGGGACAGCCCCGGACACCCCGCCCGCGGACAGCGGCTGGCACTCCCAGAGCTCACCATTTTGCAGATGGACTTGGCCTCCTCCGAGAACTTCGGGGAGTACACCTCCTCCGTCTCCAGGACCCGGCGGTCCACCTCCTCCCGCTTCACCTTCTCTTTGCGGCCCCGGAATGGGGACTGGCCCTCAATCATCTCATAGATGAGGCAGCCCAGACCCCAGTAGTCAGGGCTCAGGCCGTATCTCTGGTTGTTCAGGACCTCCGGAGCTGGGGGCAGAGGGGGGTGAGGGGAGGTAAGAGACAGCTGGTGGCAGGGCAGAGCCGTGATGGTGTTGCTCACAGAAGGCCTGAGCTTTGTGGCAGGGACATGCCTCCCCCTGCTGACTCCTACTCACCAACTGCCATAAATACCACCTCCTCCAGGGAGCCTGCCCTGAGTGCTCTCCTCTGTGCTCCTGGCTTCAGAAGCCTGATCACAGGGGATGGAAACAGCCTGTTCCCTTGATGTCTCCCCCACTAAAATCTGAGCTGCCTTATTCACTGCTGTGTCCCGGTAGCAGTATGACACCTGGCACACGGTAGGTGCCACACACACATTTATTTCTAGGAAGGAACGTGTGTCCACCCAAGGGAAAGATGACTTTAAGTTTACCTGGAATTCAAACAGCCTGTCACTATGGCTTCCCTACTACTTTGATATGATGAATTCTAGATTAACAATAGAAGTGCAAAAAAGGTAAGCTTCATGTCATCAGGCAGGTGACAAACATCCAGAGGCCAAGGCATCCACACACGTGCCGGTGCGCGTTAACAGAGGCCCTGCAGACGGTGCAGGCGGCACTTGTGCGGGACAGACACGCAGGTACGTGAAGACGTGCGGATCCCTCCCTCCCTCCATCCAACCATCTATCCCTCCATCCACGCATCCCTCCCTCCACCCCTCCCTCCATCCCTCCAGCTCTCTGTCCATCCCTTCATTGCTCCATCTCTCTATCCATCCCTCCGTCCCTCCCTCTCTCTTCCTCCCTCCCTCCATCCCTCCCTCCATCCATCGATCTCTCCATCCCTCCATCTCTATCCATACCTCTATCCCTCCATCCTCCCTCCCTCCTTCCCTCCATCTCTCCCTCCCTTCTTCCTTCCCTCCCTCCCTCCACCCATCCATTCATCCATCCCTCCCTCCCTCCCTCCATCCATCCACATTCACATGGGTACACACAGACACATATACATAGATACACACAGGTTCCCCAATGATATGCAACCTGAAAAGGATCTTTTATCGGCAGAGACAACACACAGAATCCTGTACTAGTGCGGCTGGCAGGAGCCTGGCGGAGGACAGCAGCAACCCCAGCTCCCAGGGCTTTCTGGAGCCCCCAACCCCCTGGGACAAGCGGGCACGTGTGCGAAGTGCATGCAGCAGGAAGCCCAGGGGGTGCCCGTCACTGGAGGGGGATTCCAGAGGACCAGAAGCAGCTCTGGTCTCTTCCCTGCAGCCCCCAGGATGGTGGTCCTGGAGCAGGCTCGTGGCGGGGGCATGGGGGCTGAGGGGCAGGGCAGGGAGGCTAAGCCTGGTCTCCACTTGGCATCATGCCTGGTGACACAGCAGGTGTGCACTCCCCTCCTTTCTGGGCCTTTCCCAGTGACCTCCCTCCTCTCAGGGGCCCCCTGAAAGGCTACCTGCCAACCACCGACCCCTCCTTGGGTTCAGCCTCCCCCGAGCAGCACCGTGTGCCTGCACTGATGGCTGACCCTGAGAGTGGCTTGGCTTTGGGGTGCAGGTGGGGCTGGAGGGGGCTCAGAGTGCCCAGATGAACCCTGGGCCTCAACGCTCCACCCGCCCTGGCTAAGACCTCCCACTGGGGCTTCACTTCTGAGCAGAGCCGCACAGAGTCTGGAGGCCCAAGAGGAGGGCTTGCAGAGGGCCGGGCCCACACTCACCCATGTAGCCCACGGTGCCCACCCGGCCGCGGATCAGGTCTCCATCGGGGATCTTCACGGCCAGACCCAGGTCCGAGATCCGAATGTGGCCTGACGGGGGGAGAACAGGGTCAGTGGGCCCCTGGGACGGTCGTGTGGACACCTGGCCCACCCTGGGTGGCGCCACCGACTTGCCCAGTGCCCCCGGTCAAGGTACACAGACTCTCGGCCCCAAGAGGGGCATCCCAATCAGCCACCTCAGGGGTCGGCAGACTCTTGGGGGCATCAGGTGTCAGAGGATGTGGGTAAATCATTGCTTTTCAGGAGGAAAACATGAAGACGGAAAAGGATGTCTGGATTTGGCTGGACGATGGCCAACCTACCCCATAAAATGCCCTCATGGGCTTCTCAGAAGGCTGAGATCACCAAGTTTATTATTTTTTTAGATTTTTTAATGTTTTTTTTAAATTTTTGAGAGAGAGAGAGAGAGAGAGACAAAGTATAAGCAGGGGAGGGGCAGAGAGAGAGAGAGAGAGAGACAGAATGAAAGCAAAGAGAGAGAGAGAGGGAGAGAGGGAGACACAGAACCGGAAGCAGGCTCCAGGCTCTGAGCTGTCAGCACCAATCCTGATGCGGGGCTCAAACTCACAAACCACGAGATCATGACCTGAGCGTAAGTCAGTCGTTTAACCAATTGAGCCACCCAGGCACCTCTGGGATCACCAAGTTTAAAAGGCCTTGGCCTGACTCTGTGATTGCTTCATGGGGAAAATGTGAGATTTTCCTGAACCTCTACAGTTTGCTTAAGGGGAAAAATTATAAAGCAATTCAGGAAGCAACTCTCTGTCCTGCCCTGTCGCTCTTTGGAAGTTCTTTGCACTCTGCCTTCGGAGAAACAGAGTGAAGATGTGCAGGCCCTGGGGAGACTGACAGAAGGACTGGAGCCCAGAACCCCCCCCCCCCCCCTGCAAAGGCCAGGACGACACAGCGCAGAGAGTTCCGTCTTACTGTTGTCCTGCTCGGCGGCCTGCTAAGGCAGGGTCATGGCCACCCCTGGCCTCCCTTCCTTGTCCAGGTGTGCCAGGGCCCCACAGCCCAGACCCCAGTGAGGTCCAGTGTCAAGGACCCCCACCCCCCACCCCCCTGCCAAGGCCAGCGCGGGGCGGACTCTCTGACTCAGCAGCCCTGACAAAGGCGGGGAGGGCGGAAGACCGCACACAGCTTCCAGCCGTCAGGCTGGAGATCAGTGGCGGGCTTGTCCCAAGAGCAGCAGGGACAAGAACCCCAGTGGGCCCTGGGCTCATCCAAAAGGGGCGGCAGGCCCTGGGCCCTCTGCCCACTTCCCCACTCAGGCCTCTCTCCAGGTCACCAACGGCCTGCCACCCCTTCTCCCTCCCCTCTGCTGGGGCCTGCCTGGCATCTGGGGCATGCTGGTCCCAGCTGCCAGCGATATTGCTGGGTGACCTTGGCAGGTTGGCTCCTCTGAGCCTCAATCTTGTCATCTGTCAAATGGGCTCAGGGATGCTGAGTCTGCCCCCTCTGCAGAAATGGGAACATCTTGGTCTGATAACAGATGTGAACAAGAGGCGAAACACGTTACCCGTGTGTGTGCATATGTGTGCACATGCATACATACACACACACACACACACACACACACACACACACACGGGAAAACAATGGTAATGCACAGATAATGCCTAACACATTTCGAGCTGGCTACAGCTGTGAAACTGTCGCCTTTTAAGCTACCCTCCTGGAGCCTCACCAACCCCCGCCCCACCTCCCTCGAAGTAGGCAGAGCAGGGCCCGTGTTCCCATTTCACCAGTAAGGGAGACGCGGTGCCAGGAAGTTGTGTGACAGTGCAGTGCTTGCCCAGGATCTCTGAAATTCTGGACTCCTCAGTCAGTGCTCTCTGTCTCTTTTGGCCAAGCCACGCTGCTTCTTCACCAAATAGGAGCTTTATCCATGCCCACTGCCTGCCCCGGGGCCCCGAGACTGGGGAGAGGGAGGGGGGGCTCCCCCTCTTTGCCCACTGCTCTCCCACAGCCCCAGGGCCGTGCCTCTGAGACCCTCTGCAGGAAAGGCCCCTGTTCCCTTTAGGTTATGACGCTCTGCTTGGCTACAGGGCAGGAAAGGGGTCTCCCAAGCGGCTTCCCTACTTACCATAATCATCCAGCAGGATATTTTCGGGTTTCAGATCCCTGAGAGAGAGAGGACAAGCACGTGAGTGTGGGCACCCTCAGCATCGGCCATGGCGGCCGGGTTGACCTCTTGCCCTGTTTCCTTCCCGTCTCTTGGCTCAGGCCGTCTGGTGTCTCTCTGGATCCAGACAATCTTGGACTAATTTCCTTCCTCCCGGTATTTAAAACAAATGTCGCCGTTGCCATAGGCATCTTCTCGACCTGGAGATGACTGGGAAGGGGTCAGGCAAGGGCCAGGCCTGGCTCCTGTCCACACACTGACCACACCGGGGGCAGAGAATACTTCTGGCTGGTGTGGTGACAGACCCGCCCCGGCTGGGAACACCCAGAGGTCTCAGGATGCACTTGGCTGCCCTGAAGGCAGAGAGGGGCCTGGGAATTCGGGAGGAGAAGTTATTGAGAACACAGCACCAGCTGTAGAACTGGGGCAGAGAATTGTGGAGGGCAGACCTCCTTTGGGAAGGAGACCTCCGGAGCCTGGCACGTCCCCCAACTCCGGCAGAGTCATAAGCCCAAGAAAGCACAGCTGTAGGTGTGCCCGGCTCCCATGTGTCCCTCCTCTCTTCTCCCTGATGACACAATCACTGTTCATAAGAACAACCCTCCCCTCCCCCCAACACACTGCGGGAGGGACCCAGCAGCAGTGTCTGGGGTCCTCTCTGCCGGGAAAAGAACAGCCAGCAGGAGAGCTTGTGCGACCCAGTTAAGTCGCAAGCATCTGGATTGAGGATCAGACTCTCAACCAACAGGCTTTGTTTATTTAACTGCTGGCAGCAGTCCTCAAGGGGAATGGTTAATGGGTTCGAATCCAGTGGGGTAGCCTCACAAGGTGATAATGGGTTTGTATGGGGGCTGGGGAGGGTTATTTGTCACAAATAAACACAAATGCTTTGTTGCTCTTATTTAATTTGCATTCTTTTGATGTGTTAACCGTTCCAAATAAGGGCAAGAGCCACCCTCTCAACAAGCCAGCGGCAACAGGGTTGGAAAGATAGCTGGTGGGCAAGGGAGGGCCAGAGCCCAAACCCACAGAGAGGCCACAGCAAGTGGTCCGAGCCGGGAGGCCGGGGAGGTCGGGGAGGCGCTGAGGTTCTCTCCCTCCTGAGAACAAGGGCTAGAGCTTGGAGGGCCGCCTTTCTTTTTGTTTTAAGTGAAAAGGAATCAAGTGGAGAGTTCTTTTTTCAAGAGAATTTTTTTCTCTTTTCACTTGAATGAAAACAAAACAAAAGCCTAAATGGGGAGAATGTTGGCAGAGGCGGGTGTGGAGCAAGTCATCAAGACCGGTCCTCCTTTTTCCAAAACCGTGTTGGATTCCCAAGACTGTCCCGGCCAAGACCTCGGCGGTAAAGGTCTTCAACCTGGGGTGCGCGTGCCTGCTGGGTCTGCAGGCACAGTCGGGGTGTTCTCGTGGGCTGAGGGGTTCAAGAACATGCAGTTTTAGATCCTCACCATGAGAAGGCCCCGCCCTGGCGTTCTCTGGGAACTCCCCACCCGCTCGCCCTTTCCCAACGGGCTGATTCCAACAGACAGAAGGGCAGGCTCCTTTTCGCTTCAATTACTATGGGGCCCTGCTCCAGGACCCCAGTGAGAAATGGGTTCTACTCGGGTCCCGGGTGGCTCAATCAGTTAGGCGTTCGTCTTCGGCCCAGGTCATGATCTCACAGTCTGTGAGTTCGAGCCCCACATCAGGCTCTGGCTCAGAGCCTGGAAACAACTTC
Source organism: Mungos mungo (assembly GCA_004023785.1). Classification (NCBI taxonomy): domain Eukaryota; kingdom Metazoa; phylum Chordata; class Mammalia; order Carnivora; family Herpestidae; genus Mungos; species Mungos mungo. The sequence goes on from PISW01002522.1 coordinate 71,821, forward strand.
AGATCCTATGTCTTCCTCTCTCTCTATTCCCCGCTTAAAAATAATTACACATTGGGGCACCTGGGTGGCTCATTTGGTTAAGCGTCCGACTTCGGCTCAGGTCATGATCTCATGGTTTGTGAGTTTGAGCCCCGCGTCGGGCTCTGTGCTGACAGAGCAGAGCCTGGAGCCTGTTTTGGATTCTGCGTGTCTCTCTCTCTCTGCCCTCCTCTCTTGCTCATACCCTGTCTCTCTCTCAAAAATAGATAAACATTAAAAAAATTGTTTTAAATACACATTAGAAAATTAAAAAAAAAAGAAATGGGTCCTACTAAAATTATTACAATGGCAACTCAACACAAGTTATTTTAACACTGAGAGCCTATGGCCAAAGGAAATTAAAAAAAAAACTTATATATGTCCATTTATTTCAATCTGCATGTGGCTCAATAATAGGATTTTAGGCCAAAAAAGAGATGACATTATAATAACATCCTGTGGGGGAGGAAGGGAGTGGGGAAGAGAGTGATAGAAAATCCCTCACTTGTAAAGAGTTTTCATGCATTTTTATTTGTGCATTAAGGTTTGTTTATTTTTGTGAGAGAGAGTGGGGGAGGGGTAGAGACAGAGGGAGACACAGAATCCAAAGCAGGATCCAGGCTCTGAGCTGTCAGCACAGAGCCTGACGCGGGGCTCGAACTCACGAACTGTGAGATCCTGACCTGAGCGGAAATTCGATGCTTAACTGGCTGAGACACCCAGACACCCCCTTCATGCATTTACTTTAAAAACCTTTTTTTAAGTTTATTGATTTATTTTGAGAGAGCGTGCACATGCAGGGTAGGGGCAGAGAGAGAGGGTGGGAGAGAATCCCAAGCAGGCTCCTTGCTGTCAGTGCCGAGCCCGACGCGGGGCTCGAAGTCACAAACTGTGAGATCATGACCTGAGCTGAAGCCAGCTCAGGTTGGATCCTGAGCCGACTGAGCCACCCAGGTGCCCCTTCATGCATTTTTGGTGGAAATCAATTTGCTACAGCAATTAGATTCCACTGGATTCCTTTAAAAATGCGATGTTTTCAACTGCTGAGTTTCAAAAATATTAGGCACCATTTTAACATATGATAGACTATTTAGGATGTTAATTCCTTAATGTGCGAAGGCACACGGATTTTCACATTTCCTTGGGAGGGTTAGTAAGAAAAGTTTGAAAACCACTATTCGTGGAATCCATAAAGTCGATCAGTACGGGATGGACCAAGGTCCATGCTGCTGCGGTGGTGACCCTACTCGTGTCTTTCTGGGACCGGCTCACCGAGCTTCCGGCAGGCTGGGCTGGAAGGGGCTGGTGGCCTTGGCCTGTCCTCACCTGTGAAGGGCTGTCACCTCGTACACTTGCGCCACACCCCCCACCTCACTTACGTGGTCCAGGGCGTGAGTCTCTCTGGCGATGACCAGGCCCCGAGTCCCAGGGCGGGGTCCTGCCGGCCCAGGGTGCGGAAGGCCAGCCCCCCCCTCGGACTCTGGTGACGGGCCCAGGCAGCGGGCCGCTCACCTGTACACGGTGTTCTCCCGGTGGAGGTCTTCCAGGCCGCAGAGGATCTCTGCCGCATAAAACAGGGCTCGCTCCTCCTCGAAGCCAGGGTTACCCATGTTGTAGATGTGGAACTTGAGGTCACCGCCGTTCATGATGGTCAGGACCAAGCAGAGCGCGTCCTTGGTCTCGTAGGCGTAAGCCAGGTTGACCTGGGGGCACAGGACAGCACCACAGTGAGGTTCTGGCAACGGCCATCTGCTGGCACTCTCCCTCCCCGGGGTCCTTGTAGCTGGTGGGGGCGGTCTGGAGTTCAGTGGCTTTGTGCCACGGCCCTGCCCGCTGCCCCTCTCAGCCGGCGAAGGACTCCCACCTCCCGACACGGCGGTTCCTGGTGAGGAGGCAGAGGGGGGACGGCGGGCGGGCACTCAGCCCTTTCAGGAAGCCTGACAGACGCGATTACATGACGAAATCATGTGCCTGCTTCGTTTGGTTAAAACTGTGGGCTGCCTTGCTGGCCGGTCAAGAAGCTGGGGTCTCATTGTCGCAGGGACGCTGGGAGCGGGCTGGGGAGGTGGCCAGTGGGACTCTGCGAAGCGGAACACAGTTTGGCGAAGACCGTCTCCTCTCGAATGCAGGACACATCTGGCCAAAGGGACCGCCAACAGGCGGGACCTAGTTCTTCCCTGGCGGAGGCCAGCTGCCCGAGGCGGGACGGAGGCCGCGAGGTTGCGGGGGAGGCCGCAGCGCCGGGTCCGAGGCAAGCACACGGGGTGCTCTCCACTTAGAGAGCCAACTCGGATGAACTGTGGCCACACGGACCAGGCTGGGGACAGCGGGGCCATGAAACTTGGATGCAAAGGTCAGGAACAATGGCAGTTATTTCTGAGGGAAGGAAACAGAGCGGGAGCCGAGCGGGAGGGCTCTGGGGACCGTGCTGGGTGCCAGCGGCCGAGCCGGCCCTCCCTCCCATACCTGCCTGCCGTCACCGAGGAGGGGCTCCTGGGGGCACTGCGGGGACCCCCTGCCTGAGGCAGAGGACGGGGCACAGCGGAAAGCGGTCCGGGCCCCTGGTGACGTGCCACACTCCATTCATCAGGCACAGGGCCCTTCTCCCCGGAGGAGGACCCACCGTCACCAACCCCTGCGAGAGCCAGCGTTGTCCCTTCCTTTAATGAATGGGGTTCCGCGGGCAGCAGTGAAACAGTGACCCGGGGACCCAACTGAAGGGGGCCTGGCAGCACAGAGGAAGGTTCTGGACTCAAAGAGGCCCAGGGCTGACATGCGGCTGGTGGGAGCCTTCTAGCACAGCACGGTCACACTTCCCCAGGATGGGGCTGGCCGCTGAGGGCAGCCTGGGATGAGACCGGGACAGGCACACTCCCGTCCCCTCTGAGTGTCCCTTACAGAGCCACGCACTCCGGGGAGTGATGCCAGCCCTGGGTTGACGGCCTCTCTCGCGCTCACACAGCCGGTGGGCGTTTAACGGGCACAACCTCCCTGGAGAGGCATCTGGGAACAGCTTCCAAATGGAAAAGGCACACACCCTCCGTCACTGCCGTCCCTCCACCGGGAACACGGCCTACGGACACACGGAAATGTGCCAAAGGCACGTTCAAGGGGCGACATGGCAGCCTGGTTCACAGTGGCTTAGAGGCCGGAAACGACCCGCGTCTGCGGGGACCAGCGGCACAGGTCAGGGTCTGCTTCTCTGCTGCAGAGGGCGGTGCACGGCGTGAAAACAAAGCCACAGGAAAGGACCCACGATTTAAGGGGGAAACACTGCCGCCTAAGATGTCTGGCAGGACTCCCCTGGCTAAAAATCCACGAGTCAGACATGTGGAAGGGCCACCCCAGGAGAGAGGCTCTGATTTTTATTTCGAACCTGCCTGTGCTGTTTGTGCGTCTACCTTGTACGTATATTGTTTTTTTATAGTGACGTGTGGCAGAGGCATTTCAAGCTGACAAACACCCACGCGCTTGTCCGCACCTCCCAGCAGCTGGCTCGTCCCTTGCAGGGACTGGTTCGGGCCAAAGGACTGTGGGCGGAGTGAGGAATATTCCTGCAGCTGAGGCAGCGAGGGCCCTGGGCAACCTCCCCCCACCCTGACCCCCCAGCACCCAGCCCCCAGCACATGCTTTCAAGACACCAGGTGGGGCCGCTGTCAGGTGGGGGAGGGTGGCCGGATCTGGCTGGACTCCGTGTCCGTGACCATGGCCTGTACTGTTTCCAGCCACCTCGAGTCAGGGGTTAGTTACCCCGGCAGAGCCTGGCCTGGACGTGGTGGCACAAGGCACATAAACAGGATGGCACTTCTCCAGGGTACTGACACTCAGCTGTCCCCTGGGATGGAACCAGCCCAGGGCCTGTGGACACAGCTCCTCGGCTGGGCCCAGGGTGGGCTGCTTTCCATCCACTGGGGAGTCTGTAGGGTGATCCTGGAGAACAGAGGCCTTGGTCCCACAAGGAGGGGAGCTGGGCCGGGTCTCGTGACGGGCCCAGGGCAGCCACAACTGGCCTCGAAGGGCCTTGTGATGGAGGCGATGCCCGGCCGCCTTTCCGCAGCTTGCTGCTGCTGCCCTCGAGGCCCGCTCCCTCCCCCGGGGAAGGAAGCTCTGGCCACCAGAAGGGCGGGCTGTCGCTGCGCCCTGGACACTCACCACAAACCGGCTGTTGACCTTCTCTAGAATCTGCTTCTCGTTGAGCGCCATGGACTCCCCTTTCCTCTTTTTGATCCTCTTCTTCTCCAAGCGCTTGCAGGCATACATTTTACCCGTGGCCCGAACCTGGCAGGCACAGACCTGGGGTGCAAGAAAGAGCCAAGGGTCTGGAACAGGTGACAGCCCGCCGTGGGCTCTTCTGAGGCCTGGACGCTGGGCCTGTGGGGCTGGGAAGTGATGTGCCCGAGGACCTTCCCAGTCATGGGGCGCAAGAATGCGCAGCCTTGGACCCACTCCTGCCCTGGGCCCTGCCCTCAAGACCCGACTCCAGTGCCCCCTTCCCCTCCCTCCTTCATCCATGTGAATCTAGCCCTGGAAGAGGCAGAATCAACCATTTACGCAGATGTCTAGATGACCACCAAGGCCTAAAGTCCTGTCCCCCTCTCAGAAGCAACTAGGTTTTCTCCGTCCCACGCTTCCAGCTGTGTGCGGCCATCGCTAACTGGGGACCTCCGCGCACCAGCTGCTGGGAAGGGAGGCTTGCTTTGGCGTCAGGCCGCCTGATGACCCCGACTTTGTAACTCAGCAGAATGGGAGCCAGCAGATTTGGGGTCTAGTCTTCTGAACTCTGTGCCTCTTTAGCTGTGTGACCTTGGCCGGGTTACCAACCATTGTGACCCTCAGCTTTCCTGATCCCTAAAATGGGAATAACAAGGCTTGCCTCCCAGACTGGGAAGATCAGACAAAATACAACAGGACCTGTTAACAGCAGCATCTGGCCAAGATGCTTGGGCCCTGACGCCATCACTGTTCCCCCCAAAGAGAGCTAAGAACACCCGTTCCTCCCCTTCGGACTCAAACCCTGACGGAGGCTGCTTCCAAGAGCAGAGCTCCCACAGGGATGGTGGGACAACCTTGTTTCCCACCTTGGCGGCACCTCCTGTCCCAGGCCCTAAGCCCCACCCCCCCTCTCCACCAGGGGGCGCAGGACGCTGTGGGCACCTCCAGAAGGGACAGAAACCGTGACAGAGTACGGGACCTTCCAAAGACATGGATGTTCACTCACCTCCCCAAAGCCCCCTTTTCCCAGTACTCGGTACTGCCGGAAAGTGTTTTTGGTTACCGGTTGCCTGGAAAAAAGCAAGAATCCAACATTGGTCTGATGGTGTCAGGATGCAGGAGCCACAAGAAACCGACAGCCCCAGCATCGCGTGCCTTCCGAACCAAGCCAGGAATCACGGCTGCGTGTGGGACCCCCGAGGACCTGCTCTGCAGCTGGGTGTTCACTTCCCGGGCCACCGCCCTCTGCCCCTGGCGGCTTGGGACACGTGCCAGTCCTCGCCTGCTTGCAGGTTAAGGGCAGAGACCTGAAGATGTGCACTAAAGCTGCCTCACCACACTTCCCGTGTGGTCCCCTCTCTCTCCCCAGTGCGTATCAGGTGGCTAAGCTCAGAAAGAAGCTGCAGGGAGAAGGGAGGGCGGGCCAGGAGCCACAGAGGCTCGGTGTCCCAGGGAGGACACTGCAGCCCTCCCTACACCTGCACATCTTGCCCGCCTGCCCCCCTCCTGTCCCCAGGGAGAAAGGTGCTGGCTGGTCATCTTTTACCACCGCTCCCCAGCCTGTCCACCCCCGAGGTCCCTTTATCACGTTTCCCCCTGAGCGCCAGAAGACGAGATGGTCCTGTCTGCCCAAAGCGGGATTTATGAAGTAAGCATCATTTTGCGTCTCCTGATCCCCCATTTTAATTAGCGGAGGCCATTTATAATGTCTAATCAGGCAGACCCTCTGATCACGAGGGTGGGACTTCACGGAGTAAATAAACAGTCATCTAAATGTGCCTCGAAGAACCCCGTGGTGCAGGACAGCCTGGCCTGTCTGGTTAAAAACCACCAGCTTCCTTTCGCCCCGCCACCTCAGCTTTTTCGAGGTACAACCGACAAACAGAATCCACCTCGACGTTTCGATGCGTGGACACGTTGTGAAACGATCGCCACGGTCAAGCTAACGGACATTCCGTCACCTCGCGCAGTTACGTTTTCCCTCTTCCCCTCTCGCTCTCTCCCTGGTGAGAACGCTTACGATTTACAGTCTCAGCGAGTTTCAAGCACACAATACAGTCACTGTTCACCAGCCTCGAATCACTGTGCATCAGATCTCCAGGGGTTATGCATCCTGTGTAACGAACTGAAACTTTATACCCCCTGACCTACATGTCTCCCCCGTTTCCTCCACCCCCAGCCCCTGGCAGCCACCATTCCACTCTGCCGCTAGGACTCTGATGGTATTTTGGATTCCACATGTAAGAGAGATCATGCGGTATTTATCTGGGTCTGCCTTGCTTCACTTGGCAGAACGTCCTCCGGGTCCCCCCATGCTACCATAAATGGCAGGATTTCTTGCTCCTTTAAGGCTGAATAATATTCCGTTGGATGTATTTGCCATGTTTTTCCTCCCGCGCTCCTGGCAGCGTCATTCACAATAGTGGACACACGGACACAACCTGAGTGTCCTTGGACCAAGAACGGATAAAGAACACTGTTTTTAGGATGCTGAACTTAGCTCTCGGATCTCCAGGACTATTTCTGAGCATCCGACCCCACTGCAGAGGCCGGACCAGGGCAGAGACCGGGGTGTGACTGAATTGGCCCAAATAATTGGCCAGCCCCTGCTCACCCAGCAGCTCCTGAAATGAACCTTCTGTGGAAACCTTTCTGGCTGCCGGGTCCCGAGGAGGATTTGGATTTCAGGTCCTCAGCACCACACTTCTCTTAGGACGGTCCTGAAACGCCAGGGCTCTGCCTGCAGTCCACGCGCCCAGGACCACGCTCTCTTCTGTTCCTTCAGAAAGCGGGGCCCGACCCTGCGGGGAGCACAGGGCGGCCCCTCCGCAGGGCTCTCTGATGCCCGGGACCCTATGCACGCGAGCAAACGGGCTGCATCCGCCAGGCGGCCCTGGGAAGCGTTTCCACAGCCGCCCCCGAAACCACATGAAGGCGCCCGGGCCCAACAGTTTACGATACACGGAGAACGAACAGTCGGCCGACATTACCACAGAGCTCGTCTACTAGGAAAAATGAGTGTAATATAATTTCCGAGGAATTCCTTGGTTAACCTTGGGAGGGGAAAAAAATCCCTTTAATATTTCAACAGTGCAGCACCAACAGGCTATGTATGATCTTGTTAGCAAAAAAAAAAAAAAAAAAGGAAAGGGGGGATGCGGGCTGCTATCAGTCACTTGGGGGGATTTCTAGGCCAGTCCTGCCCCACCGGCTTCAACAACTTAGCGCCCACACAAGGGCCTAACTTCTTTGCAGCCAACACACGGATTCGAAACGCCTGTTTCCCCGTTTCAAGTGTTCAGTAGAGACAAGATGGGAGCCAGCGGCCACAGCTGAAGGATTCTACTGGACAGAGTGCTGGGCGGAAGGAGGACTGGGTAAAGGGCTGGATCAACAACCCTGGGTTCAGGTTCCAGGCTTGCCAGGCCGTTGCTGTGTGGCCCAGCGTCCATTGACCAACCTCTTCGAGACTTGTATCTTCAGGAAAACGGAGATATTGCAAAGGCGTCTTTGTAGGCTGCTGTAAGCTGAGCATCAGATTGTCATTTGCCGAACTCCAGAAATAGAGGACAGGTCCCCGCTGGGGACTTTATGGGGACAGTCCCTGCTGCTTGAAGCACCCTGCACGCACACTAACGTGATCCTCACGCCTGCCTCGGGAGGTGGGACTGTCCCCCTTCTGCAGGTGAGGATGTTGAGGCTTTGAGAGGGGAATGCGTTGCCCCAGGTCATGGGGGCGGTGGCGTGGAGGCTGGGGTCCCAGGCAGGCTGCTGCTGAGCTCACATCCCCCCTGGGAAGGTGGGCACTGATCGGGTCCACAGCCCAGGGCTCTGGGGTGAGGCAAGGGGACATGATGCCACGGCCCCACCAGACTGTCCTGTGATCCTCAGAAACGCAAGGGCCAGCCTTCCTTCCCGTATCAGACGCTTGAGGCTGACGGCCACAGTGACACTGATGACCTCAATGGCAACCATAACAACGGTATCCAGCAGTTTGACTTCCTGGGGCCAGATGGCTGACGTTTCTGGAGCACTTGCCTTATTCTAGGTGTGGACTCTGTTTCTCTTTTCTCTCCCCACCCAAGCCTACAAAGGCGGGCACTATTATTATCCCCGCTTTACAAAGAGGAGACTGAGGAGGGGAGAGGTGAGCAACGCTTCCTGACGTCCCTCTGGAGATAGTCGAGCGGGGACTCAGACCCAGGCTGTGGCTCCGGGGCTCTCAGCAGGATGTGACCCCTCACTTCTCTCATTTCCTGGGAGCCATGATGTGCATGTGCAAGGTGGCCAGTGGCGGTCAGTGGCCAACAGAGATGACCATCAGCTCTCACCAGTGGGGGTGGAAAGAAATGTGCCCCTGGTGGCCCGGAGTAGGGTGTTTTCCTCTGGGCTTCCTGAAGTGGGCAGGGAAGGGTCAGGCACGGGGCTTCCAGGGCGTTCCTGTCCTGCGGCTTCCTCAGTGTCTGCAGGGCCCTCGGCCAGCGAAGGTGGCGACACGCAGAAGCAAGACGGCTCCTTGCTTTCTAACCCAAAGGTGCCCCGATGCCCGTGAGTGTCAGGCCTCTGGCAGAGGGAACCCTGGGCCGTGGAAGGGGGTGCTCCCAGCCTCGTCCCCCAGCTGAGCCCCACATGGATATGACGCAGGCATGGCCCTATTCTGCAAACCCAGGAACAGCGTGGTGGGCGGAGCCTGGTGCTGGGGGCCCCGCCCTCGGGGGCACCGCGGGACTGTTGGCCACACCCTCTCTGGGGCTCCTCCTCCTCATCCATCACATGGAGGCCGAAGCTGTCAGGCCAGGTCCTGGCCACATCTGTGAGAGCGCTTTGCAGCGAAAAGGCAGCAAGTAAAACATGAAAGGATGGCTTGGTCTCACCCATTATCAGAGATGAAAAGACAAACAGGAGGAAAGCCCGATGCTCACACCCCGGACAGGAAAGCCCCAGACCGGTGTTGATGAAGCTGACGAGCAAGCAGGCACTGGGCACTAGTGGGACTGGAAATGCGGCCAGCTGTCGGGAGGGCAATCTAGAGTCCCTGATGGAAAACAGTGCTTTTTGACCCAGACGTTCCTGGGCTCGGGACTTCTATGGACGTACTTGGGAAAGCACATGAAGACATATGTACAAAGCGATTCATTATTCAGGGAAGACCGTACACAAAATTGAGACCCACCTCCATCTCCATCAACAGGGGACTGAGCCAAATAAGGGATGTGTAATTCATTCAGAAATATAGCAGCTCTTGATTTGCTGGCAGAGGAAGAGTTCCCAAAGACAGTGAACCAAAAAATAAGGATACGGATGTATGCATGTATGAGGGTGTTAGTACCTGTGTACTCTTTAATAAGCGCAGGGCATTTCTAGAATAGCCAAGAACGGCAGCAACGAGAGGAGGAAGGCTAATTTTATTTGAGCCATGGCCCCCTGGAGGTAACGGATGTTCACATGGGCTTTCAGGGACAAGCCTGCATCTCGCCCCCAGCCACACACACACTGGCACACACCTGTAGGTGGGGTGAACCGGGGGGCACTCACCTTTCCAACCACTTCCACTGGAGAAAGCGATCAAAATACATGCTGTCCAGATATTCATGGAACGGTTCGCCCTTCAGGTAGTCGTGGACGGACCTAGCTCGGAGGGAACCGACAAACATTTTATAATCCTGACCTTAAGCAGATGGGCAGAGCACATATCCCGCAGGCACACAACCAGCCTCAGAGGCCCATCGTCCTGCCAAAGGGACGGGCTGAGCCTGCAGACACGTACTGGGTACCTGCCGGGGCACTGCTCCAGGCCTGCAGTATAGACGAAGTTGGCATTGTGATGTGGGACACAACCCGGGAGCAACAAACATCGAATAAACCACTGCAGAGGGATGTGCTCACGAAGGAGGGTTAAGTGAGGTCCCCGGGGCTCAGGCAGTGCTCTCTCTCACTCTCTCTCTCTCTCTCTCTCTCTCTCTCAAGAAGGGACTTTTTTTTTTTAAGTTTATTTATTTTGAGAGAGAGAGAGAGAGAGAAATAGCAGGGGAGAGGCAGAGAGAGAGGGAGAGAGAGAATTCCAAGCAGACTCTGCACTCAGCAAGGAGCCCAATGCAGGGTTCTAACCCACGAACCGTGAGATCACGACCTGAGCTGAAATCAAGAATCAGATGCTCAGCTGACTGAGCCACCCAGGAGCCCCAAGGAGGGACTCTTGAGCTACCATGAGGCCAGAGGAATACTTAATGGGGTGCAGGGGTGTGTGGTGGGTAGGGGCAGAGCAGGGATGCGGCCCCTAAGAGTCCAGGCTCTGGACCTGGTCCAGGACCATGACGCCCCGGGGATGTTTCTGTGCCCGCAGCAGAACTTCCTGGCCGCCTGCTGTGGGCCAGGCCCAGAGGGTCTGAAACTGGCTGCAGGCAGGGGCAGGTTTCCTCCCTTTAAAAAGTGGCAATGCTGGGGTGCCTGGGTGACTCAGCCTGTTGAGCGTCTGACTCTGGATTTCAGTTCAGGTCATGATCCAGGGTCATGGGATCGAGACTTGCACTGGGCTACATGCTCAGCGTGGAGAGTCACTCTCTCCCTGACTGGCGTGTGCAGGCTGAGCGGTCTTTCTCTCTCCTTCTCTCATTCAAATTAAAAAAAAAAAAAAAGTGGCAAAGCTGACCAGTGTAGCCCAGGCCGTTGGGATCTACAGATGTTGGGGGGGGGGGGCACAGGGCATATACGGTAGAGGCATGGTGGACCCTGTCCTGCCAAACATGAGAGCGGGGGGCAGTGTAAGGGACCAGTGTAAGGGACCGTGTCATCCACTCCCTCGGGGTCGCAGTGACAGACAGCCCAGGGACCTCACCCGCCGTCAGATCTGACCCTCAGCCAGCTCCAAGAGGGCAGGAACCAAGTTTGTTTCTGCTTATGGGGAGCAGGGTCTCTCACCAGCCCCTAACAGGGCCAGGCCCCAAGCTGGCCCTTCCAAAATGTCCGTTCTCATCATGGTGCTCCCGGCTCTCCCAGGAGCGCACAGCGGCGCTGTAAGCTCCCTGCAAGCCAGGCCTGGGTGCTTGCTCACCAGGGTGTTCCCCGGTACCCGGCACACCGCCAGGCACACAGCAGATGCCCGGTCATCTGTGGCACAAAGGGTGCCCAAGGGTACACAGCAAGTCTCCAGACTCACCCAGAGGTGATGAGGCTCCAGAAGGTTCTGGTGCACATACTGGCTTATGGGGAAGGGTACACGTGTGGACACATGAACGTGCGTGTGCCTAGTGGCTCACGCCTTCAGAGTATGTGTGTGAGGGACCCGTGGGGACTTCATTGGTGCCTGGCCAGCAGCACATGTGCCGACTCATCTGCTACCACATCAGGATCGCCGTACGGCCTGGAGACAAAGTGACAGGGTGACTGCAGAGGCAGCCTGCAGCCCCCTTCCTGCAGCGGCACCGCCCAGCTCCGGTTGGTAGCCGCAGTGGGGGCCCGGGGGCCCGGGAAGGACTTCCAAACCACCCAGATGGGGTCAAGTTTTTGCACATTCCTCTGTCTCAACAGCCTGGAGAGCCACTTGCTTTCAACACCCTTTAAGGCAGATGTTTTCTTTGGACTTGGCACTTTGGTATCTTTTCCCTTCATAAGAAGTATACAAACAACGGGGTGGCTTGGCTGGGGCCCCCGGGCACTGAAGGGCTGCCCAGGCGCCCAGCGCTTTAGTGGAGGGGACAGGCAGCCTCTGTCCGGGGGAGGGAGCTTGCGGCTGCCCGGAGGAGGTGCAAGGGCCCGGATGCCTGGTCTGGGAGGGGAGCAAGCACTTACTGTGCACAGGCAGAAAAGACCTCCTTGCAGGGGCTCTGTCGGAGCCTCTCCTCCGTCTGGGAGACCAGGTCCTGGCCAACTTGGGCTATGAAGACTGGGGACTGGAGGAAGAGAAGAGGGGGTGTCAGTGAGGGGCGGTAGCAGAGCGCTGCCTGGCCCTCAGCCACATGTGCGTGGTCACTTAGCACCTGAGCCTGGCTGCCCTTGTCTGCAGAACACGCATGATGACATGCGTGGGTCCCGGGCTTATGGTCAGACGCTAACGAGAAGTGTGACAGCTGATCAGCAAGCCCCCTGTGAGTTTGCCGACGGCCCTGCCCATGCTGGGCCTGTCCACTCAGCGGGCAAGGTCAATGCCTGTCCAGCCTCCAGGGCCTGCGTGACAGGGTCTGGAATGGGCAGAAGGGCCATCATTGCTGTCACTTCCTTCTCCTTCCAGGTGAAGCTGTGGCCTGAGTGTTTCGAGCCTGAAAGGACAGTTCGGAGAGTTTTTGCGTCCTGTGCAGGAGCAGCTCTGGGAAGGTGCCGGCACTGCCAGAATGCAGTGTGGCCTTCGCTGGTCCCCTGACCATTCACCCCCCACCAGCTGTTCATGCACCAGCCGGGCCACGAGCTGGGTTTGTAATGAATGACAGGGACCTTTGAGAAAACTGCCAGGAGTGGGCTCAGACAGAGGGGATGTAAATACATCTTTTCCGCCAAAGACACTGAAATCAGAAAGGACTGCTTTCTCCTTTCAGCTTCTGAAATGTGACTATGGAGCTGATTCCCTGCAAAGCCCACCAGGCAGTGTCTATAGGTAATGGGGGGGTCATCTGGGGGGCGCTGGCAGCAGCGGGTCCCGATGAATGAAATCAGTGGCTCATATTCTATTCATCAAGGCTCTGAAAACCCACATTCCTGAGTTCCTTCCTTCTTTCTTCTCTCCTAGGTCCTGTCCCCTCTGGAGCAGGGCACCTGGGCAGGGGGGAGCCTTAGGTGTTGGGGGGCAAATGCCATGGGCTCACCCAATGACGTCACACAGTAGGTCATTGCCAGTCCTGGGTGGCTGCAGCTCCCTCCCACCTTCCCTCCCACTCTGCCCTGTCCCTCCCTCCCTCCCCAACTAAAAACCTTGATGTGTGAAACTCCAGAAAAGAAGCCTATAGAGAACTGGCTTCTGACGCTTGTTTGGCAGAAAAGATGCTCTTTGTTGCAGAAGGAGCCCACGATGGAGAAATGGGAGCCCGGAGCACTGGTCCACCCTCTCCCGTTGGCCATTCTGTGCCTCTCTTTCCCCCTCTGTTACAGGAAAGGGTTGCTGCAGAGATAATCTGCAGGTGCTTCCAGATTCGGAAATTGGTGGCTGCAGCGGGGGGGGGGGGGGGGGGGGGGGGGGGGGGGGGGGGGGTGGGGGGGGAGGTGGCGGGTTGCTTCTAAGACTCGGGGAGATTTCTTGGGATTTCTGGCAGCTGAGTCTGGTGGGGATCAGTAACTCTGGGCTACTTGAGAGCAATCGGATCCTAAAATGAACCCAGAGGCCACGGGCAAATTCACTTCAAGAGAGCTGATGGCTGAGCAGCCTCGGTTTGAAGGGCCCGGTGCCCTTTGCAGGACTGGAGTCCACACTGTCTATGTGAAGGAGAGACATGAAACAGCACACTGTGTGAGGATGTGACCTGAATCTGGGAGAAGTCAGCCAGGACCAAACGGAGATGCTGGGCGGGATGGTCGTGGGGGGAACTACCGCTTCCTGGACCTCGGAAGTGGCACCTGAGTTGCCCAGCTGTATGCACGCGGCTCTAACCGTCTTGTCCTCGGACTCTACCCAGCGAGGACTCACCCGCACCCGCCGTGGCCGAAGCTGGGGTTGGGCACATGGTGAGGGCGTTCAAAGGTGAAGCCCGGGGAGACCTCGACTTTAAAGCACTTTTTCTCCAGTAAAGACAGAAAATACAGAAATCAGGCAATGTTCTAACAGGGATGTTCTCTCGCTTCTCTGGGCATCCGTGGTGATGTATAAAAGGCACTGATGGAAACTCAGTGGCTCTCAAACTTTTTTTTAATAGCAAACATCTTTCCTCTTCTGCGTGAAATGTATCTACACACCCAGTATTTAAAACCAGTGGAAATAACTTAATGGGCAGCACTGATTTGCCTCTCTGGTCAGGCACTGTGAGAAATATCTTACGTGCATTATTTCATCTGATCTCTGTTATGACTGTGAGGGAAATACTATTGTCATGTTCATCTCACAGATGAGCAAACTGAGGTTCAGAAAGGTTAAGTCATTGGCCCAAGGTCGCCCAGCCGATAAAGTGGCAGACGGGGGATCTGAACACTGGTTAGGTGGGTGGGGCTAGCGTGAGTCTGGATGAAGGTGGTGGGATGTCTGGGCCCCCTGTGCTCCTCCTACTCCCTCCTCATCTCCCAGGGGCCCCTTAGCCCTCAGGGAGAGCGGGGCACTGTACAGCCTCCAGCAGAGGTGGGAAGAGCTGAAACGGAGGAAGACACAGCCCAGGGCAACGGGCCCCTGGGCTCAGAGAAGATCATTAAGGGGCAGGGTCATCTAGGAAAGGCTTCATGGAAGACAGGGTCAGAGGCAAAGCAGAGCTGGGCCTCAGACCTCCCGCTCCTCATGGGCCTTTCTACCTGCCTGGACGACCACACTCTGCTTCCTTCCTAAGCAGATGGGAGCCGTGCAGGGTCCAGGGGTGACCCAGCTGTGTGCATGAAGTCACACCCCTCTCTCTCTGAGGACGCTGCCCACTGCCAAAGCCCTAATAGGAGTTAATGAGTAGGTTTAACGACCATGGGTTTAAACTCAGTCTCTGGCTCAACATGAAGAGATTAAGTGATTCCAACCAAACCCCCTTTCAAGTGACTCCAGGGAGTAACGCCTCTGCCAGGAAGGGAATCAGAAGCTGTTGGTGAGTTTAAGCTGAGGGCTGCAACCCAAACCCGCCAGCAGGGTGACACCCAGGCGACATTTCAGTGGGACATTTGCAATCTGCACCAATGGAATCGGAGGGTATCGGTCCTTGCCCTCTGGTTCAGAGAAGTCAGTTTCCAAGGAGGCACCTTAGGAAGGCTCTCCCCAGCCACATGAAAGGTCTAACACACACACACACACACACACACACACACACACACACAGGATGAAACGCCCCCAGGCGCTCAGAGCAACCACAGCCCACTGCCGTCCACCCCCGGGGCTGGAAGACAGAATTCCTCAGTTTCAGATCTCCTTCCAGGAAGCTAACCCCTTCTGGTCCCAGGAGGCCTTGGAGGTGGGAGGGGTGAATCCTCCAGGCCAGGTGGGCGCTCTGGACAGGAATGTCACCCTAACCGCGAGAAGGCTCAGGAACGCCAGGGGAGCTGCAGCTAGCTAGCACTGTGGCTCTTTCTAGCAGGAGCTGTCCCTCTGGGATGAAGCGGAGGGTCAGGGTGAGGAGAAGAGTGGGGCCATCCTCCTCCATATCAGAGGCGTCCCCCTAATTTCTAATCAAACAGAAAAGGCCCTATGGTCCTTAGATATTTATTTGCAGGGCTGAAAGCGGCCAGGAGAGCAGGTCTTGATAGAGGGCTCTGCTAAAAGGTCCCCTGGGGCCAGTAGTACTTTGAAGTGACGCTTTATTTCTTTGGTCACCAGATGGTCTCCTCAAGCAGCTCCAGCCAGCAAGCCTTGATTTTTAACACAGCAGTGTGAATCTAGGCACCAAGTTTCTTCCAAAAGGTGTGGGATTAGCCCCTGGTGGTATACCTTCGAGGGAGGAACTGGGGACGGGGGTTTCTCCGCTGGAGGCCCCATCATGAACGCCCGGCCTCCTGATGGTCTTGGGCACTGAAGCTCACCAGCTGGCCAACCGCCACGTGATCGTATGCCCAGCCCTGCCGGAGGGTCCACTCCGGTGACAGTCAGGATGACCCCCAGCTGCTCTTAAGGAGTGCTCTGCAGCCAACTCCTGGGACAGCCTAAGACAGCAAGACATGCCTTGGGGACATGGCTACGCTTGCCGGTGGCTGTTCTCCCACCCCAGTCAGACTGCCAAGAAAGAACTAAGCTTCCTTGAGGAACTGTAAGCTGCAAAGGGGAACCTGTCCTGCCCCTGAAATCACAACTGGAGCAACAGACTCTGCTCCGGGCTCCCCTCTTTGGCCAAGGCGCCTCCCCACTGTTTTCCCCCAAAGCTGCTGGCGAAGAGAGGGTGCGTCAAAGCTCGGGGGTGCTCTGTCCACTCTTTGGGGCTCTGTGCCTCTGGATAAAAGCCCCCCTCGCCCCCAGAGTAAAGAACCTGCCCCACCTCCTCCTCTGGAGGGAGAAGTTGACCTGGAATCCATCTCCTGGACCCATGGAACTTGGGCCCTCACTCAGCTGGGGACAGGCTGCCAGCCCTGCAGTGGGTAGGACACACTCGGCATGTGTGTGTTGAACGATAACTTCCCCTCCGAATCCCTCAGAACATCTGCTCCCTCTGATGCCCTGCCCTGGTGGCCCAGACTCACTCTCTGCTGTTCCTGATGCTTACGCCCTGGGTTCTGGGGATCCGGGCCGCTCCTGCCTCCCCGCTAACCAGAATGCACCTCTTCAGACGGCAAGAGGGGGAGGCTGCCTGGGTGTTGTCCTGGGCACCGCGGCTCAGGGAGCAGAGCCCTCCTGCCACTTTGAACGTGGGGAGGGAAGACCCCTGAAGGGGGAGGCATGGGGCCCGTGGGCTTGGCACCTTCACTGTCCCGTAGGTCCCTCTCCTCCCTTTTGTCCCCACCCTGGCTAAGTTCTCTGTGCTCTCACGCTGCCTCCACTGCTGCCCGTGACCTTAAATTCTGACAGGTGGCCTAAGCTAGACTCTCTTCCGCTCTGCTCCATCCAAACATCCCAACAGTAACCTCTGCAATACTCGGACACAATACTGAGGACAGTAACGAATCAATGCCCTGGAGGCCTCCGGATTTCTAGAGAAGGTTGTGAGGGGGAGGGTGGAGGGGGTGGGGTGGGGGGTATCCGATTGGCTGGAAGAGCTAAGGCCTTGGCCTGAAGCTGCAGTTGTAGAACCCGCCCCCCTGCACTTGGTTTGGGTGACTTCCAGCTAACAGAATACCTGTGGGAAGGCCACAGCTGTCCCAGGGCCACTGGGCGCTGCCATTGCTCAGGGGTCCACCCCTCCCAGGTCATAAGTGCAGCTCCCCAAGGGTCTTCTGGGCATCGCCGGAGGCACAATCCGGGCACTTCAGGGACTGAGGCCAGGCTAGAGTGAGACGGATGGTGGTGGGGAAGGCAGGGGCCCGGCCTCAGCAGGAAGCCACCCCACGGTGCTTCACTCAGCACTTAAGGCAGGCAGTAGACGCTGGTCACCCACCACACCCAAGGCTCTGCCTCTTAGGGCGCGCCAACGCCCACCCTTGGTGACTTCACAGAGGCGCTGAGCCTCAGGGCAGCGCAGCCCCAGCTCTGCCTCCACAGCCCAGGCCCTACAGCCTCGGGCCGCTCTGCAGTCCGGCCACACGGTGGCGCTCTGGAGCCCCTCGCCGAGCGCGCTCCGCTGCGCACACACCCCGCGGGGGGCCCAGCCTCCCTGGCCTCCGAGGAGGGAGGCCAGATGGCACACCTGAAATAATTACCAAGTGATTCATCGCAGACCTGAGGCGTGCGGCCTTCGCAATAACAGCTGAGGGGGGGAGATGAGAAATCGGCCTGGGAGGGGGTCCGGGGGAGGGAAGGTGAGAGCTGGACCTTGAGGGAGAGAGGGGTCGGATCTACGCAGGCGGAGGAGGCTGGCATGGCAGGGACAAAGGCCAGGAGGCTGGAGCAAGCAGGGAGGGGGCGCGCCGGGCGAGGAGGACTGGTCTAGAAGACGTTAAATACGCAGGAAGAGCTGACGCTGGCGGCAGGCTGCCCTCACCGTGAGGCTGTTTCTCGTGGACTGCTGAATCGTTAGCCCAAGGGTGGCATCCCGAGGGCCCTGACATCGGCCGGCCCAGCGGCTGCACCTGCTGTCCCTGGGCACTGCTGTCTCCCTCTGCATCGTGACAACTGGCAAGACAAGGGATGTCATTCCTGCATGAGTGAGGACCTCCATGTGTCTGAAAACCTTGTTCTTGAAGCGTCCCCTGGCTTCAAAGTCTCTGGTTTAAAGACGTCACACTGGAAACGGGATCCGTTGTACGTGGCTGGTGGGTCTGGAGGCAGCCAGGGATGGAGGCATGGCTGGGCGTGCAAGGCCCATCAGAACTACCTCCCCGACCTCCTCAGTTGTCGTTCTAAGTAATCCTGACGTAAGTGGCCCTGGGGTCACCCTCGGAGCCTTCTGGAAACACAGGCCTTGCACTGTTCACAGATTCAGGACCCAAGGTGGAACAGGAGGAAGTGATCACAGAGGGCTTTCCTGGGAAGACTTGTCAGAGCCTCGCTGGTTCAGGCTGCTCACGGCATAGATGGGTTAACAAGACAAAGGGACCAAGAAGGGAAGGGACCCCTCCAAGGTCATACTGTGGCCCGTGGTACATCAGGATTAATGCCTGGAGAGCTCCATGGCAGGTCTGAGGGGACTTGAGCTGCACTGGCCCTAAACCAGGTGTCCTGAGCCAGCTCTAGAAGAAGGACATAGCTTTGGTCTCGTCGGACCCACTCGAATCCAGCTTGTCCTCACCTCACGGAGGGGATACCCACACACAGCAGTGCCAGCTCTGGTGTCTCACCCATCCCTCCCCTCACCCCCCACCTCACTGCCCTGCATTCAAGAATTCTCTTCTCGGGGCGCCTGGGTGAGTCAGTTGGTTAAGCATCCAGCTTCGGCTCAGGTCATGATCTCATGGTTCATGGGTTTGAGCCCCGCATCGGGCTCTGTGCTGACAGCTAGCTCAGAGCCTGAAGCCTGCTACAGAGTCTGTGTCTCCCTCTCTCTCTGACCCTCCCCTGCTCGCACTGTCTCTCTCTGTCGCTCAAAAATTTAAAAAAAAAATTTTTTTTTAAATGTTAAAAAAAAAAAAGAATTCTCTTCTCGAACCTGCACCACTTGCTCCTGCACTGGTACAATGGCCCCCCAGGAAGTTTCTCCCTACCACATGGGAGAGACTCCACAGGACAAAGTCCACTGCCTTCTGGGCCCTGACCCCAAACGCCCTTCTTGACCTGCTTCCCCTTCCTGCCTTTGGCTCATGGAGGCTCACCCCATACCCATCGCTTCCGGGGCAAGCTCTAGCTTTCTAGTTGCTGGACCTTTGCTCATTCCCTTGGAAAAAGCCCTTCCTGCCCCATTAGAACATGTCCAAACTCCACCCAGTCTTCAGGACCCACGTCCCACACAACCGCATCCAAGCTGATTTTCTGAGCAGGCGAGATCCGCCCAATCCCGTGTCCCAGTAAGAAGGTCGCCATCATCACCACCACGGCCATTTCCGGAGCACCTACTACATGGTAAGTCCTAGAAGCTTTACATGGGGTGATCTTTTTAAGTCCTCTCGAGGTAGGTTCTAATTATTACAATCTCCATTTCACAGATGCATAAATAGGCTCAGAGAAGTGAAATAACTCGCCCAAGGTCACACAGCTAGCATGCGAGCAGAGACTGGATTCCAAGCCAGGTAATCTGGTCACTGAGCCTTATCCCTGAACACCACCATGGCCTCCAAGAGATCCACAGTTCTCAGACATCGTGAGAAAGACGTGACTTTGGTCTTGGAGGCTCATGGGGGCTAGATAATGACTAAATAGATCCTGTATGTTTGGGTAAACACTGTACAGAGTTGTACGGATCACACAAGCATGCGTGCGCACACGCACGCGCGCACACACACACACACACACACACACACACACAGGCTAATAGCCAACATATGCTTCACTTCAACATATGAAAACATGCCACCGAGGAGCTCCGTGCTCATTAGCAGCGGCTGCATCAGTAAACAAAAGGTCAGCCCAGGAGACCGTCCGCTCTATCTCCAGACGCAAGCACTTAGGGCTTAATGATGTGTATATTTTCATATGTGGGCAGCTGACATTCCCCATGTAAACTATTTGCAATTTCCCAATGTGGACAGGCTCCGCTTTCAGGAAAAGCTGAGTGGGAAAGGGGTTCTGCAGGGCCCCCTGCCTTCCAGAAAGGGCTGCTTAGAGGTTTGTCTGTCTGGCCCATACCAGGGTGCAGGCGCCTGTTTCTTGGGAGGCCACCCTCACTTCCCATTTCTCCTCCAAGACGGGGGCAGGGGAGGGGCGCTCCCACAGCCATACCCTGGCCACCCCTTGACCCTTCACGAGGGCATCTGTGTCAGCCCGGGGAAGCCCGGCGCACAGAGGTGCGAGGGCCTGGCCGTGGGCGGGGGCGGGGGTGGGCACTGGGCCTCCAGCAGAGCCAGGGCCAGAGGCGGCTGTGGGCGCCTGCGAGGGGGGCTGGCCTGAGCGTTACTAGCCCCTCACTGTGAGTTTCCCCACAAACGTACACTTCTGTTGCTCCCCTGAACAACGCCCCTGGTGGGGCTCATTGTTCCGGGGCTGCGGAGGTGGAAACCGGGCCGCAGACAGCTCACCGAAGGGCAGCGGAGTTGGTCATTCCTGTCTCAGCGGAATCAGGTGCAGAATACTGGATGGGCATCTAGTACCCCCTCCATGCTCCTAGACAGAACCGTTAGCAAACGGTGGGCCCGAGACTCCAATCCAGGCCTGGCTGGCTCCAAAATCTGTTATCTCCCTGCCTCCGCTTTGCTGAAAAGAACGGATGAGATGGCACACAGTAGGTACTCAGTGTATCTGGTTGAATAACTGTGTGTGTACATTCACATTCGAAGCAGGGAAGAGGGAAGCGGAGAGCACCGCTGTCTTGTCCCTCGAGGGACCCTCGTGAGGGGTGCCTGGGGGGCTCAGTCGGTTAAGCGTCCGACTTCAGCTCAGGTCACCATCTCACGGTTCATGAGTTCAAGCTCTGCATTGGACCCTGTGCTGACAGCTCAGAGCCTGGAGCCTGCTTCTGATTCTGTGTCTCCCCCCTCTCTGCCCCCCACCCCCCCAATCATGCTCTGTCTCTTTCTCTCTCTCTCAAAGTATATAAACATTAAAAAAAAATTGTTTTTAACTAAAAAGAAAGAAAAGAAGTATCCTCGTGAGGTCATCTGGCCTACCCTGCCTTTGTGACAACCAGGTCAGAGCTCTTCGGGATGTTCTGAGTTACAATTAGGAGTGCCTGCCCCGGGCAGGAACCGTGGGCTGGAGGCTTGGGGGAGAGCCTGGCGCTGGTCTGGGGAGGGGTGGGGGGGCGGGCACAGCTGTGTCTCTCTCCAGTTTCATTTCATCACAGCCCCACCTTTCCCATAAATTCCTCTTGTTTGAGCAACTGGGAGTTAAGCATCTGCCACTTGCTGCCAAAAATCCAGACGAATTCATGACCTGTAAAGTGAGGAGGTGGGGCAGGTGACTGGGAGCCCCCCCCAAATACCACGCGAGCCCCCAGAGGTTTCCTCTCTCCTTGCTCTCCCCTCCCTGTACCCCTCAAGTCGGCTGGTTCTGAGCTCCGTGAACTCAGCCCGGCTCCCCTGACTCTACGGAAGGGGGCGAGGACTGACAGGAGGTGGGGGAGGTGGGGCCCCTCTGAACCCCAAATCCTGGCTTAAAATGAAACGTGTTTGCCCAATCTCGACCAAGAAGACAAAGGAGGGAATGTACTGAGCGGCAGCCTTGGACAGAGAGTTTCCTCACTCGAGGGTGGATTGGAGGTCTGGGACAGGAAGAAAGAGCACTATTCTTCCACCTTTTTAATCAAAACCTTCAGCCAAAATGTCCCCGCTGCCTCCCCGAGTGTCACGGTCAGCCTGACTGGTGGGCTGCAAAGTCCGAGCACTGCACCCCACTGGGCACGGACACAGGCCTGACAGGTGGCTGGTGGCCAGAGGTCCTGGGGATAGAAGCCAAAAAACGACAAGTCTCCTTGTGCCTCTTTTGAGTTCTAAGGGAGCCCACCGCCTCCCCTCAGGGGTGGGCACAGTCTCCAGTCAGAGGCAACTCACTGAAGCAGAGAAAGCTTAAGCTGTGGACCCTATACTGG
The DNA here is from genome assembly GCA_004023785.1 of Mungos mungo. Classification (NCBI taxonomy): domain Eukaryota; kingdom Metazoa; phylum Chordata; class Mammalia; order Carnivora; family Herpestidae; genus Mungos; species Mungos mungo. The sequence continues at coordinate 93,852 of PISW01002522.1, forward strand.
CCGTCCTGGGGTCGCCAAGCACTCCAGGTGGGAGTGAACCTGTTTCTGCACAGGCACGTCAGGTAAACTGAGATCTCGGACAAAAAGGTCCCCGAATCTCCGAGGCGCCAGTCATTTGCTTGATTTCTTTTCTTATTCTCAGGAAATACGTTTGCACCTAATATGCTCTTCCTTTTTGTAATGAGGACAGTCTCCAAGTCACTGAAGCTTCAGTCCCCACGGAACCTGGATCTTCCCTGGTCTCCAGCGGACAGCACTTTGTCTCAAAGCGGCCTTCTCAGGAGGGACACCCAGGGGTCCACCTTCCGCCTGCCACCAAGTCCTCGGGAGCCTAATCTTCACCTTTATATTTCCACAACGAACAGCCAAAGGTCCAGAGTCTTAGGAGCTCACGGGGCTCCCTGGAGCTTCTCGTGGAAAGGGGAGAAGGTTCGGAAGGTGACACCCTGACACTGTGTTGAGAAGTAGCCTGGCATCCTCCGCGAGGCCCATGGTCGCATTATGATGCGGCCCCCCGGGACCGCCCTGGCCGTCTCCTTTACTCTGAGTAACAGTCTCTCGTACCCCTCTGGGGTTACCCCGCCAGGCCAGGAGGACACCGCAAGGGACGGGAGCGGTCTTGGGAAGCAGAGCTGAGAGGCCTGTGAGCGGTCGGAGAGCCAGGAGCGCCCCGCCTCTCCTACTGGAGTCCGAGCTGATTCAGTCCGTCAGCCACATAGGTTCCCTGAGTGTCCGTTCTGAGCTCGGGTCATGGGTTGCACCCCAAGGACCTCATTGACCAACTTACTTGACTGATGGTGGGGAGGCGATCAAGACTGGTGGGGACTGAGGACGGCTGGGGGACGGAGAGTGTGGCGTGGCCCCTCGGCCCCTGGAGGACAGCTCAGGGAGCTGGTCTCATCAGGACACAAGTGGCCTCCTGGCTTACCTCCGGTGTGGTCTGACTACGGCCTAGAGGACGAAGGGGGTTTGCTTAAGCAACGAGCAGGAGGCTTCCTGCATTTAGGTCCTGCCTGTGGCATGCTGCGAGCATTCTGAGACGCCCAGGCTCCAAAAGAATCAATTCCTCGGCACCTGGGTAGCTCAGCTGGTTCAGCGTCTGACTCTTGATTTAGGCTCAGGTCATGATTTCATGGTTTGTGCGATCGAGCCCCGCATCAGGCTCTGCACTGAAGGCGTGGAGCCTGCTAGGGATCCCCTCTCCCTCTCTCTCTGCCCCGCCCCCTCCCGGCTGTGTTCTCTCTCAAAAATAAACTTAAAAAAAAATCAGTTATTTTCCTGTGGCAAAACTGACACTTTTCCGGACAAATTTAAGACGAAGGATTGTCTCTGAGGACCCCAAAGAGTAGACTCACAGAGGTCACCGACCCAGAGAAGGGCCCCGAGCCCCGGACGTGCTCTGAGCAAGCCCTGCCTCTGTCCGGGCTTCCCACCCTTTCCGACGGCGCCCCTGCTGACCTGGCCGCCCCAAGTCACAAGGTGTCACGTTTCCTGGGTCAGCAAAGTGGAGAAACACGGCCCTTGAAAAACAGCCACAACCCTTCAAGAACGGGACAGCAGATGGGGGCTTAAAGGGGCTTGACCCGTATTTCCTTTGCAGATCAAGTGGCTTCGCAGAAATCAGGAGGAAGGATATTTAGGGGTCACGGAGAGAGAGAGGACATTTTTAAACATCGGCAGCATTTAGCTAGGGGCCCTGAGAGCTGGGCAATTTTAATGAGAAAGAAAGGAAAATGCATGCGTGACCCTGACCCAGGCCTTGAATCTTTACGTCAAAAGCAAGAAGCGATAATTAACCAAATGAAACGTGCCTGGACGTGAAGTGAGGGGCCAGCCGGGCTCTGTCAATTTGATAATCCCCGGCCATGACCTGTGGGCCCAAAGTGTCGGGTGGGGGATGACAAGCTGTTTACCCACTGGCCGCACGCACTGGCTGTCGGGACCCAGAGAAGCGTGACTCTTCCTGGCGAGTGGTTTGAATCTGGTCCCCTGTCCTCTGGGTCGGGGCCACCCCATGCAGGAAGCTCATGAGCGGCGCTCTGGTCCGAAGGGGCTGGCGTGCAGGATGCTCATGGTGGCGAGCGTCCCTCCTTCCTGGTGCTCCAGAGGTGAGGGCACAGCAAGCCAACTTTCCGTCTCCCAGAACACCCTCCCCGTTCCCTGGCTTCCAAACTGGCTTCAGTTTGAAACTGTGTTGGAAATACTTGGCCTTGGAAGACTTTTCTCCAGTGAAGATTTCATTCGATGGGGCTTGGGAGCGAAGGAGGGGCAGGAATTTCCGAAGATTCAGGGTATTCACCAAAACCCCCCACCCCCGACCTCCCATGATGTCATTTCTCTGCCCAAGGTCCAGGGACGGGGAGGGAGGGGCCGTCTCAGAGCAGAGAACAGGCAGCACGGAGCCCAGCACTGCTGCCCGCCCAGGGGGCGGGGGGGGGGGTGTCCTCAGGAACCCTAAGGCTGATTGCTCTGTCTCCAGCCGCTCTAAAGAGAGGAATGCTGGGCAGGAAATACTACACACACACACACACACACACACACACACACACACGCAGGAATGGGGATCGGAGGCCGAGCCGACTCCACCGGCATCAAAGGAGAATCCAATTTTCTGACCTGGAAGGTCACGAGAAAGGAAAGGGACCCAGACTGGCATGCTGTGCGGAGCCCGGGCTGGCACGTCAGCCTCCAGGATGTCAGAAGGGGCTGAAAAGAAGTCAGGCTGCGGGCAAGAATTTGTTTTCCAGGAAAGGTTAGAGGAGAAAGATAAGTGTGTCTCTTTGAAGGACAAATGCACAGTCATTAAAATTGCTGGGGGAGGGGCGGGGAGGCTGGGGCTGGAGACAGCGCTAATGACCTGGGGCAAAGTGAAAGCCAAGCCCCAGGTTCAGGGCCAGCAGCTGGAGAAGGGCCAGGAGGGAGCAGCCAGCACGTACAGCCTACAGATGAGGCACCCTTGTCCCTCCCAGACCTGCTCAGTCCTGCAGCCCCTGGGACGCTGATCTGGGGTGAATTCTGTCTCTGGTTAACTTCTGGGAAGACAGCACAGCAGAGGAGAGAGATCACAGGCTCTGAATCAGAAAGCCTGGGCTCACTTTTTTTGTTGGTCTTTTTCTTTTACTGTGAAGTATACGTAACATAAAAAAACTGTCATTTCCACGATTTTTAAGTGTACAGCTCAGTGGTGAAAATCACATGTATAATGACAACCGCCATCTTTTTCCAAAATCTTCTCATCACCCTATCACGCAGTAACACCCCATCTCTCCTTCCCGTGGGCCCCAGTAAACTCTAATCTGTTTCTGTCTCGACAGATTTGCCTGTGCTGACATTTTATATATGTGCGACCATACAACGTGTGGCCTTTTATGTCTGGCTGCCTTCGCTCTGCATCATGTTTTCAAGGCTCACCCGGGTGGTAGCCTATGTCAGGGCTCTGTTCCTATTTGTGGCTGGGTAACAGTCCACGGGGTGGGCAGACCACGTGCTGTCTATCTGTTCATCTGTTGATGGGCACGGGGTCCTTTCCACCTCCCGGAGACTGAATAGTGCTGCTGGAGGGGTCTGCATACAGGGACCCTTCGAGTCCCTGTGTTCAATTCTCCCACCTCCTTCTCAACAGCGAGAGACCCCTCTGCCCGACACAGAAGGGACAAGTGTGTCCCCGATGCAGGACCACCGTGAAGATGGGACAAGAGAGAGGGACAGAGCATATAGCATCCAGTAGGTGCTAAATAAACCTTAGTTGCCGACATCTCCCCCCTTAGAATCCACGCTTAGAAAAGAGTTAACAATTCCCCTTCAAGGGTCTCCCACTAAAACCACGGATGATTAAATGGTGGAACTTCCGGTTCCAGCAGCTTCTCTGTTTGGCTTGGATGCTGCAAACATGTCAGCATTTAGACCCAGATAGCTCCGAGAAGAAGACCCTCGGGGGAATTCAGGCCCAGCTGCAGGCCGACGACAGTAGGAATTGGAAAATGAAGTCAGTTTCTTCCGGTACCTTCTCACCAAGCTTCCAGCAGAGGGTTGGGGAAAGTCTGGCAAGGAACATTCCAGTCTTCTCTCCCAAGCCACGTGACCCTTATGGGGGAGGGGTGCAGCCCTTCTTTGGGCCTCAGTCCCCTCATATAGGGAATGAAAAGTTCGGCTTAGTTCTGGTCTTAAAGCTGGGTTCCACCAAGCCAGAAGTGTTCTTTTTTTTTCTTTTTCTTTTAGTTTATTTTGAGAGAGAGAGACAGAGAGAGAGAGAGAGAGAGAGAGAGAGAGAGAACCCCAAGCAGGCTCCATACTGTTATTGTGGAGCTCCATGCAGGGCTCGATCCCATGAACCACGAGACCGTGACCTGAGCTGAAGTCAACCACTCAAACACTGAGCCCCCGAGGCGCCCTCAGAAGTGTTCTTTAAAAGATAGGGCTTGGGGGTAGGGATGAGGCAAAAGGGAGTCCAGCCCCCAGGACGCTCAACTGCACTGGCCTGTGTCTTTACTTACTGGGAATCTTTAGCTAAAGCTATTTGCAAGGCCATGGATTCCCCCAGGTGCCACGGCCCACCCCAGGAGGTGTCCTCTGTCCCCTCAGTGTAAACTAGAGGAAGGATCCCCCGGGATGGGCTCTCAGCCCCTCTCCCAAAGTACCAGGATTTCTGAGGCTCAGGTCTCCATTCAGGAAGGCGGCTTAGGCAGCAGGGGCCCTTCGTTGGGAGTGGTGCTGTGCTGGGCACTGGGGTGAAGTTGAAATGACCCAGGGGCCCTCACAGGCTCTGCTGTTCTCCAAACAGCACCCTAGCTCCCCGGTGAGTGCTTTTGGGTCATTAATAAACCCTCAACCAAGAAGACACTTGAGGAAGAGCCCAAGGCAGGGAGTCGGGCTAGGTCATTGCAGGAGAGCAGGATGGGGCAGGGTCAAGAGCACAGACTCTGAAGTCTCAGCTTCCCCTATCTCAGCTATGTGACCTTGAGAGTTACTCAACCTCTCTGTGTCTACACCTCTTCACCTTTAAAATAGAGATCGTAATCCATGGGGGTAGATGTGAGGATTAAGCGAGTTCTTTAAAGCCCTTGGACTCCTGTCTGGCGTGCAGGAAGGGCTGTCCCTGGATCTGCAGGGACGTGAAGCAGGGGGGCCAACCTCCTCACTCGACTGATGGACACTGAGGCCCAGGGAGAGGAGGCATCTGGCTGTGAGGGGAGGGAGAAGAGGGTAGGCTTTGGAGCTCATGCCTGGGTTCAAGTCCCCAAGCTCGGTGCTCCCGGGCAAGTACTCAACCCCTCTGAGCGCTCATTTCTCGTCCTCTCCGCTGGCAGTTATGAGGACTGCGTACAACAGGGACACGGAGTTCCAGGCATGCAGTAGTTGCTCAATAGACCAGCTCCCTCCTGTCTTGCCCCTGCTAGCTAGTAAGCACAAATGTGCCTTTATTCGTTTTGAATTCCGCTCTCTGCCGCTCCCAAGACTGGAAGAGGAAGAGAGGCCCAGCCTCCCCTTCCTCACTGCTTCTTGAAAAACCTCCAGGAAGTTCCTCTCTCCGGTTCCCTTCCCAGTTCTCTTCTCAGGAGTCTTTTTGCAGTGCTGTGGCAAAGGCCAGGGTGCGTGGCCCAGCTGCCCCTCCCCGGCCACAGCCTGCTCAGGAGGGGTCAAGCGAAGGTGGACCCCGAGCTCCCTGGATTCTTCCAGGAGCCGGGAGACAGCTGAGGGCCAAGCAATCTAGCAGAGATGACGTGCTGGGTCCGGGGCCAGTGTCCGGAAGCCCAAACCCCACAAAGGATGGGGCAGGCACTTGGAAGGGAGGGATTTGCCCAAGCCACCCGTATCCCATGCCCTGGACTACCCTGGTGACCAAGGCTGGGTTAGTCCAAGCCAGCTCCCCGCCAGACCAGGGACTCCAGGAAGGGAGAGGGGGGATGAGCCTGTCTCGGGGTACAGAGCTCCTTGCTCTAGGTCATGCTGTCTCTAAGAAGCAGCATTTACAAACCGCATCACAGCTGGGAAGCAGGCTGTTAGCCCAGCACTTTCCGAGAGGATGCGATGGTCTTTGGGAGGTACAGGGACACGATACACTGAATTGCTCACGGTGACAAAGGCATTCCCTTTTCAATTCTCCTTTGAGCCTCCTGTCATCAAGAAGAAAGTCTCAGTGTGATGCCACCGTCTTGCTAACACCTCTCCCGCGCTCACTAGTCTCCCTTCCAAACAAAGAGAACGGTGGCTTTAGGTTCAGAGCCTCAGGCGGGCAAAAGAGGACCCAGCTAGGATTTAATGCCACTTTCCTAGTCATCTTTCTGTGTGACAAATGAATACTGGGTTTCCAGGCATGTTCCCGAATACAAAGTTTTCCTTTGTAACTTTGATTTAATTTATTTATCTAAAAGATTTTTATTTTTAAGTGATCTCTACATCCAACGTGGGGCCCAAACTTACAAGATCAAGATCAAGAGATGCATGCTCCACCGACTGACCCAGCCAGGTGCCCCGAAACTTATTTTAAATTGAACAGAAAAACAGGAGTTAATTTAAAAGAAAAAAAAAAGTTGTATAAACAATTGTGAAGTTGGCATGCAGATTCAGCAAAACCTGTGAAGGAATCATAAAGATGAAGGATGGGGTGCCTGGGTGGCTCAGTCCGACTTCAGCTCAGGTCATGATCTCACGGTTCTTAAGTGCAAGCCCGACGTCGGGCTCTGGGCTGACAGCTCGGAGCCTGGAGCCTGCTTTGAGTTCTATGTCCCTCTCTCTCTCTTTCCCTCCTCTGCTCATGCTGTCTCTCTCTGCTCAAAAGATAAATAACAGGGGTGCCTGGGTGGCTCAGTGGGTTAAGCGCTCCTCCCCTGTGCGTGCGCACGCGCTCTCTCTCTCTCTCTCTCAAAAATAAACTTAAATAAAATTTAAAGATAAATAAGTAAATAATAAACATTTAAAAAATAAAAAAAGAATGAAGGATGGCCATGAGCCCACCTGCTCACTCTATTTGTCATCCCCATACACAGATGGAGAGACTGAGGCTCCAAGGATGTATAGCTGGAAGGGGCAGAGCTGGGGCTCCGTGTGCCCCGGAGGGCAAGGACTGAAGCCACCGACTGCCCCCAAGGTGGAGGAGCCGCCTCACAAGGGGCCGGCCAGCCTGGCCTAGCTCGGACTGCTCATCTGCTTCTCCCATCGGGAAGGGGGTGGTGCCAGTGAAATGAGCAGGGGACCAGGGGCCAGAGAAAGAGGAACTTGGAATAATTATTATTTCCTTTCATTCAAGCTCTTTACTTTTTAAAAGGTGGATGTTTTCTGGAGAGCCACACCAGCACTAGGAATAGATTTCTTTTGCGCAAAAACTCAGGCTGATGGGTAACTTCCTCGCATTACCCTATCATTGTTTACAGAAGCAAAGGGGCATGTGTCCGTGCGGGGCCGGAGGACCATATCCTGCCGGCAGACCTCCAGCTAGAAATGCCCTCCCAGAGCCGCCCGCCCTGGGCGTTGCCAGCATCCCACAGATTGCCAAGCCAGTTCGTGTCAGAGGGCTGACCCAACCCACCCGTGCACCTTGGTGTCCAGGCCCTTTCCACAGAACCCTCTACCAGGTCTGAGCCACCCCCTGAGCCCACTGATACTGCCTCACAAACCCACATCGAAACGGGGTGCCATGGGCCAGGCCTCAGTGACTGGGCTGGTCCAGCTCAAAGATGGAGACCCGGCACAACTGTTATGAGGCTCGGTTAAAATGAATCACGGCAGCACGTCCTCCAAACGACACGGCGGGAGCAGGATTCTCAGGGCCTGACCTGAGCCCTGCCTCCACGACTCTACACCAGCCTCTTCCTTTCCCAGACCTTGGTTGCCTGACCTGTAAAATGGGGACGCTAATACCCAGCTTGGAGAGTTGCTGCAGAAGAGCCAAGAGCAGGTGTGTAAGCTCCCATCGCAGTCCCAGATACAGACGGACTTTCTGAATGTTCGGGAAGGACGGGGCCTGGGCCTGCTCTTCCCAACTGGCAACTGGGCTTCGGTTCTCCAGGGGAAGACAGACTCAGGGGCCTAATGTGCACCACGGTTTGTTTACTCTGTCCCCATATGCACCCTGTTCCCCCCAAACCCTGAGGCCTTCTGACAAGGATAGATAAGACAAAGCAAAAGCAAGTCATTTAAAAACAAGTAGCAAAAATGAATCTGAGTTTTATCAAAATTAAAAACCGTTGTGCTTCAGAGAACATCGTCACAGAAGGAAAAGGGCCACTCACAGCAGTGGAGAAAATGTTTGCACATCACCTGATGAAAGACTTGTGTGCAGAGCATACAAAGAAGCCTTAGGATGCAGCTTTAAGAAAATAATCAACCTAATTTAAAGATGAACAAAGGATCTGCACAGACAGTTCTCCCAAGACCCACAAATGGCAGATAAGCACATGAAATGGTGCTCAGCATCGTGAGTCATCAGGAAAATGCAAATCAAAACCACCCTGAGATGCGATTCACACCCTCTAAGATGAATAAAATTAAAAAGACGGAAAACGGCAAGTGCTGGTGAGCATGCAGAGAAACAGGAAGCCTCGCGCACAGCCGGTGGGGAGTGGAAAATGGCGTGGCCCCTGCAAGAGCACTCTTGGCAGTCTCGGCATTACTACATACCGAGTTACCACGTGACCCACGGCCCCACTCCTAAGTGTCACCCCAAGGGGGATGAAAACACGTGTCCAGGCGGAAACCGTACCCAAATGTTCACGGCAACGTTATTCGTCATAGCCCCAAAGTGTAAACAACCCAAGCATCCATCCGTTGATGACAAGATAAAAACCTGGGGTCTGTCGATACAGGGGCAGCCTACCCAGGCATGAAAAAGAGCGAAGGGCTGATGTACGTTACAGCATGGGTACACCCTGAAAACATTGCTGTAAGTAGAAGAAGATACAAAAGGCCACGCACTCTAGGACCCCATTTATATGAAACGTCCAGAACAGGCAAATCTGCAGAGACAGGAAGTAGATTAGTGGTTGCCAGGGAGGGGCCGGGAGGCAAGGGAGACAGGGAGTGACTGCTAATGAGTACCGTATTTCTATTGGGGGTGATAAAATGTCCCGGATGCAAACAGTGCTGACAGTTGTACTACTCTGTGAGTATTTTAAACCACGGAACCGTACATTTTAAAAGGATACATTTTATGGTATGTGAATTATATCTCCACAAAGCTAATATTTTAAAGTCTGTAGTGACGGACACTTGCACGATCACCTATTATTATTTATTACTCTAATTAACACTACTTCCTGGTCCATCCCAGCTCAGAGCAAGCCCGCTCCTCCACGCCCACCGAGAACACCTGAATCACCTCTGGTCTTGCAGGTACCTGGAAGGTGAGCTGCCCGGATCTCTGCAGAGCTCAGTGCACACATCTGATCTGACCAGGGGGCCTCTGGGCAGCTTCTCTGAGCTGGGGGGTTGGGAGGGTAGGCAGGCAGGAAGGCAGGAAGCAGCATTCCATTTGCTCCCCCAAATCTGTCGGCCTCCCTTGCTGGCCAGTGGAGCTTTAACCAGGCGGCTCATGCTTGAGCGCCTCCTTCACTCCTCTCCTCCCCTTTGGCAGTGACCATGAGACAACACCTCCAAGATGGTGGGACCACAAAAGCAGCCAGGGCCTCTGGTCTTCACCCAAGAGAACTGAAGACTCAGTAGGACTGTGCCTAAGAAAGAAAGACTGTCTGCTGGGCGAAGCCCCTGAGATTGGGGGCTGTTTCTTGTGGCGGCTAGAATTAATCATCCTGACGAACGCATCGCCTTCTAACGAGCCTGGCCTCTCTGGCCGGCCTCTGCGGCTGGGGGCCCTCCGGACCCCTCCTTGGCCTCGCTCAACTCCACAGCTGGAGTTCATGTCTGAGTGATTTCCTCATTCAAGAGCCTCATTTTGAAACACAGGGAGGAGGGGGAAGTGCGACGCTAGCCCCCACTGAGCGAGCGTCTACCACGGAGCAGCCCCGGGCCTGTGAACTTGCTGGCATCTGTGACCCTCACCACCGTCCCACCCACTTGACAGCTGGAAGGCGAGTAGCTTTCCCAAGGCCGCGCCACTGACAGAGCTCAGGTCTGCCCTCCAACCCAGGTCTCCCCGGTTCTGAAAGGTCTTCTCGCAGCTCTCTGCCACCTTTGTGTTAGATCCCCGCTTCCGGGGCACTCCAAACCCGACCCAGGGCTGGTGTCTCTAACGGCCCCCAGGGCAAAGCTGGCCACGTCTGGACAACTGACGCACGATCTGGGCAGTGCCCAAGGAGTGGGCTCACCTCTGGGGAAGGGAGTCTTTAAGTCAGGGCTTGAAGGGTGTCATCGCACAGGGAGTGAGAATTCAGCTCCTGGCATAAACTCGGACCTAGAATGTGGCAGGGGCGGGCGTGGGGGAGGGGCTTTCCAGCCAGACTCCCAGCAAACACACCATGTCAGATTCCAGGAAACAAAAACCAGCCAAGTGGCAGCTCCGCATGAAAAGACACGAGGGACCCAAGGTGAGGGGCTCAGGAAGGGAGCTTCCCAGGCCCCCTCACTGTCTCATTCAAAGCAGCTCACCACCATTGCGAGCCGTGAGTCCAGCACTGGCAGGTGCAGGGGGCCACCCACGAAGAGCAAACGCCACCATCTCTGCCCAGCGAGTGACCCTGCCGCCGGCAGCAATGACCTTCGTCTCACATACTCTGTCTTTCCTGGGGGCACTGCACCCACTCAGTGACTCAAGACGAAAACCAGGAGTCACGTGGGTCTCCTGCCCCCTTCCCCTTCACACCCCACACCTGGCCGCCCCCAAGAACTCCTTCCTCCTAACATTTCCCAAGACCCTTGTGCTATCACGTCCCAGCATGGGTCACAGTCACTCCCGTGGCACCTGCATCGGCTCCCTGGTCTTCTGCCTCCGGTCCTCCCCCCTCCCTGTTGTCCACGTGGTCAGAGGGACCAGCCTCAACGGCAAATGGCCCCCACTGCCGCCAGGATGGTGTCAATCTCCTCAGCATGGTTTTCCAGGCCCTGCCAGACCCCCGTCCCCCTACCTTCTACTCCTGCCACCCCCTCGCCCATGTCTACACCAGGGTTTCTCAACCTCGGCACCAATGACATTTGGGGTCAGATAATTCTTTGTTATTACCAAGCATCGTAGGGCGCTCAACTGCACCACCAGCCCCTACCCGTTAGACGCCGTTAGCACATTCCCCCCTCCCCCGAGCTGCGCCAATCAAAAATATCTCTGGTCTCTGCCAACTGTCCCCTGGGGGCAGAACATTCCCAGGTGATGCTCTATACCTTTGCCCACGAATGGTCCTTCTTTCCTTTCATTCATACCTGGCCTCTTGCTCCACATTACCCTAAAATTTGATTCAGCTGATTCCCCTCCCAGAAGCCTCCTGGCTTGTCCGGGGTGGCCAAGGGGCAGCTTCTCAGGAGCCCCCAGCTCTCTTCCTTTTGTGCAGTTCCACCACAGCTCCCGTCACACTGCCGTTCACAGACCCGTTGATGTGTGTCACCCCCTCTGCAGGGCGGGCTCCTCAGAACCCCGGCACCAGGAGCACTGACCTCACAGCCTTAAGTACAACAACAGTGCTGCATGCTCGGTGACTGCCCAGGGAGGTGTGATGCCATCTGACCAGGGGCAGAGGGCTGTGTGCAGCCGAGGTGTCAGGCTGAGGGACACAGAAGGGAAAAAAACCGAGCAGGGGTCTAGGTGAAGGGCCACGGCCTGAACAGGGACAACGAGGTGTGGTGGTCAAGAAGAGACTGGGCCAAAGCCCAGTGTGGGGCCTGTGCGAGGGCTCTCAGGCATTTTGAAGCAGAAGGAAACAAGGTCATGAAGACCGTTGGATGTGTTCTGCAGCCACAGATGTATTCATCAGGATGTAAAATTTGGGGGGAAAAGGTTTTATGCTCAAATAAGTTTGGGAGATGCTTTGTCTGCAGTTAAACAGGTTTCATTATTGCGGGACTTCTCAGGGCCTTTGATATGCTCACAGGCGGGGCGAATTTTCGCAAGGGGAACACGCAGCAGAGAGTGCTGCCCACACGTAGTTGACCACAGAGCCTCTTAAATGGTCCGTGTCCTTCCGCTTACCCTGCTGCTTGGAGCTGATGCAGGGGCTAGGTCTCGAGGAAAGGCTCAAGGTAAGGACAGTCTGGGTTTGGGGACAACGGCTCTGGGGGGTTGTTCAGAGACCTCAGGGCCAATGCTGGTGCCTCAGCCCCTGGCCCCCCGGCACGGGGGCATCTGCAGAACCGAGAAGTGAAAACAGCTCCTGAGAGATTGGCTCCAGGAAGGACTGGGAGGCAGTGTGAAATTTATTGTCGGAAAACGGTCACCCCACGGGACTGCTTCGACCACCTCCCCCAGGCCCCTGGGCCATAACATATGGTGTGGTTTAAATTCTTTAAATCGAGGAGCACTTAAGGGAAGAATGTTGGCAGGCTCTGAGGCACATGTAAAACCATGCGAGCTGATGAGGAGTCTGGGCCCCGTCCCTCCAGGAGACGGAGGCAGCACGGAGCAGGGGCACGGAGGTCTGGAGGGCGGGACGGGGCCACCAGCAGAGGCTTCTGGATACGGCTGGCCAGGTCGGGAGAGAGTGAAACAGCCCTGTAGCAGCCAGGGGGCCGGCAGGTGTGCCCGGCCGGGGCGGCAGGAGGGCGGTGAGGGGCCAGGTGTGGGAAACAGTGCACCACGGGGCAAAGACCGAGGGCTCAAGTCCTGGCTGCATGAGCTGGGACAGGGACAGCCCCTCCCGAGCCTCCCCGCGCTCAACCATGAGACGGAACCAACAGAGTCACAGCTCGTGGCAGCTGCAAGGATCAGGAGACGCTGTCTGCACCCAGGGGGTCCCCAGTACGTGTCTGGGGGAGTACAAGCAGGGGGCAGCCCTGAGCTGGGCGTGAGCGCAGAGCCGGACTGGCAAAGCTCAGGCACTGCGGGAACAGCCTGTGCTGAGCGCAGCTGAAGACCGTAGTGGCTGAGCGGCCGCAGCACATCACCCGCCTCTCTGGGCCCTGGCCACCACCTGGCCACACCTCTAATGTCCTGGAGACCGGAGCCAGCACAGACACTACCGGGTAGGTATCAGGCCCCCTGTGGGTGCTCAGCTGGCGAGTGGGTGCTCTCACCCACCTCCTCGGACCTCGTGCCACTTACGCCCAGGGTGTTCATGCCATTTCGAGAGGTGACCAGGAGATCAAAAGCCACATGTCAGCAGCTACAAGTGTGGGTGGACAGGGACCCCGCTCAGACACATCTCCTCCTTGACCACTTGACCACATCTCCTCCTTGACCTACGACCTTCCACAGACGCCAACAAGGCCTGTGTCTGGAACAAAGCAGGGCTCGGTGGCCCCGCAGACGAAGCAGGGGCCACGCCTTGTGCAGGGCGAGCCGGCCCCGCCCAGTGTCTGGGGCTGCTGTGTGAGCACGAAGCCTCTCATTTCTGAAATGTACCAAAGTGCTGCGAGTGTGTGCCCGTCACGTGGACAGAAGGAGGCAGAAAGAGAGACCCAGAGGGGAGGCAGCAAGAGCATGACAAGCAGGGGTGACGGCTCGGCACGAGTGGGAGGAAGTGACGCAGGAGACCTCTCTGGGTGTGAGGCTGCGCAGAGCTGCCCCCTGGCCACCTGCAGATGCTGGGGAGGAGCACCCACGGCAGGACCCGGGGTGGTACGAGAGACCCGGGGGAGCCCCGCACGCTCAGGGCCCCCCCCGGACCTCCACAACCCCCGAGGGGGCAGCGAGGGTGTGAGGTGGGACCGGAGCTGCCAAGGACCCTTGGGACCCTTGCTGAGAACATCAAGATGGGGTTTACACGCTTCGAGGGCCTTCCACGTCATGGAGTTAAAGTGTGCACAAGTGTTCAGGGACGGTCTGTAGGAGCAGGGGGAGGAGGCCTGATTTGAAAGTCTGAGGGAGCTGCTGCGGGTGTAAAGCCCGGAGGTCACCTCAGATGCCCTTGCCAGGGGGTCGCTGCCTGTCAGGCCCCTGCTGCTGCAGGAGCTGTACGTGCCCCGGAGTCCTGCTGCCCACAATCCTCCCTTGTCCGAGTGGGGTCACCCTGAGCAGCCGCAGGAAACCAGTGTCACTGCATGCTGCTTTAGAGCAGCTGCGAAGGGACGCCAGCCACGGGACAGCGTCCCCAAGGTGGCAGGCACGCAGGGGCAGGGGCGGCCTCTTCTCAGCGGCTAAATGTCATATCCGGGGAGTCTCCACTTCTCGTTGGCAACACATCTCTCTCTGACTGAAGCATCTCCCGTCTTTCTCACTGTTTGGTCCTGGGTTTGTGCACCACGTGTTGCTCAGTGTAGGCTGAGAGAACAGAGTCCCCGATGAGCTCGTGTGCAGGGACCCTCTGAGGTTATCTGGTCAAGCCCCACCCATTTCACAGCAAAGAACACTGAGGCGCCAGGAGAGGAGGACCAAGGTCAGGTGGTAGACCAGGGGTGAAGCCCTTCCCTGATCTGCTTGCCTGTGTTGCTACTCCCTGCCACACTCTGTGTGGACGGGCCAATAGCCGGGACCCCGTCACACAGGCTGAGGCGGCTGCGGTCCACCACCAGCCCGGGACAGAGGACGGGCCTGGGCCTGGATGCGGATGAAGCCACCGCTGGCCCACAAGGGGACAGGACACACCCAAACTGTGTGGATGCAGGGCTCATCTCAGACTCTCAAGGCTTCGAGAAGCTGGGTCTGGCAGGGAGCGCCATGTTTAAGAAACAGAAACTGAGGCCCAATGAGGAGACCTGACTGGATCATGTGGGGAGAAGAGATGTCTCTAGAACCCCAGGCCAAGTTCGGAGCCAGAGGGAAAGCACATTTACCTGTCAAGTTGGGGGTGAGAAGGGACAGGTTCCAGGGAACCAAGGCCACCAGGACCCCAGGGGCTGGCAGTACTCCTTCAGCACCGGGGTGTGGGTGCTCCCGCGGCAGGGTCACGGGGGACCCTCTCCCTTCAGTATACCCAGGACATACTTTATGATACTCCACATTCTGTATGTATTCACCCGAGGTCACCTCCGCCACCCCGTTTCCTTCTTGATCATTTCCCCCCCGCCCCCATCCCCTCTACACCAGCCTCTCCAAACCACTCCCCCTGTGCCCTTTCTTCTGGGCACTCACGACCCTGGCTGGGCCAGGCCTCCACCCGTCCAGCTATAAACCCTTGGGTATGGGCAGTGGGCAGCATGGGGTCCCTGGACGGGACTGGGCCGAAGCAAGCAGGCCTCCCCACCCCAGGCCTGGCCCATTGCCCTGGGCCTCTCTCGCCCGCCTTGGGTGCTCACTGGGGGAGGAGGAGGGTGCTGGGTCTCTGCAGACCAACGGCTGCATGTGCTTCACACGTGCTTTCCAGCCCCCCCTCCCCCACACGGCCTGGCACGGATCCAGGGCTCAGATTCCTCTAAAAGGCCCCCCTCTTCCTCCTGCTGTGGGGTTCAGGTGGCCTCTTACCTTTGGGGTGAGGTACTTGGTCATAATCTCCTTCCCTTTTTCCCCCAGTTTTTCATCCGGAGTGACTTCATATTCCGCCTGAAAGAGAAAAGAGCACAAGAACAGTAACAGATCTGCTCGGGAGCTTCTTACAGTGACAACCGCAGTGGCCCCTGGACAGGACAGCAAGCATGGAGGTCAAGGGACCAATCCCTCCTCCACGGGCAGGAAGTTGAAACCCAGACTGGGAAGGAGACCTGGCCAAGGAGCCTTGACATCCAGCCCAACCTCCTTGGCACGATCCATGAACACGAAGCTTAGGACAGGCCCTCTTCTCTCAGGCTGCATGTTAGCATCACCCAGGGCTAACGCTGGTGCATGGCCCCCCACCCCCACCCCACCCCAGACCCCCTGGCTGTGAGGGCAGGGCCCTGGCAGCTGGGGATGAGAACCACCAACTTAGGTAAATCACAGGAGCCGCTGGAAAATAACCAGCCACCGAACTAGAAGGTCCGGAGAGGCTGCCCCACCCTCAGGTCACTCAGACCTTAGAGCCGCGTGACCTTAGACAAAGTCCTCACACTCTAAAATGGAGATAGAGCTCGGAGTATAAGGCGATTGTGCGGACAGACTGTGTTAAGCTCTCAGCGCAGAGCAGGCGTATAATAATAACGCTCAATGAACAGTTGCCGTGATTATCACCACGGTCATCATTGTGCCTTCCGAGAGAAAACGTTAATATGGATCCCTTACCTTTTGTAGCTTTTCAGCTTATAAAATAAACATAGAGAGTTTTTAGATGTTCTTATCTGAACCTCAGAAAAGCCCAGGTAGGGACACGGGAGGGGGGAGGGGGAGGGGGTACCACTATCCCCCTTCATCTGCATATGAAGGCCAGGAGAGGTTCCGCAGACTTGCCCAGGGTCATTCAGGGGGAGGTGGTGGCCCGACCTCCACACCAGAGCTCTTTGTCAATAACACCAAGGAATCTAGGCCTCCAGCTGGCGGGTCCAGTCAGTGGACCTCCAGAAGACAAAACTTATTTTCCTTGACCTCAAGAGGGGCTCCTTCACTCACGTCGGATGCATTTGCCAAGAGGATGAAAGGCTTCGGGTTAACAGGAAGCCTGGGTAAGCCTGCCTTTCTCATTTAGACAAGAGAACTAATTGCACATTGTTTATAACCATTTCAAAATCCACCACCCAAGGATTTGTCAACCTCGGCCCAAAAGAACAGCTATTTCAAAAGAGACAGAGGAAATGACGTCAGCACAGACAGCCTGCAGCCCCGTGGAGCACGGCGCCCCAGCCCTCCCGGTGCAGTTCAGGGCAGGCCCTCAACCCAGTGCCTAGGGTCCAATTTCTCCCCCAGGCCCGTCCGGAAGAGCCTCCCGGACAAGCGGGAAACAGGCACATTTGGAAAGCCCACGGATGCAGCCTGGCACGCTTCCCCACGTGGCTGAGTCTCCTTGTGCTGCCATTTCTCTTCTCACAGAGAATCCAGACTCCGTGATTTTCTCCGAGGAAGAAATATGAACACTTCGATCATCTGGATCACAGAGCGATGGGATCGTGGTTCTGGAAGGAATCCAACCCCCTCACGTTTCAGAGCTGGCCCCCAGGGCTCAGAGAAGGAAAGGACTGGCCTGGTCACAGCAGACCTGGGACAGGAGCACAAGCCTCCTGACTTCCCACTGGGCCACCCATCTCAGCGTATGTCCCTCCCAAGGCCGTGCCTCCACACCTTTATCAAGATAGCCTTGTGGGATCGATCACTTCTTGCATTGATTTGATTGATGATTTCCTGAGTCTATCTAAGGAGAGTCGATGGCTCTTTCCCCTTGAGTTTTTCCTGTTAATCCCTCCCCCAGGCTCCCCAACAATCCTCCCAAACTAACACAAGTGTGCACATCTACACCCTCCGCCCCACACACATAGTATGGAGTAGGTCATAGGCTCACCCTCGAGGTAGGTATTAGAATTCCCAATTTACAGATGAAGAAACTGAGGCTCTGAGAGCACCGATAACCAGGAGGGCGAGCATGTGACAGGGCTGCCGCTACGTCTCTAAAGGGGCTCAGCGTTCTAGAGCGCCAGTGACCAGGAGAAAGGCACCCAGTGTCCTTCTGCTCTGAAAACCCGCCCCGTGGTCTGGCACCCTGGGAATTTACCCAGACTGCTTTGCAGGGCCCAGACCCCGGGCAAATGGCCGACCACCTTTTGGGGTAACTCAATCCCATGCCGAACCCTGGATTTGCGCTGTCCCAAAATACATCTGTGAAGGTGGTTCTATTTAACCAAAAGGAGGCTTGAAGCTCATTAATCAGCCTCAATAACCAGCTGAAAATATTATTGCTCTGGGTACTAAAACCCACGTTAAAAAAATAACATCACTTTCAGGTCAGCTGCCTCCCGGCAGAGGCCCGGCTGGGCGGCGGGGCGCCACAGTTCCACAGGGAGGCAGCCGGGAGCACGCGGGGACAGGCATCGCCAGCCCAGGATCAAAAGGCCTTTCTTTGAGAGTCCACGTCAGGTCAGCACCACTTGAAGAGCATTTGTGTTGGGAGGCAGAAAACCAACAGAAGGCTTCCAGCTGGGCTTTCCACACTGATTAAGTCACCTGGAGTGACAGGCCGTGTCTCCACAGTGACCCCCGAGAGGCGTCCGATGGAGACAAGGCACCATGGCAGCTCGGCTGGGCCGGCGGAGCTCAGGCACAGCACCCCGCCGGAGGAGGGGACCGGGCCACCCGGGAATCCACTGCCATGGGAACACTCTTGCCCAGGTCGTGGGCACAAGCTGCTGAAATCAGCTAAAACCAGGAAACATAAGCAGCAAATAAGAGGTTGGGCCAACAGCCTAGAAATGCACAATGAGCGCTGGCGAGGGCCAGGGCCGACAAAGACGTCAATGAAAAGAGAGGAAACTTACATGCAAGGAACGCCCCGCGGCCTCCATCTGGGAGGGGGTTCCCTCCAACCAGAGAGGGTGCTAGGTCCTCTCCCCTCCCTTCACCAGAGGGGACATGAGTCTCTGCTCTGAGGCCCATTTGAAACCCGTGGGCTCAACCCTAACAGCCGGAGCGCCAAAGGGCACTTTGCCCATCCACTGGGAGGGCATTTCTCTCCCTGATATACATCCAGGGTGCCAACGGAGGGGGGGCGCCAGTTCACGAGCCTCTGTTCACACTGTGATTTATGCCAAACACAGAAATAGCTTTTGGGGAGGGGATGCTGCTATCACACAAAGAGCAAAACCCTACGTTGGGTTTAAGGCAAAAAGAATTATTTATGGATCTGTGCCTGCCGAAGAGCATAAACATCTGGGTGCATCACGTTTATAAACCTAATATTTCATCCTCTTGGTCTGCTCTAATTACATCATCAGTCTCAGAAAATGCCTGTGAAAGTATGTCCTGTCTGTTAAAACACACTTTCCTCTGATGTTTCTAAAAACACGGGACCGCAAGCCAGTAAAAGGGGACCTGCCATGTTTTCAAAGAAGCCGGCACTGGTTTAAAGAGCAGAGTCTGAGCCGGATTCCTCTCGGCCTCTGACTAACTTAAGATGTCACCTCCTCCTCCTGGGAGACCTTCTCCTGCCCTGACAAGACGATGAAGTCAGAGATGCTATGAGGCCTTGCCACCTCCGGCGGCTGTAATTACCGACGTGGTCAGCTTTTCCACAGTCCCCGCGGCAGGGACAAGTGACGCGCTTGGCTGGCAGCGCTGCTCACCACGGTTCTTTCTGGAGAAACACCCGGCTCCGCCCACACCGGCCTCGGCGCCTTGCCCGTGCTGCCCGTGTGGCCTGGAGGTCTCCGTGTGCCCCTGCAGAACCACTCTCCACCCTAGTGCGGGGCAGCGACAGTCAGGGCGGGCAGTCACCTCCCCGCCTGGGCGCCATGGTTCCCAGACCCCATTGCTGCCTGCATCAGTCCCTCCCCCTGTCCCTGCAGACCTAGAGGTGGCAAAGGGCCCTGGCATCGGCGCCACTGCGGTCCCCTTCCTGCCCAGCAGCCCTGCACTTACTCCTTTGTGGGCGGGCCTTCAATCTCCTGTCGGGACCCTGACGGAGCAGTCCTTCAGGTGGCCGGACCCTGACCTTGCCCCCTCTCTGCTCCCCAGCTGGGATGCAGGAGTACTGCAACAGGGCATCCCCCAGGGACCCCAGGGTGAGATGGGTCCACAGCCTGCATCTACCTGGGCAGACTGTTCTCTGTCTCCCTCTGCCTTCTGAGGAGCCCTGTTGGGCCTCGGTCAGGAAGGGTCACTGACCCCCTGCCCCCAGGGCCTAGGTCAGGAAGGGAGTCACTGCCTCCTGGTCATGTTGGAACACAACCCGACAGTAGTAGGAGTGACCCCGAGGGGACCTCAGACCATCCTGGGCAGCACCACAGCTGCTGTGTGCTTGTGCAACATACCCCGGCTGGGGCAAAAGCTAAAAAGAAGGAAGGAGGGAAGGGGTATCACACCTTTCTCTTGGGTGAGGTGACGTATTCACAGGCAGCTGTTGGGGTCCCATAGCAGAGGCCCATGCCATCACCTGCTTGTCCCAGGGTCCTCCTGAGGGCCTCAACCCTCAGTGGCTCTCTCCCGCCCTGTCCACCCACCTCCGGACGGCCTAGCTGCTTCTCCTCCTCCTCTAGCCCCAAAATTATTTCTCCGTCTTCACTCTTCAACAAGACTCATAAGGCTACGATGCCAAGGCCTTTCACTCTCCCTGTGACTCTTTCAGTTCTAAGGAAGAAGAATGCCAACCTAACCTACTTCAGGCAGAACCGTGATCTCTTGGCTCCTAGTATTCAAGGATGGATTGAACCACCAAACTGTGTGGAGAACGAAAATGCAGCCAGGCCCGGACCACCAGGAACCAGCAACATGAGGGCTTTTGGAAGCCACCCTCATCTGTGCGTGTGCACGCACGTGCCTCGTTCTCTCTCAGTGCGGACAGGCTTGCTCCAGCGGCACATGGTGGTCAACAGCTCTCAAGCTTTCTATTTTAAGCCTTCTTGACCAGAGAAGGACTTCCTCACCAGCCTATAAATGCCAGAGAAAGAACTCTTTGGCCTATGTTGGCTCATCCTTGCTCCAGTCAAGTGTGGACTACAGGTGACACTTTAAGAACATGGCAGCTTCTAGGACAGCCATGTTGTTCGGGAGAATGGGCGGGGTCTCCAGGAGGCTGGACAATCCCATAGAGTTGTGCTGTATGAACCCATTTTATAAGCGGTACTTCTTCAAATGACCCTGATCCCAGGGTATGGCTTCACCAACTGCTCTGAGGGTCTCTACATCCATTGAAGAAAGATTACTTCCCTTCCAGCTTCTTCTTTAGGGAGAGCACAAGAGTGACAGAAAAACAGAGCCAATACTGTGTCTGAATTACAAATAAGAGAAGCAGGATGCTTGACTCCTTTGATGAGGAACAGCAAACTGTTTCACAAATAATTTCCAAATAACCAGGCATATTTAAAGCCAGGGGATAGCGCACTGATTTCAAGCAATTTCCCATAGTTCTGAGCTAATGAATGGCTTGAAGTACCTTTTAGCATTTCCTGACACAAAACTGCATTTGTCTTAACCTCGTATTTGTGGTTGCCAGTCTCCACGATGGAGACATTAATGATCCTTGTGATTCACGCTCCTGAGAAGTCTCTCTCCGTGCTGGAAAGGGTCAACCTGCGTAAACATGGTGTTGATGGAGCTCTGACAGTGTGGGACCTCCGAGGCTAGGGCATAAAAGACACGGCAGTTTCTAGCATGCTGGCTTGGACCACTGGCTCTGGGGAAAGCCAGCCATGTTGTAAGGACACTCAAGCAGTCCTATGGGGGGGTTCACCTGGAAAACACGGAGGTCTCAACCAACAGCCACCACCAAGTGCATAAACTTGGAAACAAATCAAGCCGAGAATGACTGCCGCCCCAGCCAACATCTTAATCGAACCTTTTAAGAAACCGAGAGCCATAGCCTCTCGGTAACATATTCCAAAATTTTTGACCCACAAAAGCCATGAGATAATAAACGTTCTTGTTGTTTCAAGCTGCTAGGTTTTGAGGTAATTCCTTACAACAGCGATAGATACTGAATGCTTAGCTGTCTAAACTCGTAGCTAGGATCACTTACTTCATTAAAATGTTCCTTTATGTATTTATTTTTCAATCTTTCATTTAACCAAAAAGCCAGTGCCACGAGGGCAGGAACTTACTTCTGCTCAGCGTGTAGCGTCCAACTGCTAGAACAGAGTATGATATGCTGGACACCTCCAGTAAAGAGGGGCTGAAAAACTGGTCGAGTATCTGCCAAATCTCCCCTAACCCCAAAGAGAAGAGACCTGAAAAGTTTCTGTCACACCCAAGTCGGGGTATAGGAAGGTTTCAAATGAGTTGGGATGCCATCAAGGCTCCCAGGAAACAGGTGAGAGAGGAAGTGCATCCATCTTTAAGAAGTCTGTGCAAAGATCCTGTGGTCCTGAGGAGGTTGACGCTGGATCCCCTTCTGGTCCCCTGACCAGGTGGGAAAATCCTCTTTGAAGCCAAATCTAGTCATGGTTTGGACTCTGGTCACTGCCCCCGTCTCTCTGTGGGAAGGCAATGAGAGAGTCCTCCTGAGGCTCCCAGAAGGCCTTCGACCACGGAGACGAAGGGCAGAATGACCGCTGCAGAATCACCTCTGATGAGTGATACACACGCCGTTCTGCCCCCCTCCCCACAGTCACCCAGGCCCTATTTTAAGACAGCCATGAGTCCCCTGCTTGACTTGAGAAACTCAGCCATTAGGACTGTGCAGGAAAGCAGCCCTTCCTGGGGACTACGTCAGAGGCTGACGAGGACGAGTTATTTTTAATACACTCCGCTTG
Source organism: Mungos mungo (assembly GCA_004023785.1). NCBI lineage: Eukaryota > Metazoa > Chordata > Mammalia > Carnivora > Herpestidae > Mungos > Mungos mungo. Next base: position 116,121 of record PISW01002522.1, read on the forward strand.
GTAGGAATTCAACACAGAGGTGGGAACGGTGTGGACGGTGGAGGCTGAGCCAGGGGGACCGGGGCTGCATGCCGCCTCCTCGGAGTTCCAGGCAGGATGGAAGGAAAAAACATATTTCAGACGAGAACTGCGCCAGCCCTGGAAAACTCAATAAAGTCTTCCTGCATAAAAGAGGTGTTCCAAAGCCTGGTCATTTGACGTCAAGATGGGTGATGAAAAGGCCCCGCTCATTCCCAGAGATGCAGACAAAGCGCGAGGGGCGGGGCGGCTCCAGGAGCGGCGGCCGCGTGAAGACGTATGTAAAGAACATTTGTCGCATCAACACAGGGAGCCAGACTTGCATTTCCTTTCCAGAAGAAAAAGCTCTTGGTACAGGCCCAGCAAAAGGGAGCGTCTGCATGACCAGAATGAAAATGGGCATCCATTGGGTTTTTTTCTTCTTCTTCTTCTCAAACTGACTATAAGCGTCTAAATAAGACACGTGGCTGGAAAATTCCACTGGCTCCTGGGTTTAGCCTTGCCCTGCTCTGCCTCATCAACTCTCTTGATGATTCTCAATGCTGGCGATGCCTCATCATTTCCAAATGGGGAGCAGTCTTGGTCCAGGGCTCAGGCTCTGGTGCTCATCTTTCCTTCCCCATTCATCTCCTTGGTCAGCTCAGCCAATCCATGGCCCTAAATACCTGCTGCACACTGACAACTCCCAATCTTCCATCTCCAGCCCAGATCTTCCTTGCAGATCCCAGAATCGAACACCAATCTCCCCTCGTTCATCTCCACTTGGGTGTCCGAGAGACCCTCCAGCCAAGTGTGTCTGACACAGAGTTCCTGGTCTTCCCCCAAACACGCCTCCTACAGCCTTCCACCCACTCAGGTCAACATTTTGAAGTCATCTACCTTCTGTCTCACCCACAATGCATCTGAAAGTACCGTTAGCTCTGCCTCCAAAACATGCCCCAAATGCCGTCACTGTCACTATGCCAAATGCTTCCAGGTTGGCTCTAGCAACTGTCAGCTCTCACCTTTAGTCGCCTCCTATCAGAGCTTCTGCCTGTTCCAACCCAGAAGCCTTGGGGATCTTTTAGAAACCTGCTGGACCATGCCACTGCTCTGTTCGAAACCCTCCAATGGCTCCCCATTTCATTCAAAGTCAAAGTTCTTCGATGGCACAAAGTCTTGCAGGATCACACGTCTCCTAGACCCCTCTCTGCCCCTGCTCCCTCTACTCCAGCCACAGATCCGGGCCTGCAGGCCTCTGCACCAGCTGTGCCCCTGCCTGCCACGCTCTTCTACCTCACACTCACCTACTAACTCTCACGGAGGGTTCGGCACCCACCCAAGGTCTTACCACCAGCCAGCTCCTTTGGTCTGTCTCTGGAGCCTGCACTCCCTACTAACACACCATTCTGCCACCACAACCAGTACTGAGGCTCAGGGGCGTGCTGGAGGGAGCACCCGAAGCAGAGGGCACAGCAGGGAGGGGGTGGTTGGGGAACGCTTCTGAGAGTAGGGTCCGAGAGGACAAGAAGGCATTTGCCAGGCAGAGGGGACATGGGGGACACCAGGGCCAAGAGACTTCAACCTCTGTGGTGGTAAGTCAGGTGGCAGGGCCAGAATGCATGGCTCAAGAAAGACCCGGGTGAAGGTCAAGGATGAAAGTGCAGGATGGGGAGGCCAGTCAATGGAAGGTCTGGTTTTCAGCTTCAGAACTTGGACTTTATCCTGTTGTCAATGCTTTCCGACACTGGATACACAGTACAGTCATGGGTGACTTGGAAAATACCAATGTCTATTAGAAATAAGGGCCCATCCACTGGTAATGAGCACCCTTAGTGTCAGACTGTGGTCTCCACGTACCATTTCCCAATAGAAGGAACCAGGGCTCCTTGGAGATACAATGGACTCTACATCCAGGGCCAGAAACATACAAGATGCGCCATCACACCACATCCTCCCATTCAGCAAGGAGACGGCCCATGACTACTGGGTCCTCTCGAGGGCTCAGAGCCAACCTGGTGGCCAACAATGAGACCATGGGGAATAAGGATAATGGCCACCATGCATCGAAATGCATCCATGTTTAAATCCACACGTTTAAAACAAATTGGTTACTACTAAAGAAGGGTACTGGTGAACCAGTTGGTACTTTGAAAGCATAAATACAGGGATAGAATGAACAAACTTTATCAGTGGGTAACCAAAGAGCAATTGAAAGGACCTGTTTCCCAGTTAGCAAATGAAGAAGGAATGACAAAATTAGAATGTCGGCATGCTGCAACCCCTAATTTATCAACAGATTTAGGCACTGAATACCCAAACTTGCTGCCGTCTCTAAAAGAAAGACAAGCGGACAGGAATGTCCCCTGACGGAAGAACATGAAACCACTTATGAAGTCAGCCCCGTAGCCCCTGCCAAGATAAAAACAAGGAATCTGAATATGATCAAGTTTCCAGATTCGATGAGAAATTTACAAGCAAAACAGAGAAATCTACTGCACGACACAGGGGGTGACAGAGCAGAATTCAAACTATGGGTCACTCTTCTGGATGAACAACGGGGAGACGGTTATAACCCATCAAAACATGTATTTATAAGAAGTATGAGAAAGTTGTAAATTTAATAATTAAAAAAATTTTTCTAACATTTATTTATTTTTGAGAGAGAGACAGAGTGTAAGCAAGAGGGGGGCAGAGGAGAGAGGGAGACACAGAATCTGAAGCAGGCTCCAGGTTCTGAACTGTCAGCACAGAGCCTGACATGGGGCTCGAACTCATGAACTGCGAGATCATGACCTAAGCTGAAGTCAGGCACTTAACTGACTGAGTCACCCAGGCGCCCCGAGACAGTTGTAAATTTAAACACTAATATTTGATGATAACACTTACTTTTTTAGAGCTGCACTAGGCTATTGTAGTGATTTGTGTGTGTGTATAATCTCCCTTATCGTTTAGGGAGATCTACTGAAATGTTCACAGACAAAATATACATGATACTTACTATGAACTGCTACAGATGGGGAGGACGGGTCAAACAAGACTGGCCATGAGTTTGAAAAAAAATTTGTTTTTAATGTCTTTTATTTATTTTTGAGAGGCAGAGAGAGACAGCACGAGCAGGGGAGGGTCACAGAGAGAGAGGGAGATACAGAATCTGTAGCAGGCTCCAGGCTCTGAGCTAGCTGTCAGGACAGAGCCTGACGCGGGGCTTGAACCCACAAACCATAAGATCATGACCTGAGCCGAAGCTGGACGCTTAACTGACTGAGCCACCCAGGCGCCCCAAGACTGGCCGTGAGTTTGTAATTGCTGAAGCAGGGTGAAGGGCACGTAGACTATTTTCCGACTTTACTTTTTACAGTTTGAAACTATGAGAAGTTATGAAAATATTAGCCCCTATGCTCCATCCTGCACAGATTCAAATTAATGAGTCTGGGCTTCAGCTCGGGCACTGGTATTTTTTTAAGGCTCTGCAGGTGTTTCTACAGCTCAGCCAAGGCTGAAAACTTGGTAATCGCTTATGTGAGACACACTGAGGGCCTCTGCTGAGACCAAGACGGAGGCAATGGAGGGGAACTGGTCTGTGACAGGTCACAGAATCAAGCATATAGTCTTTGATTAGACGGGGGAAGAGATGAAGATGGAGGGGTCAAGGACAGTGCAAGAGTTTCAGGCTTGGGGGACTGTGGGTGCTGGTAAGTGGAGCAGGAAACATGTCAGGCCTGGTAGCTTCGGGGATCTGGGGGAAGGCGACTTCTGATGGAGACACTCGGTGGGCCATCTGGCTTGTAAATCTATAGATCCACACTGAGACTCTGAAGCAGACACAGAAACTTGGGCCCCAGAGGGCGGTCCCCCAAACCGAGACAGAGGTCGGGATGGCCTCCACCAAGGGTGGCATTAGGTCCACTAGGAAACAGCAGAATCTTGGGAGCCTGGAAACACCCCACTCCTTTCATGACTGGTCTCCATTCTTTGCCCTCCCTCCCACCCAGTGTCCACCTTCCTTGGACAGACCCCAAAGGGCAGTCGGCCAGGCGGGGGTGCTAGGCCTTCCTGCATATTTCTACACCAAGTCCTAAAAGCCCATGCAGATCAAACACTGTTTGTTAAACAAATCACCGACGAGACACTGTGAAAGACGTCTCCATATGGTATCAAACATGGCCATGCACGCCAGCAGCCGCTGGAGGCAGCAACTGTCATATTGGCTTGAAACAACCCACGCGTGTTCATTCCACGAACACTCAATGCCGATAGGTGCCAGGCACCATGCCAGGTAGGGGTGAAGAGGGATCTCAGGGTCCTGGCCTCAGGTGGCTTGCATTCTAGCAGAGGAGTAGACAGTACATAAGTACACAGACACATGCTTTAAACTTTTAGAATATGGGTTTTCAGCCAAGAGAAGGGGTCGTGGAATCCAAGTGTTATCTTGGGGTGTTATCCAGGGTCCTCGAGCACTTCCTGCGTGGGGTACTAACCCAGGCTCCCGGAATCGCTGGGACTTCACTTTAAAGCAGCAGTAACCGAGGCCCAGAGAGGGAGGTGGCTCACCCGTGGTCACCCAGCGGGTGCAGACTCGCAGACAAGTCAGTGTTCTCAAAGTCTGCATTGGAAATCTCCTGAGCAACAATTTTATTCTTCACCCTTCTAAACGATGTGGTCTTTTCCTTTGGGCAAATACAATCATGGTCACAGAGGGCCACGGGGCCTCCCCGGGAGCAGGGACTTACCACTGAGTCCAGGAACTGAATGTAACACTCCAGCCCAGGCCTGGTTTCACAGAACTGCCGGAAAAGCAGCCTCCCGATTGGCTGCTTGTCACATAAACTGCAGTAATCTCTGTCTGGAAACAGGAAAAAAAAAAAAAAAAAAAAGAAAAGAAAGAATGTGGTGAGATGCAGGAGAGAGTCAGGCTGAGCCGTCCTATCAACCCACACCTGGATCTAGAGCCCCAGACGGATGGGGCACGGTAACTGGCAAATTCTCAGGACCCCTTGTTTATCTCCAGGCTGTGCAGACTCAGAGAGGACAAGGACAGTTTAGAGAAAGACAGCTTTAGTTCCTAGCTCATTCCTCCTTCCTCAGGCCAGATGCCAGCAGTTCTGGGGATGATGCCTCCACGCCCTGGGTTGTCAATCACCGTGTCACACTCCCCCGTTAGTGACTGGATAGGGGTGGCAGGCATGTATCCCAAGTCAGTTTCCATCAGAGTGGACCCCAGACTGTGCAGGGCAGGCCGCGCAGAGGTGCTCTCTCCCCCCCGGGTGTTGGGGTGCATGGGGATGAGGCGCGGGTGTGCTCTTGACCTTGTAAGGAGAGTTGCTGTGATAATGAGGCTCACGCACAGAGGAGGTCGGAGCTGGGGAAATGACAAGAAGAACAGTTGGTGTCCTCATGGTGTCATGAACCCCTGGATCAAACCATGCCTGCAGCTCAAACTGCATCCAAAAAGTTTACTTTGAAAAGATTTAAAAATTACTTGTAATTCAAAGCCTTTCAAATTATGAAAACCCTACATTTTCCAGCTGAGGAGCTAGAAGCATGGAAATGAGAAGTGACCAGCCTTCAGCCATTTGGCAGCCCAGAGAGTTCTAGAAAGGAAACGTAGTGTAAGACTCCAAGCCTGTTCGCCTGGAGACCAGTGTGAGCCAATGACCTGCTATGTGACTTCAAGCAACTCACTTGCTCTGAGGCCTCAGTCTTCCTCAGAAAAATAAAGACGCACTTTGGAGGTAAGATGGGGGGAGGGGGAATCTTCTGGTTCTTCCTGCAATGATGTCAAAGCCTCCACAGATGATTTCTTCTGCCAGAGAGATGCTCAAGGGACTGAGACGTGTTGCCTCCTGCCTTCTCAAGCACTGAACATCGGATCTTTGCGCAGCTGCACTAGAAACCTCACATGCAGGTGACCTCATGTGCAAAGCAGAAGGAACGACTATATATCCTTCCTTGGTGGGGGGGGGGGGAGTTCTCTGGACATCAGGAACACAACAAGGAGATATGCACACAACCATCACGTCAACTCGCTTTCGCACCCAAAGAGCTTTACAGAAAGTAAAGCTCTGACTTGCACGGAGGGTAGTGGCCCTGAGCACGGGCTCGGGAACCGAACTGCCTGGGTTCAAACCCCGGCCTCACCATTCACTGCCTGTGCCCTGGGCAACTGACGTTAACACTTTCATACTTCCGTTTCCTTATCTGTCAACTGCGGACAGTAGTCGAACCTATCTTCTAGGGCTATCATGAGGACTAACGAAGACAATGCATAGGAAAGACCCAGAACAGAGCATAACATAGAGAAAGTGCTTAGGAAACACCACGTTACCATTGTGTTTGTGGGGTTTTAGTCTGGTCCCTCTCCCTTCCTTCAAGGAATCTGAGCTGCACCGGAAAAAAAAAAAAAAACAGCCTAGGTTCTAAGGGAGCTTCAATCAGAGCCCTCGTCTCTCAGCCGCAAGCCGGGACGTTGGACCGGCACATGACTCAGCCCTAGACAGTAAGAGGTCCCTGTTTCTGCCACAGTGATAGGTTCAGAAACAGACATGTGACTCGATGCTAGCCAATCAGAGCCCTCTATCTCCAGGTTCAAGGTGTACGACCTGAGCTGGTGGTAGTCCTATAGAAGTTACAGGAACGGCATCTGCTTCTCTTTCGGATGTCAAGGTCTGAGGACCAGTCCATCAAGAGCCGCCACAGTTGCTTTCCCACCAGGCAGTGAGAACCCACAGAGAACGAAGCAGGGGAAAGCGGGCTGAGTGCAGACAGAAGAAACCCTGGCTATGAACATCCCCGGAGCCCGTGAAGTCAGCCTCGTCGAGGCCTGCCAGGTGCCTGTGCGTTTATTTGCCCGACAAGAGTGCTTTAATCATTTAGTGTTGGGTTTGTGTCTCTTGCAACCAAAAAAGAAAGTGACTAGGCATACAGGTTGGAGAGTTTTACAACCCACTTCTCCTCTCAGGGGTAAACTGGCTGAAGGCAGGACCTGTTTTTGTGGGCATTCACCAGCTCTAAGTACACTGGGTCAGAAGCCACTCAGAAACTTCTCGTTCTCTCCTGAGTGGACGCTTTGATCAACACAGTTAGCCACCTTCCAAGCTCCCCCTCTTGATCTTTCAAATGGTTTCGGGGATGAAACTCGCCTTGGACTGTAGCCTTAACTCGGTTACCTTTCCATGCACAGATGGTTCACAAATGGCCACTCCAACAAACACTTAACCCACCTCGATGTGTGCCAGAATTAGTGGAGTGGGGGGTGGGAGGGAATGGGATGCGATCCCAGCCCTCAGGGAGCCTGGATTCTGTTGAACAGGGTGGAGTGTGTGGGTGAGCAGACAAGATCCCAAGTGACAGCAATAAAATGTCAAGTTAGATGAGTGTTATCGTCAGCCACAGTAGGGAACCTGGGAAGGAGGGAGCCGAGAGGGTGACAGGTCTGCAGCCTGCACCTGTTAGCACGAGGCCCTGTAGATAGAGCCTGCATTCTCGCAGCCTCCCATTGAACATGATCCCCCCACCAAGGCAGGGAAAGCCAACTGCCTCATCCTTTCCCAGTCAGCCGAACCTCCCCAGCACAAACAGAATGGAAGTAAAGTGAGAACCTTGTGTCAAACTCCAGTTTTATTCGATTATGGCAGAGAGAACCGCATGGCTTGTGTGATTTGAGCAATGGGCCCCTCCCTATTTCCAAAAGCAATTAAGAGATTTCATGTACCATATTGTGATTCCTTAAGGGTTCATCTGACAGGATTTTTTCTCTCCATATGGCGTTTGCTGTCAGTATGGAAACAAGACTGTTATAAACTCACAGCACAGTAAACACCATGTGATTCCAACACAAGCTGTCAGCACCTCAGTTTCGTGCCTCTCCCAACTGTACGGAGGGTCCCCGGCAAGAAAGCCACGCGTCGGAAGCCCAGAAAGAAAGAAAAGAATCGGAAATATCTACTTGGATTCTTTTCTCAGGCTTCTAGAAAGATAAGTGGGCTTATCTTCTGAGGAAGCATCACCACCACCAGCACCAACAAAATCCAAAGGCAACATGTTTGCAGTTCCTTTAGAAATAAAGAATGAGGTCATGGAAGGGAGGCTGTGAATTTGGAAACTGATCAGAGTGACAGGAGGAGATGCAAATTGTCAAGTGCAAACCCAAGGTGCCGGTCGCTTCTGCAAAGTCAGACGATACAAGTTGGAAGCACAGGAAGGTCCGTAACGCATGTTGGGCTCGGAGGGGAAGGGTCATCCAGCAAAGAAGGGCAGGGCCTTTTCTCTCTGTCTCAGAATCTCTCTATCTCTCATGCTGAGAGCACCCTGGGATGTTATGCCCACAGGCATGCACACGCTGTCCACATGCGAACACATAGACAACACCAACTCTTCTAGAACACGAAAATCCTGCTGTGGGCTGTGTTCTTCCAAGCCAGAAAGAAGTTTTCATTATAGGCAGCATCAGGCTCCTCTATCCCAAAGTATCCACCAATCATCTATCTAATTATTCTAGGTTTACTCTTGTGGGTCCTTCACCTAACAAACTGTCATCCAAGCTCTCCTGATTCTTGATACAAGAAGGTTCCTTCAACTTTAAGACTCTCTTCTTGAATTCAACAACTGGGGGGGGGTGTGGATGAATGGCAGGAAACGTCTTAAACTTACTGGCAGGTTGATGATCCAGGAACAGGCCTAGCGTTAACAGCTGGTAGTCAGTGGAGACCAAGAATGGGGGTGTGGCCTTTGTGATGTGATGTTCGACCTTGGCCATGGTTAATAGCAGTCTAGTGGATATGGCAGACTGGAGCATATCTAGAGGAAGGTGACTAGAAATGGGGAAGGGACTATGAAGCCCCTTATAAGCTCTAGGGCACCGAGCTGTGCCCTTGATTGAAAGGCAGGGTGCCCCAGAGAGGGGGGCTGGTTGGCCGTGCACACAGGAGCGCGGTGGGAGATCATATGTTGCCAAGGCAGGCTGGGCCCAGGAAAGGGCTGGGCTCCAAGGCCAAGGAGACTGGAATGGGTTCAGTGTCCCACAACGGATCATGTTAGAGCGCATGTGATTCAAGTAGGGTTCACAGAAGGGTGGGCAGTGGGGTGGGAAACAGGAACCCGCTCAAGAGTGGGATCAGTGCCCGCACAGAGCCCCCTGAGCACTCCCTCACCCCTTCTGCCATGTGAGGACACAGCAAGAAGAAAGCAGGTTCTTGGCAGACACCAAATCCGCCAGCACCTTGATTTTGGACGCTCAGCTTCCAGAACTGTGAGAGAGAAATGCCTGTTGTTTCAACTATGGTGTTCTGCTAATGCAGCCGGAGTGGCCTTACTTGCTCTACAGTCTCAGGCAAGTCCCTTGACCAGGGGCCCGGCCGCCTCACGTGTCACACGGGCACGCTGGGTGAGGCCAGTGGCCGTACCCCGGGGATTAGCAACCTGCCCCGTCTCAGCACTTAGCAGGTCCCACGTGAAAAGCACCTCCTCAGACAGATCGCAGCTCTTCTAGAAGATTCAAGAAATGGTGACTTTTACTTCTCTGAAGGCTCAGAAAGAAAATGGGATGTAGCGAAAGGGGACCGGACTCCGTATCAGACCAAAGAAGGCAAAAGCCACCCCTCGTGTTGCTGAGCCGTGGACTCCGGCTGGGAGAGGGCAGGGGCCAGGGCCCTGCCTGCCCTCCTCTGCCTCACTCGGAGCCTCCCTCTCAGAGAGCAGCCACATGTCCCCGCCGCACATGGCCGAGGTTAGGCTCTCACAACCCAGTCAATTCCTTCAAGACTCATAACCCCCGGTGGACTCAGAACCAGGAATGATATTGATAGTGCAGATAAATAAATGCTGTCACTGTTTTCATTCTTTTCGAGTGACATGAAATGGGAACATACTTTCTTAATTAAGAGCTGTGGTATGCGGACGCTTGGAGGGCAACCAGATTTTCCCAACTGAAGGCCAGATCACAGGCGGCGAGGACAGCGTGGCTCCCCTCAGAAGGCCACAGACCCGAGTGAGCGAGGACGGCACCCCCTCCCCCGGCGGGGAGAGTTGGCCTCTGTCCCTCACGGGTGGGGAGCAAGGAGAAGTCAGGGCCTGAGGGCGGCGGGGAGGGGTGTCGCTGACCGAAACCTGCCTGGGACTGTTTTCATTGTTGCCCCCGGCGCTCCTTGAACTTGGGCCAATGAAAATGCACGTTCCATTTCAGAAGTAAGAGCAAGAAAGGCGGCTTCCTGAGGAAATGGAAACGCTAACAGGAGCCCTTGGAAATGAAACCACATGTTTATTGTACACGGAGGGGGGGGGGTCCAAAAGCGATTTCTGGAGCCATTTTTCTACCAACTGGAGGATTATATTATTTCATTTTGTTTTATTTAACATTGTTTTTCCAAAATACCAGGTTTTTTTTTTTTTTAAGGCTTTTGCTTTGATTTTTCGGGGCGCGGGGAGGGGCTGATAGGTCCTAAGGCAGTTTAGGAAAACAGATGTGAGGAGAGTGGAGTCGGCCGGGCCACGAGCCCTTCGCTCTGCCGTACTCCAGGTCTAAAACAATAAACAGAAAAGTGATTTGAAGAGAGCTTTCTCTTAAAAATTCCTGCCAAAGCTGGAAAAAACAATCGAGTGCTTGCTCTAAGGAAAAAGCTCTCTGACGTTTGAAAGGCAAGGGAGCGTCACGGATAACGGCGGTCCCTCCCAGCCCACCTCTCGGGAGGAGCGAGAGAGGAGAAGGGAAACATTTGGTATTTGGTTAGCGGCAGCCGAGTGGGCTCCTATGGCTTCGAGAGAGATGTTTTTATGTGAAAAGAAAATGACATATGGCACGTTACACAAACACACCCAAGCCAAAGCCCCATCTTCCTGTGCCTTGTGTCCCCCTCATTCTGGTCTCGAGTTTTACTGCGAGTCTGGGAAAGAGCTGGGGGCTGAGCTGGACAGGACACAGAGCATATGCTGTCACCGCAGGGCCCCCTGGGCAATAGTGGGGCCCCAGAGTCAGGCGGTGACCTCTCCCTTATCCTCAAGGCCAAGAAAAGCAAACAGTTTAGATATTCCCTTGCAGTGGTAATGAAACTAAGGATTGAGTGCGTAAGCGGAGGAGTGGGTAGTTCAGGCGGACCCCGGGAACAGCCAGGTGTCAGAGACACGGTGCAGGCAGGGGCTGGGAGGAGCCTGGCATGTTGGAAGAGTCAGGGTTCGAGGTGGGACCCAGGTTCCAGGCCTGGCCCTGCCACCACCAGACGGAGGTCCGGAACCATTGCGCTCGGAGCCATCTTCTATGCGGAGAGCCCACTGATCTGCGCCTGGAAGCCTTCCTTTCACCCTAGGTCTAGGTGAGCATGGTGACCAAGGGGCGTGAGCAGAAAGGCCCCCGATACACTGGCAGTGGCAGCTCCTGAAAAGACCCCGCAAAACGGTGACGTGCCGATGTGTGACCTCTGGTTCTTTCTATTTGTCTAGATCAGTAGTTTTACAAATGAGGGGAAAGCACCGATCCTAAAACCACAGCTGCAAAATCACTGAGACCAAGAAGGGCCTTGGAAGCAAAGAGGCTGTAACCACCAGACACGTCCCCTTGTAGTTGCAGGACTTGGGTCACATGCAAGTGCTTATGAGCCCTCCGCATTCACCCTGAGTGGCCTGGGATGGAACCTTCTGGATAGCAGGGGCCAGGCCTGCTGTGGTGCTGGCCACTGGGACAGCAACATCAACGGTGGATGCTGTCCCTTCCTTGTGACCCGAGGCCCTCCCTGGCTCCACTCTGCCCACTGCCAGCCCGAGGATGCTACTCTCTAGAGTCACATTCTTCCTACCAGCTCTTTCCTCCTGGAAAACAAATTTCCACACAGATACATGCAGTTTTAGAAATGGAAGTACCCAGGCCACGCCCAGGCCAACAGCATCAAATCTCTGGAGATGGCATCCGTGGTTTTTAAGGCTGCCAGGGTGATTCCAGCTCCGTGCTAACTGTAAGGTCTGAGGTCCTGGGGCAGTGTCTGGCCGGAGCAGGAAGGCAGCTATACGCGTCAGTGGACAAAGGATGGAGTCAGGGAATGCACGAATCAGTGTGACGTGGAGGCCACTGGCTTCCAAACGGGGGAGTAGAAGTCTCAGGCCCCCCCATGGTTATTCTGCCAGAAGTGAGGGTCCCCCAGTAGCAACTAGATGACAGAGTTGTTCCTAGCAGGGCTTCAGTCCGAGGAAAACAAAAGGGCTCCGGGTGTCCGAGCCGAGATGATGCCACATGCTGTGCTCTGAGGGGAAACCGGGGTGGGTCCGGAGCCCCGGAAGTGAGGTGGGCCTGAATGTGGGGTCCTGCCTGACTCGCTGCTTTCCAGAAAGCTCAACCAGAGCCATAGCACGGGGGCCAGGGGACTGGACTTTGCTTCCAGCACCTTCTCTGACCCTCGTATGACCTCAGACCCGTTATTGTCCCTGGACCTTGGTCTCTCCTTTTACAAAATGAACCTGATGAATGAGAGGAGCTTAAATGAACTCCCAACTTGGTAGTTCCTGTGAGGAGCCCAGTGGGGATGGAGACACCACAGGGGCCTTTCTCCAACATCAGAGCTCCAAGGAGAGCACACAGCCTCTGGGGCCCTTACGCCCAGAAAGCTGCCTTCCCGCCCACGTCTGCACTGTGACCAGAGCAGGAACCGAGCAAGCACGAGCTTCAAGGCAAAACTTCCCGAAGGCCCAGGAAGGGTGCTGTCTGGGGGCCAGGGGCCCTGGTTTCCATCGAAGCCCCCTACACTTTGCTGTGAGGCCCTGGGGTTGCTACTCCCCCTCTCTGTGCCTCAGTCTCTCTCAAGTGCTTGTCTGGTTTACTCTTGGATGGCAATGCCTGCCCCACCCTTACTGTGAGCTGCCCTGGCTCTGAAGCCCCTGAGGCTGGACCATCCGGGGCCCCAAGGACTGGCTTCACCTGGAGCTATGAGCAAATGAAGCAAACGCCATGGGAGGGCGGGGCCAGGAAAGGGCCTGGCAAGCAGGGGCCAAGGCACATAGCAGCCTCTATACAGAGAGGCAGCCTGGCTCCTTCCTGGGCCGTGGGCCAGGGCCCGGGGAGGCTCGAAGCTGTGCTGGCCAAAGGCACTTGAGAAACGAATGCCCGGGAAGGCAGAAGCAGCTGATGATCTGAAAGTCCTGATGTCACAGGGTCTGCAGACCCCCAGCTACAATAATCTTCTTGCCACGAACCCCATCAGGGACTCCTTCAACCTGAGTCTGTACACTTCCAGGGACAGGAGACGCCTTACCTGCAGAGGGTCTAGTGCTCTTTATCAACATCATGTTAAGAGTCCATTCTTATTTTGAGGCCAAATGTGCCTTTCTGTAATACCTGCTCCTCCTTCTTGGGAGACAGAGAACAAATGTTAGGTGACAGTTATTCTCTGGGCCCGGAGCTTTCTCGCAGGTAAGCTAGTTTCCTCTAGCTGCCACCTTCCGACTTCCTAGAACACCAGCCACGTGACACACCCGAACTGTTTCCCCGGCGGGCCTGGCCCACTGGAGCCTGACCCAGGTTTTTGGCAATCAAACCTGAAACCACGTCAACAACTCCCTTCGAACTGTCTTTGCCGAAGTCAGCCAACGCAAGAGGGGCCTGAGTGGGGGAGACGGGCACGTTCACGGCACACAGAGTTCACGCGACGTCCAGACAAGAAACGGGAGAGGCTAGCGCTTCCGAGGAAACTAACACAGAGAAAGCTACAGTCTGGACACAGACCGCTTGGCTGAGCTATAGCTCAAGGGAGTCAGGATCTTAGCCGTGGGCTTGTATAGGGTGTGGCCGAGCTAGTTTTCAGAAAGAGAGGACCTCCAGGCCAGGCCGTGGCTTTCCCTCTGCCGCCTGATGTATAGCGATAACAGACACGGTAATGCTAACATGAATGGGCGCTTGCTGTGTACCAGGCACCTTGCTAGGCACATTACACGCTTGTTTCCTGCAGCCCTCGTAATAGGCCTATGAAAAGGATGCTACAATCAGCCTGTTTTTAGACTCCAAAAGAGGCACTGAGAAGAATTAGCACAAGGCCACCAAGCAGCAAGTGACAGAGACAGGATTTGAAAGGTTCTGGAACTTTTAGCTTCTAGGGATCCGCAGCAGCAGCAGGCAAGGACTCGGGGCTCTGAGAAGTAGGTCAGATCTCACCAGTGGCACCATCTAGGGGTCTGCAGGGGAGGGGGCATCCCTGTAACCTGGACATCCCCCTAGCCAGGGTCATCCCCCTTTCACAGGCCGGGGGCCTCTCTGCACATCGAGCCTGGGAGCTCCAGCCTCTACATACAGAGGGCTGGAAAGGCCATGACAGCTCAGCGGCCAGTGAGCAGCTGGACAGTTGCACACCACGGCCTAGGCCAGCACAGGAAGACCATCTGGAGTGCCCTCTCCCCTCTCCTCTTCCAGAACACTGATCCAAGTATGCTGTCCCCTCCCCTCTGAGCTCCTGCAGCTCCACGGCTTGCAGCACACCTGTGATCACGGAACCTCTGTGCTGTCTCTTTCTTCGGGCTCTTGTCCCCAGACTTGGCCTTGCCTCCTCGGCTGAGCTGCAAACCGTAAATTCTCTCTCCGCTGCCACCCCCTTTGGATCCTCTGTACGTACAGTCTGGGACAGTCTGGACCCTATGAGGTCACCAATAAATATAGAATTGATTAAAGCAGGAGCAGCCATGAGAAAAGTTATTCACTGGGATCCTGTTTATACTTCTTTTGTCAAAACAAATCCCTTGCTCCTTGAAGATAGAAGTCTTAAAGTCCTTGGTGTTTAGAAGTAAATGCTTGGCTTTTAATAGGGTGTTGGAACTTCATTTTCATAGCACATTCCTGGGCTTGGACCTACACTGAGGCAAGTCCTTAAGCCAACAGGACAGAAGTCCAAGCAGGGCCAGACACAACTTGGAGCAGGCAGGGCCGGACTGCCTTGTTCCCTGCGAAGCCCAGCACCTAGCACAGAGCCTGGCCCAGAGCCGGCGCACAGTAACATTGGCCGAGTGAGTGACTAGGATACATTAACGACCTAACGCATCAATTTGCTAGCTGTTGGCTATAGCCTAACGTACCTGCTTCTAAATTCCTCGCTGTGCTGGGTGTTAATGAATGGGTCTCCCATCCCGGAAACAGAGCCCCTTTCCAGCACTGACATGGCCCCCCCTTCACAACGCAGTAATGTCAGAGCTGGAGAAAGGACGTGTTATAGTGTGTGGCCATCTACTTCACAGAAAAGCTGAAGGAAAGCCAGTCTGACGCCCTCGCCTCCCAGGTGGGGAAACTGAGGCCCGGCTAGACAAAGGGTCTCATCGTACTTATCACCCCAGGGCTTGCTCGGCTGCCTTGGACGCTCCCATCATGATCAGGGAGTGGAAGTCTTCTAGTAAAACTCAAAGCCCCTCACCCAAGGGTCCCACCCAAGCCCGGCACAGAGACGCCCAGTCAAGCCTTTTAAACCTTCACTCTTGGGATCCTGCGTTTGGAGGGTGGGCAAGTGTAGCTGTGCCGGCGGCCCGAAGGCCTGTAATTGATGCCACACAGGTGCCTCATATAAATCTTCAAGGGCCGTCTCTGCATGGAGCCAAATCGAGGCTTTTAATCGTCAAGAAGAAAAAAGCTAAATACCTCCTGCATTTTCATTTTTATCTAAGTGGAAGAGCACAATCAGTCTGCCAGCACGCAGCACCGCTTCTCGCCAAAACCCACTCATTTTCAGCTAAAAGCTTTCTTTTTCTGTACCTCCAAGTACAGAACCAAAGTATGCAGGCCCCCAAAGCACATGCTTTTCTTTCGTCCCTTCTCTCTCTCTTCTGAAAGGGCCCCATGTATCTCTAAACTGTCTGGACCACGTAAGCGCCGGCCCAGCCTGGAGCTCGGCTCCCCTTAATGCTTTTTCTCTTCCCTCTGGCTGCCAGGTTCGTGACAGACAGTTTGACAAATATTTAACAGATGCTAAGCCTAATGGGTATCTCCCTCAGCGACTCGGCACAGGACAGATAACTGGGAACAGAAAAAAAAGAAAAAGTGATCGGGATGATCAGAGAACACTATTTCTCACTGGTCTGAAGGTGTAACCCATAAGGGCTGTTTGTTTTAAATTATTCCTTGCCAAGAACAATGTTCAGATGATTGAAAAATTCCACACTGAAGCCTCCAGTGCTGACGTATTTTTCCTCCTGAGCACCTGCATGGAAAGAAGCTCAGAGAATCTAAGGGGTAAAAGGGATAAGAGAACGCTCAGCAACTCTTCCGTAGCGTGCTGTGAGCCTCTGAGGACTTCTTCATGGGGACCTGGCTTCTCACAGGCCAGCCTGTATGCATTTTGCTCCGGCTGAGTCAGGGCTGAAGTAGGCGACCAGAGCCCCGCAGGAGGGAGGCTGAGACCCTTCCTTGCAGACAAGGTCCGTGTAGGGGCCAGCAGTGGACAGACCAGACCTAGGCAAGGCTGGAACCGAATCAGGAATGTACGTGGCACGGCCCACGTGTCCACCACCAGGAATGAATCCAGTTCCTCCCAAAGGGGGCTCGGAATCCATTTACAGCGCCAAGCACAGCTTGTAGATGTTGTTCCTGATTGGGGTAAGCCAGGGAACCAACAGGTTACCCCGAACCTCTGATCCAGAGTCCAAAACAGCTACAGAGCTCCACCGAGGAAGGGAATCCCCCCGGACCTGGCCGCCTTCTGGTAGTCTGCCCCCAAAGTTTCTACCACCCTCATATTTACATCCAGCTTTGTTAGACTCAGTAGCTGGGATTGGATCTGACAGGCCAGGACCCCCACACACACCCCCGACCCTTCATTTAAGATTGACTTACTGAGCACCTACTTGGTGCCCTGAGCAGTGTGAGGCCAGAGGATCAAGCGATCACCAGAAGGGCCTACCACCCCAGGCACCCAAGAAGCCGGTCCAGCTCTGGGCTCTTTTCCTTGGAGCTAACGTGGAACCCCTCCAGGATGAGAAGCAGTGGAGAGGTAAGAAGCAGAGGCAGGAACTCATTTCCCAGCCACCTTTGCAGCTAGGTGTGGCTACATGACCAACTTTTCAAAGGAATGTGTGCAGAAACTATGGCTACAAGTGCATTCTGGGTTATGCCCTTAAAGGGATAGGGTGCGTGGCTTTTCCTGCGCCATCCCCTTCCTACAGACAGACACGCCTAGAAGGAAGAGGCAGTGGGGTCCCATCTGGGATGGTGAAGAAGAAGGAAACACCTTATGGACAGAAGAGACTGGAACTGAATGGCCACATGGAACTTCCATAGCAGCCCTAGACTCCTGCCCAAGCACTGTTCCAGGACAGAGAAAGAAGCGTCTACCTTGTTTGAACCAGTGTTAGCCCGGGTCTTGGTTATACCTATACTTGATTGATCCAACCACCTACTAGCTGCATGACCTTTCCTGAGACTCATTTTCTTGGTCCTAAAACAGAGAATATGACTTACGCCATAGGTATGGCTCAGTCAAGGAGCTGAGCATAGTGCCTGGCATACGTGAGGCCCTCAGTAAATACTGTCTGTCCACCATTGTTCTCAGGAGCAGTGGCTGGATATTCCTGTCCAAATGTGCTGCGCCCACCCCCTTCACTGCTCGGCCAGGAAAGAGGGGTTAACCGGAACCGATGTCCACCCTCCTGGGCCTCATCTGCATCGAGCATTCTTTCAGATGCTCCTCTGCCGCAGAGGGGGAGACCGAGGCACTGCTCCAAACACAACGGACCCACTGACCTCCCTCGGCATGACCCAGGGGGCCGGATTAAGGCTCCAAGGGTCCTCCGCCCCTCTGGTCGGCCCTACACGTGAGCAAATGCAGGACTGTGTCCCTGGTAGATTTAAGGCATCCACGTCTCAAAAAGCTTGTGTTCATTTCGAAAGACGGCGGCCTGAAATGCAGAACATTCTTCCTTCCCGTCGAGCACAGTCTAGTCTTCCTTCCCTCCAATATGCTGGGTAACCCACGCTGAAAGGGTATTTCAGGGAGAATTATGGTTCGGATGCTGGAAGAGTCTGAAGTCAACAGAACTGGTTTTGCTGTATATTACATAAAATAAACACTCTGGTTCCAGGAACTCCAGGGAGCACACTGAGAACCACATTTGTTTTCCCCAGATGCATGTGTTGTGCAAACTGCCCCTGTTCCCGGCCACATCAGACTCCTGTGTCTAGGGTTCCCGAAGGACACAGGCAAGGGGCAATCCTGGGCTGGCCACCTCAGCGCCTGGGCCGATATTGCCTGGCAAGGTGGGTGAGGTGTGTGTGCTCCCGGGGCAGCCATCCAGGCAGTCTCTGACCCCAGGCTTTATGGAAGCGGCTAAACACAAGATTGTATACACGGCAACTAAGGGCTTCCTAAGAACTAGGAACTGACGTTCCTTTTTTTAAATATTGACTTCCGTCTTGCAGGATCACTGCCTCTGATGGTCACAGAGCACAGAGTGGGGGCAGCCTGCAGCTGGTGCCCATCCTTCCAAGTGCTAAGCTGCCTTTCAATTCTGACTCCCCTCCGAGCCTCACCCGGGGCTGGGCCCCAGCATGGGACTCTAGTCCGGGCTCCTGTCGCAGCTCCTCCGAGGCAATCCACACAGGCGATCTGGGAAATCGGCCTGGGAGAGATGGCTTGGTTTACTTCCCTCCCCGCCTGCCGCCCGGAAAGGGAGCATAAGCCCCACTCTGTTGGATGTGCAGCCGTGCCCCCCCCAGAGCAAAGCCTGGGGCAAGGCAGGTTCCAGAAACGGGAGAATGAACGAATGTATGGTGACTGGGGCTCGGAAAGGGGATGATTTGGATCCTGATGATGATGAGGCCTCCCCGTCTAGGCAGTCAGAGAGCGCCAGCGGCCGCACGCTGACACACGTGTGTGTCCATCTGCTCACATTCACCTGCCCAGGTACCGGAACACTCAGACCGTAGTGAGCACACACGTGTTTGGCACCTATAGGAGCCCCAAGCTTGAAGGCTCCGTTCTCTCACTGACTGCTACCCTGTGGGGTGGAGAGTTCTGCCCTCTAGCACAGCCCGTCTCAGGGGCTTGCCCAGGTCATACAGTGGCAGTGGAGAGGCTTGCGCTTGGGAATCCGAGGGAAGCCAGCAACTTCAGAGGAAGCAACCACTTCCCACCAGAGAAGCAAGGGGACCGCAGGCTCAGAGGCACTCGGCCTCCGTCGGGGAGGAAGGGAGACTCAGGACCTGGGAACAGAGCACGACCCAGAGCAGAGGGCCCTGGGCCAGGTGCAGAGGAAGAAGATAGGGATGGGAGATGCAGGGGAATAAATACTCTCATAACTAGGGGGCTGCGACCACATCAAGTACTTCATCATGGAGTTCTCCTCCTAGACAGATCGGGTCAAAACTCTGAAAAAAGCAACTTACTGAACACCTTTGGAGCCCAGCAGGGGCCCATGTGAGCTAAGCTGAGGCACAGAGATAGAAGAGAGGCCAAAGACGGGTTCTGTACTCCCCAAAAGGGATGGGCTCACAGACTCTACTTTGCAGGAGGAGGTGGGGGCGGGTACCGTGGCCTTCACGGAGGAAATGTGAGAAACAGGAAGTTCCACCAAAAGAGCAGCCTCCCCAGCCTCTGTGACCTCCTCAGCCTCCCCAGCCTCCAGAGCCTCCCCAGCCTCCCTTCCGATGCCTTCGGCAACCTGGATCTGCTCTGAACCCCACATAGGACTTGGCGCATGAACCCACACTTCTGCCCCAAGGACACTGTCCTCATTCCAGAAACAAAGACGCTGCAGACATTTAAATTTTCCAAACCTGGCAGGGAGGACTCCCTTTACCAGCTGAATCTGCCATGCGAGTCTAAGGGAGGGGGCAGACACGAGGTGAGGAAGAGAGTTTACGGCAGGGGCCTGCGCACACAGCGCTGTCCTAACACGGTCCATCCTGATGGAAGGATCTGCCTCCGCAGCAGCCGGACGGCAGCGGCAGGGGCCTGGCCGCCAGCGCAGCCACCCCGCTCTGCAGACATCTCTCTCTGCTGAAGGAGGGTCTCCTATCTCTGCTGACGGGGGGGGGGGGGGTCCCCCGCGGGTTCTTGGCTCTACTGCCGCCTGCCTTTGCCCCTCCCCTCCCCCTGGAATTCCGCTTCCTTCCACACTGAAGACCTGAAATGCCACTTGATTGGCTGAATGGAACTACAGCTCCCTTGCTGGGCCAAGTGGGAACCAGACGGTCCCCCTCTTACCACGGCCACCCGGAGGAAGTGTCCCCTGGAAAACAGCCATAGCTCATCTGAGTTACTGGGGTGGACTGTATATGGAGTTCCCTGAAATGGGCCAGATTCCCCCTAGGTACACAAGCTACCCGAGCACGCACACACGCGTGCGTGCGCACACACACCCTGCCTCCTCCAGGAAGCCTTCTCAGATTGCCCCAAACCCATTTCTAGGCTCCTGCACAATCCCTCCAAAATGACTTCCTTGACACCCAGTGGCATCTCTTTCCTGCTGTGATATGGGGGCCCAAAATGATGAAAGGGGCTCAGGGTGTACTTGGGGCTGAGTTGTGCCCCCTCCAAAATGACCATGTTGAAGCCCTAACTCTCAAACCAACTGTATTTGGTGACAGGCCTTTAAGGAAATAATAAAGGTTAAACTTGGTCCTAAGGATGGGGCCCTAATTGGAGGGCTGGCGAGCTCATAAGAAGACCCCAGAGGCTGCTGTCTCCCTCCCTGTGCACACGGAGGGAAGGCCCCGTGGCGACACAACAGGAAGGTAGCCATCTGTAAGCCAGGAAAAGAGGTCTCACCAGAAACCCATCCCAAGACTTCCAGCCTCCAGAACTGTGAGAAAACAAATTCTGTTGTTTAAGCCGCTGAGCCCGTGTCATTTTCCCGCAGCAGCCTGAGCTATGGCTAATATCAGGCGGGCGATCGAAAGAGCAAGGTTTGAGGCTCAGTTCTGTCATTTATAAGCTCAGGGATCTGTGACAAATCACTTGGCCTCAGTTTCCTGGTCTGTGAAATGGAGCTCCTGACCCTCTACCCTGACAGCCTCTCTGAGACACCTGCGGAGGCCCAGGGAGAAGGGGGCCCCACTGCAGGGGAGGAGGGCCTGGGCTGGGGTGTGAGATGGACATGAGGCCAACCCTGGCCCCAGCACTCACCATCTGGGTGACCCCAGACAGATCACATGATCAAGGCAGCTGGCGGAAGCAGCGCATTTGCTACGTACCGGGCACAATCCAGCTGTTTCCTCAGCTGAGCAATGGCAATGAGAGTCCTGCTCTTCATCCGGGGGGCAGGGGGGGGGGCGTGACTGCCACATGCCACCGTGGGCCCAGCATCCAAGTCAGGACTAGCCATGCCCTCCGGGCAGCTGCTCGGGATGCTGCCTCCCAGCCCTCACCACTGCTGGCCCCAGGACACTGGCTGGCACTCCAGGAACTGGGGAGAGCTGGCCCTTGGCTCCTCCCCACTGCACAGTGGGGAAATCAGCCGGGGCCTTGGGAGGAAGGGGTCAAAGCATTCCAGGACATCTGTGGCACTGTCCGAAGCTCACGCCCTTTCCGCGCGAGGCCTCTCCCCTTGAGGTGTCATTGATGCAGCCACCCCAAGGGGATGGGAATCTGCTCCACAGACATTGCCCGGCCTGGCTCAGAAGGCTCTGCCTGGACAGAATCTAAAATCCGGTCCCCCAGGGGCCAAGGCACATGAGAGAAGACGTAGCCCCCACCCCGTGGATGGTTGTGGCGGCTAAGGGAGGGAGGCCCTGGTGCACCGCCTGGCCGTGTCAGCAGGCCGGGAGGTGAGTGGCGGACAGGGATCCAAGGGCCCCTTGCTTGCACGGAAAGAAACCCCTGCAGAGCAGTAAATGGTGGGAGCCGGCCCAGGGGGGCTGAGTTTGAACTGCTATTGCTAACACTGAACGAATTTCAGGACACGAATCTCTGGAGAACAGCCAGGCGTGCACCACAATGGAACATCCTCCACCAGGGCTGGAGGGACCCCATCCCCATTAGAGGCCATAACCCCTCCCACATCGCCCTGAGCCCAGGCACCGCAGTAGGTCACTGCTGTGTGCTGCCTCAGCCTCCCGTCTCCCTGGGGAGCAGATCTGTACACATGACGCAGGGCCATCTGGAGGCGCCTCCTTGGTGTGCTGAGATGGTCTTGGACTTCAGGGGATCTGCCCAGAGAAAGGGAACAGCTGCCAAAGGCAGTGGAAGGCCACAGCACACCCTGCCTCCCATTTGCTGCTTTATCTTCACAGGATAAATAAACTTCACCTACATTTACGGTTAAGTTGGTCAAATCCTACTCCTCGGCCAGCCCTTCTCTGTCATTTAAAAGGGAAAAAATTCACCACTAGCAGATCCCTTTCGTTACTTTGGATAGGACGAAGCGTTTGGGATCACTTCCCTCTGCCTGGGCTCTGGTTGGCCCCCTGCTGCCCCTCTCACACCCCACTGGTTATTAAGAATTTTCACTTCCCTAGCCAGGTCTCACCCACATGCTGTTCTTCTGTGGGTGTTGAAGCTCCTTGTCCTGGGCAGGGTCTCTAACAAAGCCATGGTGGTATCACAAGACAGCCCGGAACTGGTAGGTTGCAAAAGGGAGGGCTGGGCCATGCAAATTTCAGTAAAGAAAAGTTTTTTTTTGCCTTTTGTCAGTTTTGAGAAGCGTTCCACAAGAAGACAAATCCTCCCATAGACTGCGTTGAAAGCTTGTGACAAAAGGGGTCAGTGGTGGCTTAGGTGAGGCCTTTGCACACACAGGGCTGTGGTGCAGTTTTCTTATCTGTTTGTGTTTTATTTTTGATAGTCCTCTCGATTCTAGACCCTTCCTTGTTGATGGTTCTGGGGCACAAATGGAAATAAGCCTGGGATCAAAGGAGAGAGAAGGAACCGGAAGAGCCCAAAGTGTCTCGGAATTTGGATCTAGGCCATGCTGAGAGTAGACAGCGGGCATGGTCAAGGGGCAGCTCCGAGAGCGCTTCGGGCGAACAGGACTCGAGCGAGCCCCGCCTTGGAAATCAGACAGGACCCCAGGAATCCAGAAGGCATGAACATGGTCTCAAGTCCAAGGACTTAGAGCTCCAAATCTGGACACTGACAGCAGGGGAAGGAAGATGGCAGCGACCAGTGGAAGAGCTTGGGGCTGACACAGAGCAGCTCAGCTGTCCAGCCCTGATGTGGCTCCAAGGGACAGAAACTATCCTGACCAGAGCCATGCTGGACTAGATATTGTAGATATGACTACTTTCTCTGGAGAACTTTTTAAAATTGTTAAATTCTGGGGGCACCTGGGTGGCTCAGTTGGTAAGCATCCGACTTCGGCTCAGGTCATGATCTCACAGTTTGTGGGTTGGAGCCCCCGCATCAGGCTCTGTGCTGACAGCTCAGAGCCTGGAGCCTGCATCGGAATCTCTGTCTCCCTCTCTCTCTGCCCCTCCCCAGCTCCTGCTCTGTTGCTCTGTCTGTCTATCTCTCTCTCTCAAAAATAAATAAACACTAACAAAATTTTTTTAAATTATTAAATTCTGGGCCCGGAGACTCTGATTCCATAAAACCCTATTACTATTTATTTCTTAGTATATGTGCTGCCAAAGTGAGCACTGAACTATTTATTTCTTAAAAGCTCCAAGTGGCTCCAATGTTAGGCTTTGCCCTAGGCTCCCCGACAAAACCACTAATTTTCCATCTAACCGAGGAAGAGTATGCATAGGCAATGGAATTGTCATTATGTCTTTTTTGAGTTGCCCTCTGTTTTGTCTAAGAATTTTTTTTGTCTAAGCCTGTTATAATGCCATACTCTGCTTGTCAGAATTTGCTCTTTTCCATGTCCTTTTCGGTATGAATACGGTATTTACTCTGGCTGGTCATTTGTTCCATACAGCTGGGTTGTAATATCCCCGGTGCTCAGTAGGTGTCGCTGTAACACAGGATGAACACGACCCAGTCCTGAAATTCTTTCTGGTCCCTGGACCTTACCTGTCTTCATCAGTCCTCTAGATTTAAAAGTTTCTATCTTGAATTATCTTAGGATGAAGAATATGAATTAAGTTATGGAAAAATAACTTAGAATGAACAAGAACCACCACTTGTTTCTCAGAGCCCAGGAAATGCTATTTCACAAGGATTGTCTGTTTCTCTTCCCCTTTTGTCCCCCCTCCTACGATGGTAGTTCTCAAACTTCACGGTCTCAGGAAACCATCACACCTCTAGAAATTATCGACCCCTCCCCAACAGCTTTTGTTTATGTGGGTAATATCTATGAATATTTTCCTTATTAGAAAATAAAATTGAGAAAAATTTCAAACACTGGAATACACAAGCATATATTCTGTTAACTGTCCAAATGACAATACCATCTTGTGTCAAACAGGCTCTAGAACATTCTGCACTTGTGAGAGAACAAGAGTGAAAAGAGAGAATAACATCGTTATGGACTATTATGTATCATATGAACACAGTTTCGATCTTGCTGAAAGTTTCGGGGACCCCCCCGGGGGAGGCCCGGTCCACATTTAGACACTGCTGATCTACCAGTTTTGAAGTTAATAAATCTGAGGCTAATCAATATCTATACTTTCCTTCTGACAGACAGAGCTTCAAATGCTTTAATTCAGACGATTCCACCTTCATTTTTTAAAGTTTTCTTCCTCACCTTCTATATGCTTTGCCATTTTTCTAACCTCTTCCTTGTTCATGTTTCCAAGTCTCTCTTATACTTCTTGAAATACACCTATATCCCATATGCTCTTCCTACAATGCGACTGAGGCCCGGCCCCCTCCCAGGGGCTGATGTCTGTGTCCCCTCTCTTGGAATCTGGGTAGCGGCTTGTCACTACTCCAACCAGCAGAGCGTGGCGAAGGTGGTGCTTTGTGATTTCTGAGGCTTGGTCACAACAGGAATGTAGCTCCTGCTCCGCTCTCCGTTTCTGGGCCGCTTACCCATGGGATGAGCCACCAGGTTGTGAGGAAGCCCAGGCCACATGCTACAGCCACACAGGGAGGAGCTGGGGGCCCACTGACAGCCACCATCAACTGCCAGACATGAAAGTGTGGATTAGTCTTCCAACCTTCCAGTCTTGCACTCAGGCCTTGAACAACATGAAGCAGAAATAAGCCCCTTTACACTCTCTGCATTCTGGATCTATAGAATCCTTGAGCATGCTGTTTGCTTTATGTCACTACATCACCCATTGGTGGTAAATGGAACATGCCTACATTTCTAATTTGGGTCTGGCACAGAGTAGATGCTTAAATTTGTCTGTTAGATTTGTAAAATACCATAGCTAACACATTATTCTTCTGGAATCGACAGCCTACTCTTTAGAAAAGTCCCACAACTTTCACTGGATATCTTCAATCCGTAAGTCGAACAAGAATTCACTCTCTCATTTGCCAGGGAATGAAAGCTCCCAGCTCAGAGAGGGCTTTGGTCCCACACAGCTCCTTGGAAAGTCAAGAGGTATGGATTCCCTAGGATCTACCCTCAGAGCAAATAAGGGACTCATCCCTCTGATTCCCAAACAAGTAGCTGTATCGCCCTTGGCTGTGGGTGCCATTTTGTTTTCCTCATAAACTGGGTAAGTTCCAGGACAAACGTGATATGGGGAGAAACGGACACTTTCCAAACAGACCTGCATCATCCAGTCTAAAAATATATCCAGTAGGACTGGTTTTAGGAGTGAAGCCACTGCTAAAAATAATGCTGACCCGTGCGATGACATCAGCAGGTAACTGGCCTGGGATCGAACCGGCATCCTGAGCTCCCATCTGCTTTGCGAGGTGGATCAGTCCATCTTCACCCTCCTCCCACCTGGGCTTCATTTCAGGAGCCCAGAGCCGGGCCTACTAAATTCAAGGAAAAGGGCTGGCGGAACAGAGGGAAGCTCTGGATTTAGAGCTTTCATTAAAAAATAATATGGACGTTCTATTTCAAGAACAGAATATCTAATAATGCTGCCAAGGAGAAGCTCTCCGGGACCTGCTTTGATGGTAAGTACAAATGGTTGTAATTAGCATATTAATAGCAGTTTGATTTCTAAGGCCCCACGAAAGCATCTCTCCAGCCTCTTTACAATACTATCTGCTCAGAGGTAATTACAGAACTGAGACAGAGCACTGGAGGGTGGAAGCCTGCCCTCCCCAGTTCTGCCCCCAGCCAGCCCGCAGCCAAGTTCCGGTCGGAGCCCACCACTCCCACCCATTTTAGCACCAACCTTCTTCTACCGTCTGACAACCTGATTCCCCAAAAGTGAAAACAGCATTTCAGACCCCTGGAGCCCAAGTCCCAGCAGAGAGGGCCTCACACGAACAAGGACTGATGTCCTACGGACAACTTCGGCAGCTCACAAGAGCATCGCTGATTTTTAAAGAACGCCCCAAACCTGAGATTCCTGGCAACCAGCCAGCACGCACCCCTGAGAGCTGAGAAGTCAGAAGCAAACTCGGGGCCCGGAGGCAGGGGATGAGACGGGAGGGTGGCACCAGGCAGGTGGTGGTTTCCAGGTCTCACACTTGGCCGTGAGCCGCACAGAACGCCCCATGCCCACTTCGGGGCTTGCGAGCACCACGCTGGGCTCCAAATCACAGGCCAGGATTCGGTGAAAGCCTGGCTCTGTGGCTCCCGCTCTAATTGCACGGAGGGCAGCGGGGGGGGGGGGGAAGCTGGAATACTTTGTACTCAAGAGTGGTTCTTGTCTTTTCAAAGGGGCTGATGGGATGGCAGGCAGGGGCCGCCTCAGGCAGCCTAATTGCTGCAACTCGACACTCCAATTAGACACCAAACAAACACGCTGAATAATCCAAAACAGACCACGCTTCCGGGGGCCACTCCGAAAGCAAGTTCCAGAGGAGCTTTTTCTTCTCCACTCAACTGTTGACCCCTCTAACGCCTCAACCTGGAAGCAGCTCACTCTACTGGACGAGCTTCGAGGACAGGACTTTTCTCCTCTCCTTGCATATGCCTAACACACAGCAGGCAGCCTCCCTGAGAGCCAGAGCTGGCCAGGGAGACGCGGACGAGCTGGCCAGTCAGATGCGGACAAGATGTTAGGTTCAGCTTCCAGTAAAGCTCCTTCAAGGCCATTGACTGGTTGAGAGAAATGTGCATTTTACCTTTCCCTTCTATTCTTTTTTCCCTGCTGCCTGGAACAAGAATGTGATGGCTGGAGCTGCATCAGCCATCCTAGGCCATGAGGGATCTGGTGGAGCAGAGAGAGAGAAGCAGCCTGGGGTCCTTGATGACACAGAACTGCCAGCCCACAGCCTGCTTTAAGACATCATTTATGTGAAAAAAAAGTGTGCTGTTCAAACCGGCCAGCCAGGAATCACGGGTACTAATCCATGGGATATGCTGCCTTACCACCAAAACACCTCTTGCTAAATTCTACCCCTCAGTCGAGGCCGCCTCCTCTAGGAAGTTTTCTTGAATTATACCCAAGGGAGGGAAAAATCACTCCTTTATTTGACCAAACTGCAGTACTTTGTCCTCTAGCATGGTGGTTAAGGATTTATTATCAGGAGTCAGACCAGGCTGTGAATCCAAGTTCTTCCGCTTACTAGTCACGTGACTTTGGGCAAATCACTTTACCTCTTTCAGACCCAGCTTCATCTGCTGTTGGGATGGTAACACTACCATCTTCCAGAGGTTCCGGAGACTTGGACGATAATACAGGTCAGGCCCCTGGCGTTCCTTCAGCACACAGTCAACATGACCTTAACTTTTGCAGCCATCAGCCATCTGTAAGCCACTGTCATGATTTTTTTTTTAACGCAACCTTTGCCATAATCTATCAACTGCAACAGTTCCCACAACCATAGTATTTACTTGATATTTCTCTTTAACTTGGGTGTTAATGGACTCTCTCTCCCGTCTCCTACCTGTTAAGCAATTATATATAGGAAATTACTGCCATGGTTACTGTGTGTTTTCTATGACATACATTTAAAAAATGCATAACCGGGAGCCTAGGGGGCTCAGTCGGTGGAGCGGCTGACTTCAGCTCAGGTCATGATCTCATGGTTCGTGGGTTCGGGCCCCACGTCGGGCTCTGTGCTGACAAGCTAGTTCAGAGCCTGGAGCCTGCTTCGGATTCTGTGTCTCCTTCTCTCTGCCCCTACCCCGTTCGTGCTCCATCTCTGTGTCTCAGTAGTAAATACAAATTTTTAAAAAAATATTTAAAATAAATAAATAAATAATGCATAACCACAATTCAGTGTGCTACCTACAGGCATCATAGACACCAAGAGGTATGTCTGCCACCGTTCCTAATGACGTTCTGATGTACTGAGGAATGAAATGCACATGTATGTTCTGTTCTCTACCAACGAGGTTCCTTGAAGGTGAGGTCTGGGTTGCACTTGTCTCTGACTAATTCAGCATCGGGGACACAGAGGAAGTCCACTGAATATCTGCCTAATGAGCAGGAGAACATTCTCTCACAGCCATTATCGGAGTCCTGGACAGAGAGCACAGCCAAATTCCATTCCGGCTCATTCTGAGGGCCATCCACATTCTTCTGCTGTACTGGGTGCATGTTCCGTAAGAAGAAAATCACACGTCAGAAGCGGGCTGTCAGCAAAGGCGTATGCGATTGTTTCCACAAACATTTCCATGAACCTTCAATGGCTTTTGCTGTGATGGGACTTGATCCCTTTCGTGACGTCCTGGAGAGCCCCGTATTGGCCAGTGAAACGTGGCAGGGACTTCACGGAAAAGGGGTCCTCCTCCAAGCTGGACAAAGAAGACCTTCCGAAGGAGTTCTGCACCACCTCGACAGCTGTTCTTGCAAAATATTTCCATCAGGGAGTGTCGTCCTCATGCAAAGCAAGAGGTGGTGACATTAGGAAAACGCTGGATCCCAAATAAAATGTGAGCTGTGACAAGGACGCAGCAGGACCCAGCTTCTGGGTCAGAGGTGCTTCTTTAACGATGGAAATGTTTTCATGGAAAAGAGCACACTTGGCCTGTGAAGACGTAACCAAGCAAAATGTTTTGGGGCATAAGGAAAATGTTTTATTTGGCAAATTCATGCCAATGCGGACCGGATGGTAACTCACTTCTCCTACCACCTCCACTTTCCATGGCCAAATGGCAGACTGAAAACAACGAGGCAGGTGTGGGCAGGAGGCTGCTTGGGACCAAAGGGCCAGAGACCACATGCGGAAGGTGCCGGAGCTGGATGATCCCTGCCTGGCGGGAAGTTCACCCCGCAGGAATGAGCTTGACCCTCCAGCCCCACGTGCACTGGGTCCTCGCCCCATCCTGAGTGAGACGCTGGGTGACGGTCGCAGCCATCGAGCCCCGAGGGGCAGCAGAAAGCAGTCACGGCCAGGCCTTGCCTGTAAATCTAGGCAATTCCTGGAAGCCTGATCTGTAAAATGAGAAGGAAAATGACACTTCCCACAGGACTGCTGGGGGACGGCGTGCACTCAGGATGTGTGAGAAGAGCTGGTCAAGGGCACAGCAGCCCACCGCCTCCACGGGGAGGTCCCAGCCCTGCTCAGAGCAGCGGCCGGTGGCATGTGGCCTGAGGGACCCCGCAGGCCGGTGGTGATGTTGAGGATATAGGAAACCCTGAAATTCAGAGGCGTAGGAGGGACTGGTAGCTGAACCTGTCCCTGAAGAGAGACTTGGCTTTCCCCATTCAGACCTAACTGGGAACAGAACTGGCTGCTGGCCAGACACCCCAGAAAGGCTATCAGCAGAGCTGCAGAGAGACAGACCCCACACCCACTACTGACGACCATCTTGGGCTCCGGGGAGATGCCTTCCACCCCGCAGGGGCTCACCCTGTGCACAGGGGTCTTAGCTGAAGTTCATGGAGATGCCAGGAGGTGCTAGTTATTTACCCTTGAGTATAGATGAGGAGCTGCTTCCTAAAGGTGACAGACTTGCCCAAGGCTGTTCAGCAAGTAAGTGGAGGTGCGAAGAAGGAACCTAGTCTGGTTCTAAAGACATCGCTTTCCTTCCAGAACCATGAGACATATGATCTCACACAGCACCCCCTCGGTCCACCTCCCAAAGCCCCTGCCCGTGGCCACTGTCTTTCTTGGCTTTGCATCTTTGTAACTGAAGCTTGGGCCTGCGGCTCCCTCCCCGTCCTTCCGAGCGAGCTCTTCTCTGAATTCAGCAAATGGACTGTGTTTAACCTCTCCGCCTAGAGTTCCCTCTCTCAGGCTCTCTCTTGTGATGGCAGGGGGAGGGCAGAGCAAGGGGTAGCAGGTAGGGGAGGGGAGGACCTCTCCTCTCCTGCAGACCTCTCAGAAAAAATCTATGTCCTGTGGTGGCCGGGACCTCAAGAGCAGCCCTCCTATGGCAGCCGCGGGAGAGAGCAGAGCAGCCCTGTCATCTGCTCCCCACTGCCTCCCCCCATCCCACCCCCAACACACACACACCCCTGTTTATACCCCTCAATCAAGCGATCTCCTTTTTGTCGCCGTTTTGGCTCAGTGCAGATGCTGGGTCATGGTGTCTGTACCGGGAAGGGGGAGGCACAGCGAGGCAACAGACATAGTCGGCCTGCCACCGTACTGTAACCGGCGATGTCTCACTCCCCTCCGGGCGCCTTCCGATGGCCTGTCCAGCCAAGCTCTCGGCCAGGTTCTCCCAAATGGGGAGCTGGCCAGCTGTGCCCAGCAGGGCCAGCTCGGGGCCCCTCCAGGCCAGCTGTCCCATGGCCAGTTCCAGGGGGGGCGCATTGCATCTTCCCGCCTGAGCTTCCCCACCTCACAGAGTGCCAGGGCAGGTGGGCCTGGCCGAGCCCAGGACACCGGCCGGTCATAATACACTCCTCTCCTCGGTTCCTCGAAGCCACCAAGGGCAGGTGCCAGGCTGCCCGCTCCGCAGGGAGGGGGAGCAGAACTCAGACACACCTGCCTTCCAGGTGGGCCGGGGAGACGGTTCACCTTTTCACGTCTCATAACATACTGAGTCATTTATTGCTCGCTTGCTTCCAGAGAAAGGATCCGCAGCA
Source organism: Mungos mungo (assembly GCA_004023785.1). Lineage (NCBI taxonomy): Eukaryota > Metazoa > Chordata > Mammalia > Carnivora > Herpestidae > Mungos > Mungos mungo. The sequence continues at coordinate 147,010 of PISW01002522.1, forward strand.
TTTCCCAATCAAAGCACATTTCAATGGTTCAGTGAAAGACAAAGAGCAGGAAATAAGCAGCCAAGAAGGAGAGGAGAATAAAATGCGTTCCTCTCCCCAGGACATCTGATGCAAGAGAGCTGTGTGTTTGGCATGAAAGGGGGCTGTGGGCTTCCCAGCAGTTTGAACAAAGAGAGGTGCAGGTGGGTGGTGAGTGGTAGGGGTGCTCGGGGAGGACAAACCAGGCTTCAGGACTCCTCATGAAACAAACAGACCACAAGCACCTACTGTGTGCAGGCACAGCCCACAAGCACCTACTGTGTGCGGGCATGGGCTCCATGGCGGGGGAGGGGGTCAATCTGCCCTCTCTCAGGGAGCAGGGATGATAGAGATACTGGAACAGAATTCGACAAAGGACAGTCACCTGGTATTCCCTGGCCACACCCACAGGAACAAGTGAGGCTGCGCTCTCCACTTGCCAAGCTGTCCTCGTCCCCTAGGGAAGGTTCAGAGCCAAAGAGAAAGGCCTTCCCTAAATCGAGGGCTGCTACTGACCGAGTGCACAGCCTTGCCTCTTCGCCCTGCGGTTACCTCTAAGGCAGGATGTGAGGAGGTCAGGCCGGAAACGCTTCTCCCCAGTTCTAGCCCCACCCCTCCCACAGGCCACTTCTGGAGCCTGCCGGGCACCTCCTGGGTCCATGAAGCCAACAGACCCGGTGCCTCCTTGTCTTTGGACATCCTCAGCTTCCAGCCTGCCCTGTCCATCCCTTTGCAGGGCCTCAGTTTCCCCACCTGCCAAGTGAGGGAGGCGGGCTCGCACGGGACGGAGGTCTTCCAGCTCTAACATTCTAGAAAAGTCCTGCTGACTTCCTGCTGCAAACCCACATGGCAGAGATCTAAGCCGCTCCTGGGGGGACCCTCGTGCCTTACAACCCTTGGGACCCTCTCAGCAGGAGGCAGAGGCAGGGCAGTTCCCCTCCCCCAGCACACACGCCACCTCTTTGGACCCTTGGGTTAGGCTCTCCTACTCACCCGTCAGCGGCCCTAAGTCCCTTCCCTTTGTGCTTCAGGGAGGCAGTGTGACTGACAGTCAGGGGCCATCAGAACTAAGAAGGTCTAGCTTCTGGCCTAGGAGACTCTCTACTATAACCACCGCCGTCTCTTCCCAGTTTTGTCTCCGGGTCAGAGTTGTCCCTGACATCTGTCTGTTGCGGTTGGAGGCCTACAGACAGCCAGCAGCCTGTCTTCAGGGTTCTTAATCTGGAGACAATCACTCACACACAGACACATACACGCACACACTCATACAATTCAGGGGTGGGTCACGAGCGCCAGGCTGTGTCCTACGGACGAGAGGGAATCCTTGCAGATTCTTCCAGAAGGCTGGACAGCAACAGATAACACAAGCCGAGGCTCCCATCATGTAAGTCGGGACACAGTTGTACCTCAGCCCCCAGGACGAGGCGGTCGGCCAAAATGAAATGGTTCCCGGAAATCAGGACTGCACCTTGATGCCGAGGTAGGGAGAATGAGTCCCACGGACAGCAAATCAGCCCAATTTCCTTCCATTCCTGGGTGAGAGAGGCCCCAGCCGGCTCTGTCCTCAGAGGGGCGCAGAAGGTAACAAAGGCCGAGCTCATTCTATTGAGCTTCCCGGTGGGCTGGTTTCACCAGGGCCCCAGCCAGGGCCCAGGGATTGGGCAGCGAGGGCATGCCCATCCTTCCGAGCAGGGCCCACATGTCAGCCAGCTAGCCCTCTCTGATGGCATCTGAGGGTCAGGCAGGTGGCGCGCGAGCTGGCACAGGTGCTCGGCCCCCCAGCTCTGGCACACATGTGCCACAGATACCTGAGGCCACTCCCAGAGCAGGGCAGCCAGCGCCATCAGGCCAGCTCAACCACAGGGTCCCACAAGCAGAAGCCAGCTGTGACAGGAGAGGGCTCCCCCTCCGTAACCCAGCCCCATGGGGCCTTTTCCTTCCTGTCCCAGGAAGTGGGAACTCTGACCCAGGAGGTCAGAGTAAGGGAATAACTGAAGCAAATGCCCCCAAACTGCAGATCATGGAGGTGTGAGGACAGACTGCCAGGCAGGGCGGGGTGGGGGGAGGGGTGCAGGGGAAGGGCAGGGGCTGCCCGGTTGGACTGCTCAGGCTCCAGGGGACCATCCTCAGGTCCCTGCACGACAATGGCCTCTCATCTTCCACTCCTCCCTCCCCATCCTCCTAGAGTCCTTCGCTGACTTGCTGTGGACACCTTCCCAGCTCCCACGGAGGACCAGGTACTAGGGAGGGCCAGGGCTTAGACCATAGACACCTGAAGCCTGGTTCTGTTCCCCGTGGCCAGGGTTTGGCGGCGGCATGTGTGGAATCCTTGAGGCCCTGGGCAGAGGGGGTCGGTGGTCATTCCATTGACTTTGGAGGTAGGACTTGGCCAGGTAGGGAGGAAGACGGAGGACGTGGCCTGAGCAAAGCCCAGACCTGTTTGCCAAGGGCCCAGGTGCTCAGCCCTGGACAGGTGCTTCCTCACGTGCCGCTGCATTTAAACTCCCCAGCAACCCCGAGAAGTGAGAGGCACGGTCCCCATATCTGCAGGCAAGGACAGGACCTGAGTCTGACTCTGCTTCCGAAGGGTGTGTGACCTTAGGCAAGGGGTTTCATTGCCACAAACCCCGATTTCCTTATTTGCCAAATAAGCCTAAAAACAGCACCTCTCTCTGCAGGTTAGGGGGAGGTATGATGAGGCAATGCAAAGTGCTGGGCATGGTACCTGGCACATGATAAAACCCGCTGAGTGATAGCTATCATTATCATCATTTTTTTTTAAATTTATTTTTGAGAAACAGAAAGAGACAGCATGAGCAGGGGAGGGTCAGAGAGAGAGGGAGACACAGAATCCGAAGCAGCTCCAAGATCTGAGCTAGCTGTCAGCACAGAGCCCGATGCAGGGCTCGAACCCACGAACCGCGAGATCATGACCTCAGCCGAAGCCGGAAGCCGGATGCTTAACCAACTGAGCGATCCAGGCACCCCTATCATTATCATCATTTTTGCAGCTCAGAGAGGTTAAGCAAATTGCCCAAAGTCACACAGCTCTTAATCAAATAGCAGGGATTTTGTGCTGTGACATGCTGCTAAATGCTGTTGGCCACTGTGCTGGTAGAGGTTTACTCAAAGGCACAAGAAGCCCAAAGTCTTCCATTATGGGGAGAGGACAACTCTGGGTACCTTCATTCGGCAACTCAGCGAGCAATTTTAGAGGGGCAGAGTCCAGGCTTGGTAAGAGGCCCTGCCTTAGGCTGTGTGGCTTGGACTTTGGCCTGTGGGCAGTGGATGAGCCATGTGTATCTGCTGGAAGGCTTGGCCTTGACGTCTTCAGAAGAGAAGTCAAGAAGCTTCTAAGAGCTCAGATTAGCAAATGAGAAGGTCAGATTGGATGGGCAAGAAGGAAAGAGACACCAGCCGTTAACAGTGCACCAAGGAAGAGGCTACTGCATCAGTCCAAGCAGGGTGGGGAGCGTCAGGGTAGT
>PISW01002522.1:150612-260022 GCA_004023785.1 Mungos mungo
GGGGGGGGGGGGGGGGGGGGGGGGGTCGGAGGGGAGCAAAAGCCCTAAGAGAATGAGTCTCAAGGCCACCTGGCCCAAGGACGCAGCCAGGAGGCTGCTGGGGTAGAGAGCCCGTGCTGCACCCCACACCCACATCTGGACCCCCAGTTAGCCTGCGCCCTGCAACCCCCACCTGGGGGTCCCTGAGGTGGTGTCTCGGAGACAGCCAGTGTGACATTCATGCCCATCTGCCACCTTCCGAAAGGCCTTGCGGGGGGGGGGGGGTAGGGGGCGCCGACAGCAGGGGAGCGAGAAAGCACCTCCGAGAAGAGGGAGCAAGAGACAGGTGGGCAGCAGGGACAGCTGGTAAAGCAGGGGCCTCATGGGCGGCGTGAAAGGCATCCCGTGACCCAGCGTCACAAAGAGAAACCTGCTCCCAGCCTGACACCACAGGTGACCGAAACCCCAGTGGCCGCTGCCTCCTATGGCATTCCCTGAGCCGGGGAGGGGCTGGGGAGGAGCCCAGGTATGGTGCACTGGGGTCCCGGGCTGGCTGCGTGAGGATGGCGGTCTCGTTTCTCCTGGGCACACAGTGAGCAAATGACAAATACCTGGGGAAGTGAGTGAATCCCGTGCCACTCGGAAAGCCCTGCCTGCTCTGCCCGTGGCTTCCCTTTGCTCTCTGTTCTCACCCTGAGGACTGCGGCAGGGGCCCTCAGAGGAACATTCCTCGGCTCACTATTACCCGTAGGACAAAGACCTAAGCTTTCGGCCCAGAGGCACAGATGCTGTCTCGGGCCTGACGCAGCCTCCCTTGGACCTTTTCCCTCATGACTTCCTGGCACAAAGCCCATCAAGCAGGGCATACACCACTCCCCAAACGTCCCCCAGGCCATCCCACTGTCATGGGGAAAGCACGGCCAGCACAGGCTTGACTCGGGCCCGGGTTTGAAGCTGCGCTCTGCTTCTTCCAGAGCTCTGTAACCTTGAGCAATTTACAAATCTCTCTGAGTCTCTGCATCTTTATTCATAAAATAGAGGGTAGGGGAAACGGCGCCCGGCCCATGGGGTTTCATAACGATTCGATGTGCGTGTCTGTAAAGCAAAGAGCCCGATTCTCGGCCACAGTAAGTGCCTAGGAAATGCTTGCTGGTTGTGTGATGCTGCGGCAGCTGACTCCAAAAGTCTCCCTTTTCCACAACCTTTCCGTCCTGCAGAGGGGTCTCTGTCCCCCCCACCCCATGCACACGGGAGTAACAGGTGCCCACTTTCACCCGGCTGTTAACCAGCTTCATGTGTGTGCTTTCGGCCCCCGTCTTCCCAACCAGGGACAGCTCCTTACCGCCCCCCTCAGGGTCCTCTGCAGGGCCCTGCCCCGAGTGAAAGCTGCACAGGGACTCATGGTTGGGACTGGCTGTCACCCCATGTGTCTGAGTTGGTTGAGGCCCCTCCTGGCCAGACGCAGACGGACGGGTAAGATGACCTTTGTTCCAGGGGAGGGGTACCAGCCTGAGCCTCTAAGGTCTGCGGAGAGTCAGTAGATAAAGCTTTGAGGGATGGAAGTAGGGCGAAGGGGAAAGGAGTGATCCTCAGGTTACATAAAGGCAATAAAGGTGGCCCAGCCCGTGATGCCAGGAGCCACTCCCGAAAGCAGCTCTCTGCCACCTGGCAGCTCCCCAGATCCCTGGCACACAGTGAGGGCATAACAGAATGAATGAACGAATGAATGAACAGATAAACTTAAACCCAGCAGGACCTGGCAACCGCCACCCACAGAGGAACCAGGAAACAAAGCTTCGAACCGAGCAGGACTGGTGGCGACACGGTGACGGTGGACAGCGGTGACACGGCAGCTTCTGTGTCCGAGTGCCTGCTGCATGCCAGGCTCCGTGCAGGGCCCTCCCCACATGCTTCTTTGTTTGCTCCTTGCGACCCTCCCAGTCCCATTTTGCAGGTAAGGAGACTGAGGATTCGAGAAGGCAAAATCACTCGTCCAAAGTCACAGCCAGTAAGGAATACGGCCTGGCTCAAACCCGGGTCCCTCTGACTCCAGAGCTCGGGCTCCTCACTGTCGTTTCCGCCCCAACTTGACTGAGCTGGGTTAGCCCTTCAGGAGGTCTGTCCCTGAGATGTGAGCCCAGCGCCGACAGCGGCTGGGCACTCCCGGGCTGCTGACACCCAAGCCTGATGTTGGAGTCTTTGGGCAAAGCCATTCTCTGTGCCCTGCTCTGCTCCAAGCAGGGCACAGCCAAGTCCTGGAGCAGCGTCCGTCTCTGTGTCCGCCTCTGCCTGGCCGGTTGGGCTCTGGCAGCCAGGAGGGGCCAGCACGACAGCCAGAAGCATGCACCCCTCTCCCAGCTCTGCTGTGCCTCCCGCCTCGGGTCAGCTAGTGCCCAGAAGGGGAGAGAAAAGCAGGGTCTTTTAAAAGGACTCAGAAAAAGAAGACCCATCAGCAATCATTCCAGGACTTGGGAAGACTGATTTTTGTGTTTTCCATCCCCAGGGGAGAACAAAAAATATCTGAGTGAAGAAAGAATCAAAGGATGCCTGGGTGGCTCAGTCGGCTGAGCATCCAACTTTGACTCAGGTCGTGATCTCATGGCTCATGAATTCGAGCCGCTGCATTGGGCTCCGTGCTGACAGCTTGGAGCCTGGAGCCTGCTTCAGATTCTGTGTCTCCCTCACTCTCTGCCCCTGCCCCACTCATGCTCGGTCTGTCCGTCTGTCTTTCTCTCAAAAGTACATAAACATTAAAAAAAAAAAAAACAAGAAAGAAAGACAATCAAGATTCCACAAGAGCCTGGTGCAGAGGAGACACCTGTGCTGAGGGCTGGGCAATGGCACCAGGCAGATCCAGGCTCTGCCCTCATGGGGCCCTGCAGTCAAGTGGAGAACAGAGGTCAGTCATCAGACTGCAGAAAGGATGAGGACCAAACCTAGGCCTGATGGGGTCGCCAGTGAAGGCTTCCTGGAGGAAGTAACCTGCAAGGTAGAGGCCCAAGGTTGTCGATTACCAGGCAGAATTAGGAAAGTGAGTCTGGTAAAGGCATGGAGAAGAGAGGAAACGTGAAGGAGTGGCCGAGTTGGGGGACAGGGTGGGGGGTGCGGAGCTGGAGTGGTGAGGGCAGGTGAGGCAGGGCCAGGTCAGCTCTGATTAAGACCCTTGGGACATCGTAGTTGGTGGTGGGGTGACAACAAGACAGTTTAGAAAGAGCTTCCTGGCTGCTGTGTGGAGTGTGGCTGGACACAGGTAAGCCTGGATGGAGTCAGGGTGGGAGGACACAAAGGAGCTGAGGCAGGAAGAGGGAGGTGAGGGAAACCGTGGGGGAGAGGAGAGAGGCCTGACTCCAGAGATGCAGGGGATGCAGAGTCGCCCAGACTTGGAGAGGGACTGTCTGTGTGTGCTGGGCAAGGGAGGCGAGGAGGGCTGAGGGGAAGGGAGGCTCCCAGGTCTCTGGACGGCACGGGTTAGAGTGGCGATTTGCACCAAGATCAGATACAGGGGCAGCTTTACATGAAAGGGTGGCAGTTCATCAGGGTGACAGGAAATTACCTTCGCCGCTTGTCCTACCGAAGGATCACACGACCACACTGAAAACAGCCGGCAACAAACTGCTGAGCACCTCACGAAGCCGTTTCCAACCAGGAACTCCTGTGGCCACCTGATCGTCCACTAAGGTAAGGATTGTTGGGTCCCCATTTCAAAGATGAGCAAATAGGGATTAAGGGACTTTCCCAAGGCCATGGAGTCAAGGGGCAGGCAGGAGAATCTGTCTCCCTGCACCCAGTCTAGCAGGGAATCTACAGCCACATGTCTCAATTTAAAACGATATCTGGGGACACTGGGAGGTGGTTGAGCGTCTGACTTTGGCTTAGGTCATGATCTTGCAGTTCATGAGTTCAAGCCCCGCATCGGGCTCTCTGCTATCAGCCCAGAGCCTGCTTCAGATCCTCTGTCCTTCTCTCTCTCGGCTCTGCCCCACTTGCGCTCTCTCTTTCTCTCAAAAATAAACATTTAAATATTAAAATAAAATGAAACAAAACAAAATAAAATGACATCTGACTTCTGGGCAGGGAAACGAACGACAGAGGACACGATTCTCTCCATAAGCAGACCTGTGACGGGGCCACAGACCCAAATGTCCGTAGTGGTTATTCACTGGCCATTTAAGTTTTCCTCTCTTTAGATTACATTTTGGAAGTTTCGTCGACGGGTGGATTTTACTTTTGTAAAGAGAAAAAGACTAAAAGATAATTCTAAGGATAATTTTTAAAGATGATGCAAGGACAGCACAACCGTGAAACAGAAAAAAGCAAACACCGGCCCTCGGAAGGCGTCTTGAGACTGCGTTTTCCCTTCTAACGCTGGCTGCAAAGGGCTGTGGCTGGGAGTCAGCAGGTCCCCGGGTCCACAGGCGCTCTGTAGGGGATAAACTTTTTGTTGTTGTTCTCTGGTTATTTTTTTTTTTAATTTAAACGTTTACGTTGGCCCCAAATCTCCTTCCACCCACATTTTTTTCTTCTCACTCTCTTGGGTGCTCATTCCGAGGTACTCGGAACAAGGGGCGTTTAATGCGCGGAGGCAGATGCTGGGGGAGAAGTTGCCAAGGTGCTTCTGGAGCAGACGGAGCCCGGGAAATAAATTCCGTAAATAGAGTCTGGGCAGAGACCATTAAAAGTGTTGTCCTAGTGTCTCTTTCTGAGGCAGAAGGCTCTCATGCCCAGGCTGCAGCGGGTCACCTGGCCTCTTGGGCTGGGTTGAGGTCCCCGTTGCTGCATAAACTAGCTTGTTTTTCCCATTTTCGGCGACGAGCCTTAACACAGACAGAAAAGCCCTTCTCACGCCTGTGACTGCCGAGACTTGGGGCTTTCGAGCGGGGCCCAGGGCGCTCACCGAACCTCGTTTGCTTTGTCCATCAGAGAGACACAGTCCAGGTTAATGGCGTCTGCAGAGGCAGCACAGGCTGGAAATGGAACATTCCAGAGGAAGCAGAGGAGGTGGAGAGGCCATTTCACTCACTGCTTGAGTTTAGCTAATGTGTCCAGCCTTCAGGAAGACAGTGTGGGCTTTCTCACCTCTGGGCCAGGGATCAAAATGCCGTGATGAAGTGCAAAGAGGTTTATCTGAATACTAAGTGTAATGGTAAAAACTAGGGGGAAAGAGAAACAAACAGTTCTCACTCCGTGTGTGTGTGTGTGTGTGTGTGTGTGTGTGTGTGTCTATCTCCATACACACATACATATATATAGGTATAATCAATATGAAGTCTTTAAACATCAAGTTTATGCTGTGCTTATGGGCAAGGGCTTAATTTCAAGATAGTTTGAAGGAAGAATACGCCCACCAAAAATAAGCCACAGGAGGTAACAGACGGCAGGCCTGGACCAGTGCGGGGTAGAAGGCAATAGGCCCGTTCCCCGTGGTCCACTGGTCTGCCCTCTGCCCCAGAGAAGGGCAGCCCGTGAGAATAGAAATTTCTGCGTTTTCTCCCCTGACATATCCCCCGTGCCTGGCACTCAATAAATATGCATCCAATGGAGAAACATAAGTCATGTGTCTGCAGAATGTTCATGATATGAGAAATAGTTTTGAAATTATATTAAGAAAAAAGGTAAAAAAAAAAAATCAACCCCTGTAAGTATGTGCTTGGGGGGAAATGCTAAAAGGCATCACATTTAAAGTGTTGACAGTGACTAGCTGAGTGGTCAAAGTATGGGTGATTTTCCTTAAAATTTTCTGTGCGTGTTTAAGCAAAGTAATTTACCAATCACCATGACTTGAACAGTAACAGCAACGAGAAAGAGGGAGTAAAGAAGTAGCGTGCGGCATGGTTCAGAGTCCTCTCTAGATGGCCCTGTGACGTGCTGTGGCCTGTGGGGGCCTGCCGGAGTTCACGCTGAGCCAGGGTCAGCAGGGAGGGGAGGGTCTACGCTCCGACCTGGTGGGAATTGGGAGCCTCTGGTCCCTTGAACTTGACCTCCAAAGACCATGTAAGGATGTGGGTATTAGAATACCCTAGAAAAGACATGTTAGAGTCCTAACATCTAGTACTTCAGAATGTGACCTTATTTGGAAATAGGGTCTTTACAAAGGTCGTGGAGTTAAAATGAGGTCATTAGGGTAGATCCTAAGCCAGTATGACTGGAGTCCTTATAAAAGGGGAAACATGAGGGGTGCCTGGGTGGCTCAGTCAGTTAAGTGTTCAACTTCGGCTCAGGTCATGATCTCACAGTTTGTGAGTTCGAGCCCCGCGTCGAGCTCTGTGCTGACAGCTCAGAGCCTGGAGCCTGCTTCTGATTCTGGGTCTCCTTCTCTCCATGCTCCTTCCCCACTTGCACTCTGTCCCTCTCTTTCAAAAATAAACATTTAAAAAATTTTTGAAAAGGGGGGGAACGTCAGCACACAAACACACATACAGAAAAGGACGTGTGAGGGTAAAGGCAGAGATCGAAGTGATACTTCTACAAACAGAGCAAAGCCAAAGATTGCCAGCAACCCCCAGAAGCCAGGAGGGAGGCTTGATCCCAAACTTCCAGTGTCCAGAACTGTGGGACAGTAAGTCTATTGTTTAAACCACCCGTCTGAAACGCTTTGCTATGGCAGCGAAAGCAAACCAAGACAGCGAAGGAAAGCCTCCAATGGAGTCAGGTCACAGCGAGAACATGGCCCATCACTTCTTTTTCTGGAACTCAGTTTACCTAAATGGAAAATGGGAGACCTGGCCGACAGCAGTGAGTTTTAAACTTGGTTTTAACCCTGGGAATAAAGTCTTACAGAGAGGCACAAACATAAAAGGTAAAAAAGAAACCCTGATCAGTTAGAAGTCTGCTCTGGACCATACTCCTCCCTGCAGAGCAGTCTTTGAAAACAATTCCAGATCATCTGGAAAATCTTTATCTGTACCCTATTCTCAGACCCTCTCAACTCGAAACCCACCAACTAGGATCACTGAGCTTCTCGAATGAGCCCAAGCTTCCCCTGTGCCTTCAGCAGGCTGCCAGTCTTGATGGAGAGGTGAGGCGAACGCCCGCAAAACCGGGCAGATAAGCCGGGCTGTGCTGTCCATCCTGAGAGCCACAGCTGCAAACAGGTCACCTGATGTTCTAAATCTGCCACGTCTAAATTTATCTTGCCCTCCAAGGACGAGCAGATGCTATGCCTTATCGGAGCATGGTAAGTGGCAGAATGACAGACGTGACGTGCTCTTATCGCCCCAAGGACGGGAATGACGTCTGCAGAAAGACTTGGTCTCCCTGACGATGAAATCAAGAGCTCACGTGTCAGCAGGGCTGACGGGGACTGGGTCACGGAGGCGCTCAGGTGGGGCAGGACTTGTCCCAGGAGGCTGGATTCCCTTCCAGGCCCTTATGTGTGCCTGGACATGCTGGGGTGGGGGAGGGGAGACCAATGGTGCCTAGAAAGGGAGGCTGTTTGCAGCGACGACCAGTCCCTATTGCAACCTTGGGGGAGGACCCAAGGCACCCCATTCCTTGCAGGGAGAGGAAGAAAGAGAACACTCAACGAGCACCAACAGTATGCAGGCAGGCCCCCGGGGGCGGGATTAAGGGGCCACTGCTGGTCAAAGAGCAGAGCTGAGCAGCCCAGACTCCAGGGACGGCGTCCAGGATCTGACTGGGCTGATGGGGTCTGGGCTTCCCTCACCAGCCAGAGGCCCTACAACCCCACCTGCTGAGGCTAAGGGATCCCAGCATCCAGGCAGAATGGGGCAGGCACCCCGCAGCCACTGTCCTGCAGATCAAAGAGGGTAAGGCTCAGACCATTGTCTCGGGGCCCACAGACTCACTAGGGGACACAAAGTCAACAAGAAGAAAATGGTGTCACTGTCCCCACTGCTCTGCCGTGGAATCAGGTGGGGGATTCAGTCTTTACTCACTCAACTTTTGTTTGTTTGTTTGTTTTTTGAGAGAGAGAGAGAGAGAGAGAGAGAGAGAGAGAGAGACGGCATGAGAGGGAGAGGGGCAAAGAGAGGGAGAGAGAGCATCCCAAGCAGCCTCTGTACTGTCAGCACAGAGCCCAATGCAGGGCTCAGTCCCACAAACCATGAGATCATGACCTGAGCCACAATCAAGAATTGGATGCTTAACTGACTGAACCACCCAGGAGACCCTCGTTCAACTTTTAAGTAAACAAATAACATATCAATGCATGCTCCTTTTAAAAAAAAAAAAAGTCACCTTCCACATAAAGCTAATGGCACCTCTGACCTCCAAGCCTTCCCCAGGGTAACCACTGTTAGGACTTCAGGGTGCCACCTTTCCGAACATCCACATGTCCTTTCACAGAGATCCACCAGGCTAGGGGTCAGGGCAGAGTGTGCGACACTACAGGCTTCCCAAGGTGTGCGATGGGGCAAAGGGACAGCAAGAGGGCTGAGGACTGCAGGAATCAGGGTGGACCACCAGGAGAAGGGGTCTGGAGGTGGGGGCCCCAGGAAAGGTAGGTTTCACAGATGACCCCAAGGCAGGTGTCCCCAGGGACTGGCCCCACGTGATGTCAGCCCAAAAAGAGTTAGCCCCTTCATCCTGTTGTAGCCAATTCAGCTTCCTTGGGAATCTCTAAAGCCCTCCCAAAGGGTCCCGGTCTTTGCCCTCACACCACTAGCACCATGAGGGTGCAGATGAGGATGACAAGGACAATGACAATGATGGCACTCTGCTGGCCCTAACAACCGTTCTCCTGCTTTGACATCAGTGTTTCCATTTTCCAGGCAGCGAAACTGCAGCCCAGGGAAATCAAGCGAGTTGTTTAACGTCACACAGCTCAGGGCAGCGGAGCCACCACGGACCACAGCTCCTGGAAAGAGTTAAGGCTTTGGCAAGAGGCTCTCCCGTAAGGCAAACGAAATGCCCCCCATCTGTCTAGGGGAGCACAGGGCACCCCAGCAGCTACTTGCTGTGAATGGCCTCCTCGTGAACGTCTGTCCCGCCAGGGGGTGGGGAAGGGGCCTTGATTTATTATATGGCTTTTGGACAGTTCCTCCAGAAATGCTGCCAAACAGTGGAATAATCAACTCTTTCACTCAAGCCCCTCATACTTTTTTTTTTCCTTAATGAAAGAATAAAGTACGCAATGAGCCTGAACTAAATAAATAAAAATGCCACACTTTTGCCCAACAGAACTTTCTGCGTCACTGAGGACTATTTGCAGACCTCAACAATCTTTTATCTTCACAATGACGTCCAACCTTCTCAGTTTTGGGCATTCTGAGAGCGTCTTTGATTTTGGGCTCTCTCATTGTCTTATGAGAACAATTAGTTTATTAACTAATAAGGTCATTATTCGATGGTGTTTGAGCAGACATTAGGGAGCCCCTTCCCTCTCTTGCGGTCTGCCACCCTCCACCAGGGCTGTCTGAAATCACTTACTCACATCTGGGCTCACACTGGAAACAGATACGTGTCGCAAGGAATCTCTGTCTTAATACTCATTGCTGACAATCACAGGTCTGGCTTCCAGGCTGGGTAGGGGGGCAATGCCCATTCAGCCTCTTTATCCATCTGTCCGCCCACCCACCCATCCATTCACTGTGCCAGCCATGGAGACCTCCATGATATAAAGGACATGGTCCATATCTTCAGAGATCTCACACAGAGAGATGGCTGGGGAGGCTCAGAATGATGCCACATCCTCTAGGAATGTTCCTGAAGGGTGGAGACTCTCAACACTGTTCTCTAGCTCAGCATCTGGCTCTTCTATCGTGCAAGTCTCTCAATTTGTTATCACCTCTTTATTCCCCAGTCTCCTGGGCAAACCTGTGAATGAGTTCTGGGAGCACAAGGACCAGGTCTTCTCCCCAGAGGGCGGTGCGTAAGTGCTCCAGGGCACCTGGGTGGCTCAGTTGGGTAAGCATCCGACTCTTGATTTTCAGCTCAAGGCATGACCTCAGGGTTTGTGGGATCAAGCCCGCATCTGGCTCCAGGCTGACAGCATGGAGTCTGCTTGGGATTCTCTCTCCCTCTCCCTCTCCCCCCTCCCCCAAAATAAACACACACTTAAAAAATCATAAGTGGCTCAATAAGTACTTGTTGAATAAGCAAATGAGCATACAATCCATTCTTATGAGGTAAAATAAAGACAGAAAAAGACCAACTCTGTTTTGAGTGGCCAAAATGTTGATGAGTCGATCTGATGTTGGGGAATGGAAAGCCACAGCTCAGGGTCTGGGGGCCGGAAGTCCTGGGCAGGTCACCTCTACTCTTGGGACCTGTATACTTAGGTCTGAAATGGGTGACTGGAGATGCTTTCAGCTCTCTGAGTCGGGCACCCTGTGAAAACCTCGCATCCCTGTGAGAATTCATCAAACTTCAGCCTAAAGGGAAAGGGGCCTGGGCCACTGTGGCTGGCCTCCCCCTCCTAGCAGACACGAGTCCACCACCCAGTCTCGTAAGTGCATGAAGCTTCCTCCTCCACACAGCAAGGGTTGGGGCAAGGGTGCTAGAGCAGATGCTTCCGAAGTCTACGCGTCTAGTACGTTAAGTGGAGGACCCTGGCCAAGATTAAATTCGGGTGCAGCAAGCACTCGTCACACGGTTTTTAAAAGAACCCTAACTTCCAATACTGCACACCTCACTCACTCCTTGATTCACCCAATGTCTGGTGAGCCCCTCCTATGCGCCCGACACTGTTCTAGTGGTGACCAGGCAAGCCACAGTCACTACTGTCGTGGTGCATCCAGCCCAGCTGGGGAGACAGAGAATACACACATCAACAACTAAACAACAGATGCAGTTATGGGCAAAGACCATTAAGAAATTGCACCATGTGAGGGGTGCCCGGGTGACTCAGTGGGGTAAGTGTCGGACTTTGGCTCAGGTCATGATCTCATGGTTTGTGAGTTCTAGCCCCGTACTGGGCTGTCTGTCTGCTGTCAGCATAGAGCCTGCTTTAGATTCTTTGTACCCACTCTCTCTGCCCCTGCCCCCCTTCTCTCTCTCAGAAAATAAACATAAAAAAATGTGCACCATGTGAGAGGCAGCAAGTAGAGGGAGAAGCTGGTTGGGAAGGCTTCTATCTGAGCTGAGACCTTACAACTACCTGGGAAAACGTAGGAAGAACATTCCAGGTGGAGGGAACAGCAGGTGCAAAGGCTCCAGGCTGGAAACCTGCTTGGGGTAACTGGAGAACAGGAAGGTAGCTGGTGCGGCTCGTGAGTGGGGCAGGAGGGGGTGACCCGGGTGGGAGGGCGCTGCCAAGAGGTCCATCGACAGGATTGAGAGGGTCCGTGGACTTGGAGGGGGGAAAATGTCATCTCTCTTTTCACCAGCCTTTACCTGAACACAAGCACTTCCCTTAGTCACGAATGCCAACAAAAACCGACAGTGACATTAGCAGTGCCGGGCATTCATCAATGACAAGACACTGCAGATGCGTTCCTAATCCTGCCGTCCAAAACACCCAGAAATGTCACTGATGCTCATCACAAACTCAAAGTTACAGTGGCCATTAGACCAGCCAGTTGGACGTTACTATTTAAAGTGTTAATAAAAGGGGTACCTGGGTGGCTCAGTCGGTTAAGCATCCGGCTTTGGCTCAGGTCATGTCTCACGGTTCGTGGGTTCGAGCCCCGCATCGGGCTCTGTGCTGACAGCTAGCTCAGAGCCTGGAGCCTGCTTCAGATTCTGTGTCTCCCTCTCTCTCTGACCCTCCCCTGCTCACTGTCTCTCAAAAATAAATTTAAAAAAAAAAACAATAAAAATAAATGAAAAAGTGTTAACAGAAAGAAGAGCACACAGATTTCAACATCATAAATTCTTAAAGTATCTCATAACTGAATCTGAAAGGAACTGGGACAGGGAATGCCAAGGGCACGTGAGGGCGTGGCCTTCTCCGACCACTGTCCTGGGCCACCCAGAGAGGGCAGTGTCCCTGAGGCCTCGAGGGCTCTGCCCGAGCCTCTCCCACCCACCCACCTGCCACACCGCCTCATGTTGACCTCCTGACCCAGAGGAGCCCTGTCACTTGGCCCAAAGCCTACCCCAGGGCATCCTCCCAAAGAGCTTCAGAAAGTGAGAACGCGTGTCCACAAGAAAAACAAATGTGGCCTTTGCCACTATTTGCTTTGAGTGTAGGTCCAGGACAGAAACGAGATTGGTACTGGAGCAGGCCTTCCAGCAGGACCCAGCAGAGGTTGGGCAAACACCAGGCGGACGGACGGACGGACAGCGAACACTCAGGAAGGCCCAAGCCCGGGGACCCATGGCCCCGAGCAGCAGCTTTACGGCGGCCTTCCTGTTTTCCCGTGGCCTCTGCTCCCTCACACACTGAGTCTTTTCAATGCCCTCCAGGAGAACAGAAGAATCCATTTGCACACGCCAGCACGCCAGCACGGACGTTTCTCCCATGCTCCCCAGGGGGTGGGCCCTGCCAGGAGGCTTGTTTATGACATACAGGGACAGCTGGGGACAGGGCCCATGGGGTGGGGTCTGCAGAAAAGCTGAGAGCTGAATCCTACGCTCCCAGATCCCCCAGACCAGAAGTGAGAGTGGGGTCCGGCCGACTGGAAAGTGAGGGACATTTGTGGTATTTCTGCAGCAATGCTCAGAAGCCTCACGGGAAGCAGGGGTGTGGTGTGGGGTACAGAGGGCCTGGCTTTGGAAAGGGGGCTAGGAAGGGCAGGGGCTCACCTCCAAGGATCAGAACAGTGTCAGAGAGAAGTGGAGAGGAGGCACGTGGTGTCTTTGGAACCGGACTTAGTGAGCATACAAGGAAACTGAGGCACCCTCATCGCTGGTGAGGACCAGCAGAAGAGGGACAGTTCAAGTGGCCAGCTACACCAACCCTTTCCCAGGCCTCCAGCTAGAAAGAACTAGCTAGGGTTTTTTGGGAGGGCGTGCGTTCATTTTTCTGTCTACACCCATTGGCATGTCTGGGTTGTGAGTTTCTCCAATACCTGGTCCCTGGGAACAAGGAAGGCAGAAAAGAGAACCCAGGAGCTCACTGTCAGGTCATTCTTCCCATCCTCGGGTCCCCAGCCAGTCTGCCTTCTGGTCTCCACTTTTCAGAATTTTCCTGTATTTGTTTCATACATAATGTCCAGAGCTCCAGTAAAGAATTTAAAAGATCCTTCTCAAAGAGCCTTTCCCACTTGGGGTGTGCAGACATCAAACCACAGCGGAGGCAGGGAACCCCCACAGAAGAGGACAGTGCACTCTGAAACACCCTGGCCAGGGGGCTGATTTAAATTCTCTGAGGAAGACATGAGTAGACACTTCTCCAAAGAAGACATCCAGATGGCGAACAGACACATGAAAAGATGTTCAACATCACTCATCATCAGGGAAATACAAACCAAAACCACATTGAGATACCACCTCGTATCAGTCAGAGGGGCTACAATGAACAACTCAGGAAACAACAGATGCTGGCGAGGATGTGGAGAAACGGGAAACCCTCTTGCACTGCTGGTGGGAATGCAAACTGGTGCAGCCGCTCTGGACAACAGTATGGAGGTGCCTTAAAAACTTAATAATAGTCCTACCATATGACTCAGCAACAGCACTGCTAGGAATTTATCCAAAGGATACAGGAGTGCTGATTCGAAGGGGCACAAGTACCCCAAGGTTTACAGCAGGGCTCTCCACAATAGCCAAGTTAAGGAAGAGCCCAAATGTCCATCAACTGATGAATGGATAAAGACGATACAATGTATATACACAATGGAATACTACTCAGTGATGAAAAAGAATGAACTCTTGCCATTTGCAACAAAGTAGATGGAACTAGAGAGTATTATGCTGAGTGAAATCAGTCAGTCAGAAAAAGGCAGATATCATATGTTTTCAGTCACGGGTGGAATTTGAGAAACTTAACAGAAGACCAGAGGGGAAGGGAAGGAAAAATAAGTTGCAAACGGAGAGTTTGCAAAACATAAGAGAGACTCTTAAATACAGAGAACAGAGGGTTGATGGGGGGTGGGGAAAATGGGAGATGGGTGCTGAGTGGGGCACTTGTTGGGATGAGCACTGGGGGTTATATGTAAGCAATGAATCATGGAAATCTACTCCCAAAGCCAAGACTACACTGTATACACTGTAGGTTAGCTAACTCGACAATAAATTATTTTTTTTTAATTAACTAAATAAATAAATTCTCTGAGGAAGTGGCCTTGGGGCCTGACTGTGCCCCACAGGGCATTCCTGGAACCACCACCTGTGGACAGTCTACCCAAAGGCAGAAAAGCAAATGGCTTTCTAAGAACAAGCTGGCAGGCAAGGCCCTTCCCAAAAAGTCTGGCTCTCACACAGGACCCCACCTCTCTGCAAAGCTCTCCACTCTCAGGGGAGGGGTTCTTACCTCCTATTTCAAGCTCTTTCCTCCAAATCAACACCCCAGAAATGTCTCTCGCATCAGTCCCTTTGGGTGTAAGCATGAGTGGGAGCCCCTCCCTGGGCCCCCTGAGGAGAACTGGGCTCAGCACCCAGGAAAGACATTCTGCTCTCTGGTGAACTTGCTCACCCTGGACAGGAGAGGGCTTGTCTCCCCGAGGGTGTATGACAACCACGGCAACTGAGGTCTCCATCCCCAGGCCCTGTTCTCTCCTAGTGTAAATTAGCGCGAAGAACAAAATGGCCCTAGGGAAATAACGGGCCAACTCCAGAAGGCTCTTCCTGTCTTCTTTCTGAAAGCCACTTGGAGTTTAACTGGCCCAGTTTAACTGGCAAAACTCTCCCAGCCCCCAGGAGATGTGCCCATCTCCTCTCCCACCCTGCCTCATGTGCCCTAAAGGGTGAACATGGCACCCCCAGCACAGGAGGGACCCAGCGGAGTGGTGGCTGCTGGCCTCCCAGAAAGAGAGCCGGGCCCCTGAGGAGGGCTCCAGAGAAGCCCTTTACACATGGTCTCATTGTATACACTGGGTTCATGATCACTTCTTTCGCCTGAGGAAACAGAGGCCCAGTAAGATTAAGTGACTTGTCAGGGGGCCAGTAGAGAGGGTGAGATTTGAACCCAAGTCTTTCTGGACCCAAAGACCCTGATCCCTTAGGCCAGCTCCACTTGCCCAAAGAACACCGTGGGGGATGTGAGGTGTTAAGGTGAAAGGTGGATCTTGAGGACACTTCCCCATGCTTCAGGTTCAGGTCACGATCTCACGGTTCATGGGATTGAGCCTGGCATCAGGCTCTGTGCAGACAGCACGGAGCCTGCTTGGAGTTTGGCCTCTCTCTCCCTCTCAATCTTGCTCTCGCTCTCTCTCCTCCCTGTCCCCCTCTCAAAATAAATAAATAAACTTGAAAAAAAAACAACAACAGTACTTGCCTCCGAGGGGAGTTGGGAGATAATCCTGCCCAGCCCACACCCAAGAGTCAGTGAATGTTAGTTTCATCTTTACGTCAATTAGCAAGGACGTCAGCCTGGAGCTCCTCTCTGGAATCACTTTACTGCATTAATTGGTTCGTATTTGACTCACTGTCCAAACAGTTTGGTTATAAATGGAATCCTTGCTCCCTTCCCAGCCCCTTCCCAAGCCCCTCCAGGCAGGACAGCTTACCTATGGTCCTTCGGAGGTCTTCACACTGGCTAATGTGAGGAAACTTCAGGATTTCCTTCCACTTCTTGCTTTTCCCCTTGCGCTTTCCTCCACCCCCTGCAGAAATGGGGGGAAAAGATGTTGGGCTGATGTTGGTCTTGTCCAAGGCTCCGGAACCTGTTTCCCATCCCAGCGAGCCTGTCCACCAGCTCCAGGGGCTGGGAGACAGCCAGAGGGCTCAAGGTCAAGTCCGTGACACACCCCAACCCCCACCAGGCACACGCACTCCCCCCGGCCAGCATCAAGCCCGTGGGTTCTCCCACACAGTCGGGCCTGGGCCCTCACCCAGCAGGAGCAGACGAGCCCCTCCGGTCGTCCATGCCTGAACCCACACCAGGTGCCCTGGTCTTCCCCCACATCTCCCACAGCTCCTCAGGCCCCTGGGTGCCCAGTCTTTGGCGCCAGATGAGACCCCAACCTTCCCACCGCAGGGGCCAGGCCGGCTGGACTTAATGCTGCCTTCAGGCGCGGGAAGTCCTTGCGGGACGGATCCACAAGTGAGCGGCCTGCAGCCGCCTCACTGCCTCCTTTGTCCCCATTTCCTGGGGAGAGTCCCGCTCCCCAACTGGAGGCCAGATGTTGGGAACAAGGACTTCAGTTTCCACTTGTCTTGGGTACCCCCTTCTCCTCCCTCCCCCACAAACCCCAGGGTCTCCGAGGATGTGTTCTCAAGGCTGGAAGGACTCCTGAGGGGCCCCATCCTGCCTCACATCCTCCTCAGTGTACATGTGTGATGAACACGCACATGCCAGGGACGTGCACGTGTGATGGACACGCAGGCATGATGAGCACGGGTGCAAGGAATCTGCACATGTAATGAACACACGGACATCAGGAACATGTACACATAATGAACATGCAATAAACATGCGGAGCTGAGTAAGGGACACTATCAGGGCTTTCCCACCACCCACGCCACTCTTATCCATGGGACAGTGGACAGATGTCCGAACGCTCAGGTGTGCAAACAGCAAGGGGAGGCACCAACCGTGGCCTGTGTCCCTGAGCCCACCAGTGTTTGTGCCTCCGGGCTGGAGGCAGAGGCCCTTCTGTGTCTAGTGGCCAGGATCCTCCAGGGACTGAGATGCCATTACCCACCCCCCACCCCCCACCCCCAGAGTGGCCTTAGATACCATCTCACTAAAGGTCACACAGCCCTTTAGGTCCCTCAGTATCTTGGGATATTGAGGGCCTCTTACCCTCCTCCATGAGTCAACACCCCAACACTTGTGGAGTTTGGAGCCCAGTTAGAGACACAGGATCTGGGGTCGGGCCTCGGCACCCTGCGCCTGCTCCTTGCTTGGGGTTGGTGTGTGGGGCCTCCAGCCTCTAACCCTTCCAGAGCAGGCCAAGGCCCCCTCCCCAAAGCAGCAAACCGAGGGGTACAGAAGTAGAGAGCTTATGCCCACCCAGGCCCAATGTGTGCCCCGGGGCTGCAGGGAGCTGGTCTCAAGGAGTGGGGATCACCAACTGTCAACCCTGCTGCCCTGGAAAGCCGAGGCCGGCTTCCCCATTAGCAAGCGAGTTGGCTCCTGAGGCTGGGGCTGGGACCCCCACCCTGGGGGCTGGGAGATAGGAGAGGCGGCTGGTGGGGGTGAGGGTGTCCTTTCCCTACTGTCTGCTTGTCTTGTCTTCCTTTCCTCTCAAGTCTCTGCAGAAGGCAAAGGCCTCACACTCCACAGGGCAGAACAAGTGTGCGTTGGGCAATCGCCGTGGCCAGGCACCATTTGAACGTTATCTTGTTTCATCCTCAAAATGAGTCTTTGAGGACGAGATCACAGTGACCAATGGCACAGATGAAGAAACAAAAGTCCAAGGTTGAGCAACTCACCAGCTGATGGCCTGACTCCACACTTGCCCTTTCCTCCAGCCAGGGTCAACACACATGTGCGCACCCTGCAGGGCCCTTCCCCGGGCCCTTCCCTGGGCTCTCTGCAGTCCTTACCCTACATCTACGAGACAGAACTATTACTGTTCCCCCTGACAAATAAGGAGACCAAGTCATGGGGAAGAAAGAAGCAAGTGGCCTTCTTTAATGGCTTATGAATAGTAGAGCCGAGGCTCCGACTTGAGTGGACTCTGGACCCTAGGCACTGACCCTCACCCTTCTGTCTATAAACCTCCCTGTGGGGTGCACTGAAATCCAGGGACATTCTCAGGGATAAAAAAAAAAAAATTGCTGGAGTCAGACCACAGAAGTGATGCAGCACCGAGTAAGAGGGGCAGGAATGGGGATCTCTCGAGCTGGGGCCCAAGCCTGCAAGCTCTGAGAAAAGACGCCACCCCAGACCCCTGCAGCCTTGTTCTGCTCCACCCACATGTGGCTTGTTTGTTTGCTTGTTCACTGAACCAGCTGTGGAGATTTCAGACCATGAGGAGACATTACATGCAGATCCAGACTTCAGATTTCTCTCCATAACCAAGCATCTCACACGGCAAGAATGGGCTAGAACTGGGGAACAGCTGCTCCCTGGGACAGGCCGTGTGGCCTCCATGCGGGCAGACTGCTTGGCCTCCGTAGGGAATAAGATGTGCATCCCCTAGAAAAGGGCCGCCCTCTGGAGACATCAGCAAAGTCAGATGCTCCCATCTCAGCCCCCACCAGGTTGGGAAGGCAAAGGGGCCATCAGAACCCATATAAGTCCTGGTCCTTTCCTATTCCTGCACTATTCGCTCCCAGATCTGGCTGGAAGAAAGCATATTTGTGTGTGTGTGTATGATAAAATACACACATCATGAAATTTGTCACCTTAACCATGATTGGATATACAGTCCAGCAGCGTTGATACATTCACACTGCTATGCAACCACCACCACCATCCATCTCCAGAACCCTCTCATCATCCCAAACTGGAGCTCTGTGCCTAGTAAACACTAGCTCCCTCCTCCCCTCAGCCCCTGGCAGCTACTTTCCATCTCCGTGAATTTCACTTCTCTAGTGACATCATATGATATGTCCATTTGTGACTGGCACCTGGCATTAAGCATAATGTCCTCAAGGTTCGCTCATGCTGCAGCGTGTGTCAGATTTCATTCCGTTTTTAAGACCAAGTAATATTCCATTGCGTGTAGTATCACATTTGGTTTATCTACTCATCTATTTAAAATTTTTTAATATTTATTCATTTTTGAGAGACAGAGACAGAGCATGAGTGAGGGCGGGGCAGAGAGAGAGGGAGACACAGAATCAGAAGACAGGCTCCAGGCTCTGAGCTGTCAGCACAGAGCCCGACATGGGACTCGAATCCATGAACTGTGAGATCATGACCTGAGCGGAACTTAGACGCTTAACTGACTGAGCCACCCAGGCACTGCTATCCATTCATCTACTGATGGACACTTGGGCTGCTCCCACCACTTGGCTTTTGTGATCAGTGCTGCTATGGATATCGGAGTCCCTGCTTTTAGTTCTTTTGGGTGTAGGCCTAGGAGTGGAATGACTCGATCGCATGATAGTTCCACCTTTCTGCAGAACTGATGACGTTTTCTTGACAGTACCGACTACCAGGTTATACTGCATCAAGCTACCTCCCAACTGTCTGTGATCAAAACCCAGGGATGTGACTTCTGGGAAGGCCCACAGCCCTCCCCCCCGCCCAGATGATTCTCGGGTGGCCAGTCTACAGAAACCAGGAGCCTATTTTACATGCATATACCTGTGTGTGTGCATAGATCTTATGCATTAATTGAACCATTAGGAAAATTAACCCAGACTTATTAATTCACTCAACCAATGTATGCTGAGCATCTACTAGAAGGAGCTGAAGCAAGAGACACAGGGTGTCAGCATCTTGGGACTTCCAATCTAGCAAAGAAGACAGACATCAAAGGCTTTATTCCAGTGGCTCAGCGCCGAGTGATTTGTCCTCCGGGGGACAACTGGCAATGTCTAGAGATATTTTTGATCATCGCAGCCAGGGCAGGGGTGCTACTGGCATCCGGTAGGCAGAGACCAGGAATGCGGTCGAGCACTGCACAATGCATGATACAGCCCCCCACAACAGAGCAAGCTGTTCCAAAATGTCAACGATGCTGAGGTGGAGAAACGCTGCTTTACTTAACAAGTGTTTGGTCCACCACTCAGGAGTGCCAGGTTTGGGGGAGATGTTAGAAACGGGGAAACGTGTCGCTGAAGCTGAAGTTAGGAAGGGAGGGGATACCACACAGCCACCCAGGGGGCTGCCCCAGGCCAAGGGGACAGACTTCCCGGCCCTTGTGAGGCTCATTTCCTCCTGCTCCTTAGCTCCTCAGCCCCCAGAACGGGGCAGGGACTGTGGGAGGCAGAATAATGCTCCCCAAAGTGTCCATGTCCTACCCCCTGGCACCCGAACATGTTAGGCTATATGACAAAGGGGAATGAATCCTGCAGGTGGAATTAAGGATAGCGCCAGGAACATGATCCCAGATGGTCTCGGTGGGCCCGATGTAACGGTTAGAGTCCTTACATGTGGGAGAGGGGGGAAGAGTCAGTGCAGAGCCACGCCATGCGAGGAAGACAAGACAGCTACCCCTGGCTTTGAAGACAGAAGGGGCCAGGAGAAGGCGGGCGCCTCC
The DNA here is from genome assembly GCA_004023785.1 of Mungos mungo. NCBI lineage: Eukaryota > Metazoa > Chordata > Mammalia > Carnivora > Herpestidae > Mungos > Mungos mungo. The sequence continues at coordinate 170,694 of PISW01002522.1, forward strand.
AGAAACCACAAAAGGCAAGAAAACAGCTTCTCCCTGGGAGCCTCCAGAAAGAATAGAGCCCTGACCGCACCTTAGTTTTACCCCAGTAAGGCCCATCTCAGACGTCTGACCTCCTGAAATGTAACTCAATAATTTGTGTTCATATCCACCGGCTTTGCGGTATTTGTTACAGCAGCGAAAGGAAACTAATCCAGGGACGCCCTCCACAGGGTGTCCCCCTAAATGGCCACAGGGACCCTGAAGGCCCGCCCCACTCACCTGGCCTCCAGTTCCTTGGAAAGTCCTGTGACATAAACCCTGCCCCTGCATAACTCAGACGGGCTGAAGCAAGATGCCCTGTCTTGACCGAAACTCGCCTCGAAAAGGTCGCCACTTCCAGACAAATCTTTAGCTCTTACGTGTGCTGATTGGCTATTAGATTATATATTTGATGACTGAAGTGTCAATATTCTCATTATTTCAGTTGGACTGGACTGTCTCTCAGGACCCTGAGGTGGAGAGACCTAACACCCTGCTGCAGAACTTCCTTGTGTGTCCTGGCCAGGTGGCCCCAGCTGCCCCAGGCCTACATCCCCACAGGGAGCTAGGACCACCACCTCTCCACTACTCAGGGCCCAGCCAGGCCCTGGTAGCTGGGATGGTCAGTTCCCAGGCCTGCCCATCAACCCCTGGTCACCCGTTCTCCTCAACCAGGTTCAAAGCCCTTCACCATGTGGTCACGGTCTTTCCAAGCTTTATTTCCTTCCCTGCCTTTGCTCTCGGGACCTTTGCACTCCCGGTTCCTTCTGCTAGGAGCATCTTCTGCCCACCCATGTAAATGGTTTTCAGCCGGGGTTCAAGGCTTCCTGTGCCCTGTGTGGCCGTCCAGGAGGGCCCTCTCCGATCTCACTAGCTGAGGCAGGTCCCACTCTCTGCCTTCGCCACTGCCATGAAACAGTGCTTGGGAGGCCTGGGAGGCTGGGCAGTCTGTCTCTCTTGCACACACTCGTCAGCTGACAGTTCACTTATTCTCCCAACACATTCAACACATTTTCATTGACGGTTCCAACCCGGATGTGCGGAGTTATTTACGGATTCCCAGGACCAGTCCCAGCTCTTAGCGGTGCCTGACATCTTCCTCTTCAGGGATTGACTTGCCTTTCCTTGGTCTCCCCGTTTGAAGGAAGCCCATGGTGGCAGGGACCTCGGTTTCTCTGCTCTCTGTTGCCCTCTCCTTGGCCCACTGTGGACGTGCAAACGGTATTTGCCAAGCAGATGGGAGTGTTGTCCGTGTGACCTCTATGTGCAGCATCCTCTCCCCCTGTGACCCCACAGGAGTTCCCGACCCTCCACCTACTGAGTCCTGCTGTTTCTTCAAGCCCCTGCTGATTGCCCCTTCCAGGGATGCCCTTGAGAGGCAGACCCCCCCACCCTTGCCGGGCCTACTGGCTACTCCCAGCTCGGCCCTGACCTATTCAGTGTCCCTGGAGGGGGGGTGGGGGGGCAGCTAACACAATGCCTGGTTAATCACAAGCTTTCGTTAAGTTAGGATGACTGACTGGGTAAATGAATGTTTGCCAGAATAAATGACAATGTCCACCCCCATCCCACCCCCAGAAGTCTGAGGGTAGCACGGAACCGGGTTCTGTATGTTTGGTGTTCGTTATGGTAGCATTAGTCCCGGTTCACAGGTGAGAAGCCAGAGGGCTCAGGAGGAGGAATTAATAGGATCAGTGAATGAACTCCCTGCCATTTCCTGTCTTGAGCAGCTTTGGGTTTTATTTGCTTTACCATCTGACCCACCGCTGCTCATAGTTTATCTTTCACGTGCCAGAAACAAGTCAGCGAACTGGACAGGGTCCCTGCCCTCAGGGACATCCAGTTCATTCCAGGCTTCAAAGAGCAGAGACTGTGGGAGTGGCCTGGTGGGGGTGGGGGTGGGTGCTGCATGGGGGAGGGGCAGCTCCAGCCTGGAAGGGGATGGCAGCAACATGGGCCAGGGGGCCAGACAGGAAGGGTCCTGCCCGAAGGGGGAAGAGGCCAAGGTGCTGGGGGACATGGGCTGAACTCAGCCAGCGCACAGCTCTGAGGAAAGGCACCAAAGGATCGAGATGGAACTGGAATGTCTTGTTCCTGGAACGGGAAAGGGTCCAAGGCAAAACCTGGAGAAAGGTCGGCGACGGGAAGACAGGCCACTTCCCTGACTCTGGGCCTCACCCCCAGCTGGTCTCATAAGAGGGAGGGGGCAGCTTGCAGGAAGGAAAATTCCTGAGCAAATCATTTCTGCTCTCTTCAGTGCCCAGGGTCCCCCTTGGCTGCCAGCAATGGCCTCACACAGGTGCACCCGGGAGGGCTCAGGGGAGTGTGATGTGGGGGAGGCAGGGCAGGAGGGCAGAGCAGCCAGTGGAGAGGGGTGGGAGCTCCTCTGGCAAGAGGGCAAGTCCTAGCTGGAAGTGGAGTGTGGGAACTTGGGGACAAAAGGCAAAGTGAGAGGTGGCTCCCATTTCTTTTTTTTTTTAACTGAGATTTATTTTTTATTTTATTTTAATTTTTTTAATGTTTTTTAATTTATTTTTGATTCAGAGAGAGACAGAGCATAAGAGGGGGAGGGTCAGAGAGAGAGGGAGACACAGAACTGGAAGCAGGCTCCAGGCTCTGAGCTAGCTGTCAGCACAGAGCCCGACGCGGGGCTCGAACCCACAAACGTGAGATCCGACCTGAGCTGAAGTCGGAGGCTTAACCGACTGAGCCACCCAGGCTCCCCAGTGGCTCCCATTTCTTAAGCATGGGCCAAGCACTCATTTGGTATGCTCCCATGGGTCCCCCCAGGGAACAATAAAAGGATCACTCCGAATCAAATGCCAAAATAGAGCTGTCACTATGGGGGAAGAAACTGCCTTACTGTTAGTCTTGGTGCTTGTTATTGTGTGAGAGGGAGGTATCCGGGCCCTGAGAGCAGAGGACTGAAAGAAGACAGCACTGAGAACGAGAGGGAGCAGAGCGAGGTGGACCCATGTCTGCTCCGGGGGGAGGGTGCCGGCTCTGCGGCCGCTGGACCCCAGCCGTCAGGGCCTCTGAGCAATGAGGAGCCTCCAGCCCCATGGCTGGATGGATACAGAGGGGTAGAGCTGCCAGCAGAGACCTCTTCTCCAAAGGACACTGACAAAACCAGCAGCCATAGTGACCCCGATGGTCTGTGGTCTCGTGGGCAGGACTCCGAGGCCTGGCGCATCTCTTCCTATCCTTGGAAGGAAGTGGGAAAGACCTCCGCAAAACAATTGGCCCTGGGATTCTCATTAACCTTATGGTATGATATATTTGATCTGGAAATTAAAGCAATGTGACACTTCCTGCACTCCTGGGGCCAGAGGACAATCGGCTATGACATCATCGCACTTAACTCTCACACTGAGTCCCTGAGGCAGGTCCTGCTATGGAACCCCTTTTGCAGATGCGCAAATAGTCTCAGAGAGGCGAGAACCTTGTCTTTAATCACTCAAGTGGCTGTGTCACAACTTGAGCTGGGACCCAGGTGCTGGACTCTTAAAGTTCTTTCTTCTCTGCTGCCCAGCGAGCAGTTGATCAGAGGAAGCTTTCTATGCATTTGGTGGGAAGACCTTCCCTCTTGCCCTTGAATCCGAGGTGGAGCATGGCTCTTGGCCCGGCAGCATCAGCATCACTGGGAAATTTGTTAGAAATGCAGATTCCCGGGCCCAGCCCTAGACCTACTGGCTCAGAAACTCTGGGAGTGGCACCCAGCAACCTGTGTATTAATGAGCCCTCTGGGTGATTCGGACGCTCAGTCAAGCTTGAGAACCACTGCCCCAAATTCAGAGAAAGTCCCTGAGCATCACATGGGAAATGGGAGACAGAACCACTCTCTCGGGGAATTTCTCTCTCTAAAAAAGGATTTGAAGAAACACAGCAAAGTTGGGACAAACCACCAGAAGGGCTCCTCCCAGCCCCCATATTCGGTGATCCTGGGATCTGACTGACAAGCACCCACTCAGGTCCCTGCAACCTGCCTGACTTGAATCAGCTTGAGCCACTTACCAGGCCACCAGCCAGAGCGAGGGGCAAACCATACGAGGGCCCTCCTGTTTCCAACATGCTCAGTGCTGGCCTATAAGGGTCCAGGTTGGGAAGTCAGCCTCAGGGAACTCTATCCCATGTCCCCAAGCCCTGGCCTGGGTCCCTAACAAGCTGGGCAGGACACCCCCCACACCCCTCCTGTACCAACAGTACACACTTCCCCTAACCGTGTGCCTCTGCATTCTGATGGCCTCTGGACACTGACTGTCCTACGGATCCTGGAGAGGGGAGAACCATCTCTGGAGATGGGCTTGCCGGGGTCTGCAGAGGACCTGACATGTTTTGTGTGCCCGGAGGAGGGAGAGCATTTTCCCACACAGCCTGTTCCTCTAGGTAAGACTTGTCAGCTCAAATGGAAAAACAGCGCTGGTGAACACAGCTCAGGCCAAGGTTAGCAGGAAGAGAGACTCATCTGAGTTGACCTGTGAAGAAGGGGACTGTTAGCAGAATCATGGGGGCCTCTAGGAATCCAAGGAAAAGCAGCCAAGAGCAGCCGCGTTTGTGGGAGTGAGAAGCCACGGAGACACGGAGAGGCTGGGGCTGGGGTGTGTGCCCCTCACTCCACCAGCTGCCCCTCTGCAGACCAGACCAGGCCCACTCACCCCTTTGCACAGGTCCAGCTGGCCACCGGCGTACAATGAGGAATTTGACTGGCCTTTGTCTCTGGTTCAGGGATGGTGACCTCAAAGTCCTTGGACTTTTCCAAGTGCTGGAATGGCACTTTGGGGCCCCCAAACCATACCAGAGTCTATGCTAACAAGATGGCTCAAGATGGGGCCGGCCTTGCCGGAATGACCAACCATAGGATCAGGTGGGTTCTGAGCCTGGTGATAATATCGGGGAGCGACAGAGCAGCTGGAGACCAAGCTCCACCACACAGCAAACGATTTCAGCAACGAAACCCAAGCAGAAGCTCTAGGCGCCGGGCGCAGGAGAATCTGCGGGGCTGGCCGGGAGGGCAATGTGTCTCCCCCTTGCCCCATCTGTGCTGCTCTAATAATATCGTAAGTAAAGTGCTCAGAGGTCTGTGAGTCATTCGAGTGAATTATCAGCCTGAGGGGTGAGAGAATCCCTGAATTTGTAGGCAGTCGGTCAGAAGTGCGTGCAGCCCGGGACCCCCAAGCTTGAAGCTGGGGTCTCATGGGAGGGCAGAGTGTGGGACTGAGCCCCTCATCTGCACAGTCAGTGCTCAAACTCTGGGATAGTTAGTATCAGAAACGTATTGTAGCTGCCAAGGACCCCGAGTCCACAGGCCCCTCTGGCCTTGCTCACCACCTGCCTGCAAGAACCCTGATTCTTTGGATGTTCATTTGTTTTTGAGAGAGAGAGAAACAGAGCGTGAGCAGGGGAAGGGCAGAGAGGGAGGGAGACACAGAATCAGAGGCAGGCTCCAGGCTCCAAGCTGTCAGCACAGAGCCCGATGAGGGGCTCAAACTCGCAAGCTGTGAGATCATGACCTGAGCCGAAGTCAGACACTTAACCAACAGAGCCACCCAGGTACCCCCAGAGGCCTGATTCTAAAGTCCCGGCCACATGCCGTGCATGGGCCAGCCTGGACTCTGCAATCTGTTCTGGCCCTTGCAGAGGGGAGGCCCCGGGCGAGAGGGCAGGCCGAGCAAGCAGCAGGCCTCCCTGAGGCTCAGGCTCGAACGTTGGGCACAGAAGCCCGTGGCGGCAGTGCCAGACATCACCAAAGGCAAGCAGAGCAAGTCCACAGAAACAACCACCCTCGCTTCTAGAACAGTCTGCGGTGCTGCTGGTTAAAGACACAGGCCATGGTGGGAAGGGGCACAGGCTTCAGGAGCCCCAGGATTCCTACCCACTTCCTCCTGCTGCTTCAAGGCCCTCCCTCTGGCGGATGGATGGCCTATGGGTTGCTGGGGGCCACGAGGCTCGGAGAAGTCAGCATTATGCTAACACAAGGGACTAAATCTGTTAGAAATCCAAATGATGTGGTAAAGCCAGTCTTTACAACACTTAGGGGGTGCGGGGAGCATGAAAAGTGGGGGAGCCTCTCTCCATGCGCAATGATGAAGGGCTGGGAAGTTCTCGGGTATCCTGGTGACCATACGTGGGAAGGATTTCTCTCCGTGTTCCCGGCACAAGAGGCTATGACTCACCCACTCTTGGCCAGTCGAGTGGAAGGTAGTGTTACAATTTTGCCTGTGACGTCTGTGGGGCTAAAGAATCTGTTCACGTCCTTTCTACCCAGGTGAGCTTTCAAGACTCGGTTTCCAAAGCACTGCCAGCAGGGCTGACTTTCCAGAAAATGCCGCCACGGGGAGGCTGGGAGTGTTCTCAGAGGCCACAGGCAACACGGAGGAGGTCTGGTCTTTCTGATGGATGAGGTAGGCTGCCTGCGTCTGCTGCCTCCTGCCCTTGCCCTCCCCCCTGCCCTTTCTGTCCCATGCACCCGGGCTCTGCCGCCATTGGCACCACCAGAGGGGCTCCCCAGCTGAAACTGATGATGTGGGTGTGCAGCATCTCACTGGTTCAAAGTCTCTTTTCATCCAGCCCCGAACAAGGCAAGATTCCAATTATAGGACCCAGCTGGGCCCGCAGCACTTGCATGGTCTCTGCCTCAGAGCACCCTCCTCGGTGAAGTTTCTGGATGCTCCAGACCTCAGTTCCTCCACTACCACACTGTCCCAACGTGCTAGAGCTGGGAGGTCAGGATCTGGTGGTGCTGTTTGGGGGCTGCGGGGGGAAATGTCCCCATAATTACTCGCTGATTGAAATGTTCAGAGGGGGGAGCCTGGGTGGCTCAGTTGGCTGAGTGCCTGACTTTGGCTCAGATCACGATCTCACAGTTCATGGGTTCGAGCCCCACGTCAGGCTCTGTGCTGACAGCTCAGGCCTGGAGCCTGCTTCCGATTCTGTGTCCCTTTCTCTCTGCTACTCCTCTGCTCATGATCTGTCTCTGTCTCTCAAAAATAAATAAATGTTAAAAAAAAAATTTTTTTTTAAAAAGAAATGTTTGGAGGAAAATGTAACCCAAGGGGCCACCAAAGGCATCTCTGGCCACAGAATCTCTTGAGATGAGACCGTGCCATTCGTGCAGGACCCTGTCCTCAGTCCCTCAGGAAGCCTAGAGTCATAGCCTAGAGTCTTTGAGTATGTTCAGCACCTTCCTAGCTGGCATAGGACCCCCAGGGGGTGGGCTGGAGGGGGACGCAGGGGGGACACTGAGCCTTTCCCTGCCAAGGCTGCTTGCTGTCCCCAGCCCGACACAACCACCAGCTTCACCACCCAGCAGACACTGACCCTTCTTATCACGCATGGTTAAGCCCAGGCTCTGTTCAAAACATTGCCAGTCTGGGGCACCTGGGTGGCTCAGTCGTTAAGCATCTGACTTTGGCTTAGGTCACAATCTCCCGGTTTGTGAGTTCGAGCCGTGCCTCAGGCTCTGCGCCGAGAGCTCGGGGCCTGGAGCCTGCTTTGGATTCTGTCTCCCTCTCTCTCTGCCCCTCCCCCACTTGTGCTCCGCCTCTGCCTCTCAAAAATAAATAAATGCCAAAAAATAAGAAAGGTTGCCAGTCTGGTGCAGGTGTAGCCAGCCCAGGGAGCCACCTGCCCAGAGTCAGTGAAGAGAGAAGGCAAAGAGACTGAAGGCCTTTCAGGCCCGGTTGACCTGCCTGGGAGCTGAACTCGGCTGCTTAGTGGGGGTTCCCGTTGTTCAAGGGGACCCCCACCCCAGGAAGGCAGGCAAAACCCTTGGGGGGTGAGACGTAAGTGGAGCATTTGCACCCCCCCAGGCCCAGAGGACGCAGGGAGGCAGTCACAGTTATCCCGGCCTAGAACGCTTCTCAGAGCCGCAGCTGTCAGCCACGAGAGCCGGAAACCTCCAGCGCGCTCTCAAACGGAAGTGCAGCGTGGAAGTGGCATGAAGCACGCGGGGGTGGCACAGGCCATGTGGGGCCTGCGGCCTGTGGGCAGGTCCCAGCACCTCTGGGCCCCCCTCACGGCCTCACCACAGTGGGGTTTCCAGAGGAGAAAAACCTCAGCCACCATCAGAAAGATCCCACAACCTCAAATTAGGAAAACCCAAACCAACACCAGGCCTGGTGAGCGGTAGCCATGGGGACAGGAGACATGGCCCCTCTCCAGCACACGGAGCCTGAGCGGAGGCTGCTGGTGCGGCTTTGGCAGGGCAGACAGGCAAGGGCACAGTCCCTCCCAGGGAAGCCTGCTGCTGAGGGCGGGGCTGGGCCTGGGCCACCTCCACCAAAGGCTGAGTGACGGCTGGGCGGTTTACCAGGGACTCTCCTGCCCACTGCCTCCAGGCCACCTCACTGCGATATGACTAAGTGGGTACCGCAGCACTGTTACCTGAGCCGCACCGCACGCCAGCTTTGTGGTCTCGCTAAGTCACTCCGTGTTTTCTCCAGCAGGGAATGAGGCTGCCGCGCAAGTGGTTTGGCTCGGTTAAGAATTAGATCCAAGCGTGCAAAGTTCTCTGCATAGAGTAGAGGCTCCCTAAATGTAGCCATCGTCGTCACCGCCGTCACCACCACCATCACTACCATCCCCCACCACCATCGTCACTACTATCAGACCAGCCCTCGCCCCCCCATCATCATCACCACCATCACTGCCATTACCACCATCCTCACCACCACCACCATCAATGTCACTGTCACCACCACCACCATCAATGTCACCATCCTCACCACCACCACCATCAATGTCACTGTCACCACCACCACCACCAATGTCACCATCCTCACCACCACCACCACCAACATCTATGTCACCATCACCACCATCCTCACCACCACCGACATCACCATCACCACCATCCTCACTACCATCACCGCAGCCCTCGCCTGCCATCGTCATCACCATCCCTGCTCCTGCCATCCCCTCTACCAACATCACCACTATCCCCATCACTAACAACACCACCGCTAACGTGACCACCGCTGCCACCACCATCGTCACCACCACTGCTGTTGTCACCACCACTGCCATCATCAACACGCTGTGACCAGTACCACCTCATGACTTGTGTAGATAAGAGAACCGAGAACACAGAGTTGGCAAGAGACAGACAGCAGGTCTCAGGCCCAGGTCTTCTGACTCCAAGTGCAGCCATCTCTCCATCCTACCATTGCTCCCCCCAACACACACACACACACACACACCTTCCCATCAGCATGATATCAGCATCTATGATTGGTACCACATATGAGGGGACCACAGGGGAATCATGCCTACATGATTTGGACCCGTTACCTCTCTAACCTCGTTTGCCCCTACTCCCTCCCTCACACCACACTCTCCTCAAAACCCTCAAACACCCTGGCCATTTTCCCACCAGAGGACCTCTGCTCTAGCTCAGGAGTCAGCAAACATTTGCTGTAAGGGCCAGATGGAGTCTCTGGGTCACAGACAATCTGTAAACAAATGGGCTGTATTCCAATACAACTTTATTACAAAAGCAGACAGCTGACTAGATTTGGCCCCAGGCTCTTAGTTTGCCTGAGTTTATCTGTTCTTGCTGTTCCCTTTCTTTCTCTGGAAAACATCCTCAGGGTTAACCCTTTTGCCTCTTTCAGGTTTTCACACAGATCTCACTTCCTCCAGAAAGTTGACTCCAACTGCCCTTTTTTCCGCCTAATAAATAATTTGAAGTGAAATAAATAGAATAAGAAATTAACCAGTTTTAGGTGAACAACTAGGTAGAATTTAGCACATTGACACTGTTTGGCTACTATCACCTCTATCTTATTCCAAAACATGTCTTTCCCTCCAAAGTGACATCCACTGATCACCCTTTTTACTGCCACAAACTGTGCCCACCTCTCCTGAACCCTCTGCCTCTTTCACTTTCACTTTTCCATTTCTGCTATACCTATAACCTCGTAGCATTCTGCGTGGCTTATTTATTCTGTCCGTTGCTCATTACCTATCTCTGCCCCTCCTTCTGTTGGAATGTAGGCTTCATGAGGGCAGGGGTCTATTTCCCAAGCCCCCAGAATAGTGCTCGACACAGAGTAAAGGCTCAGCCAGTCACTGAGGAATAGATGGAGAGAGAGGCGGGGGGCGGGGGGGCCAGAAGGCAAGAGATGCTTTCCAAATGGACTTCAAAACAAACAAAAAAACCATATCACACGCCATAGTCTTTTCTGAGTCTGCATTTTCCTCCCTCAAAATGGGAACCCCACTACCTTCCCTGGGAGGGGGCAGGGCGCAGAGGGACAGGAGAGGGGACAGTCTCTCCTGCCCTTCTCCTCAGTTACGTTGGCTCTCCCAACCCTGAACTTAGAGCCCCTTCTCCCCGGGCAGCGTGGAGAGACAGGCTGGGGGCCCTCATCAAATGGGCAGTGTCGGACTTCTGATGCCTCTGTCCAGGGGCTGAGTGGCCCTAGGCCACCTCACCGACCTCTCTGAGCCAGTGCTCTGATTGGGATAAGGTCCAGAAGCCCTTGGTAAGGGTCAGATAGAGCACATGCTTAAAACCCTAGCGCCTCACCAGGCACCAGGTAGCCGCTAACATGATTTATACCCTGCCGCTCCCCATCCTGCCCCCCCCACCCGAGCCTTCCCCTCCCTGGGGCTTTCCACTGTTTTCTCCATTCCTCTGTGTCTCTTGAGGACTTTAGAGAAATTTCCTTCAAGGGAAAGCAGACACCTCATCCTCTTGCAAACACTGATGACCTTCTTTAAAATGTCCTTTCCAAGGAAAACCATACTACACTTTGTCCACACCGGTTTTCACAGTTGAGAAAGTCTGGCCACAAAAACTAACTTTTCACTGCAAAAGTAATCCTCTTCTTTCAGCAAAGCCCAAATTTGGTCACTTTTGTCTTCACAATGTTTTCTCTGGGTTAAGGAAGAGAAAGGCTGGGTGAGGGGAAGTGCGGGGCAGGGGGGGCGGTGTGAGCTGACCCAGGAGAAAAGCCACTGGCCGCTGTAAGTTGGCTCTGGCTGCCCAGCTGTGGCTATTTTGTTGGAGAAATAAACAGGACTATTTGCTCATGAAAAAATGCCCCAGTTTTTCATACGATATTCATAAAAATATTTGCATTTCCCTGTGAGTAATAATTACTTCTGCTGCCCCCAGAAATTTAGCATCACCTACCCTGAAAGAAGTTGAACAGACTCTTTAGAAAGCCTTCCCAATCAAAATCCATGCGGCAACCTTGGTATGTTATGATGTCGATCCGACTGCTCATAGAAGGGCCGGGAGGTCTGAGGTGCAGGGGAGAGCCAGGCCCTAGCCTGAGTCTCAGGACACCACAGCCAAGTAGATTTACTGTGCGCATGAGGAAACAAGCCCAGAGAGGCCACGTATCTGGCTGAGGGTCACCCAGCCACTAAGTGGCTAAGCTGGGATTTGAACCCAAGAATGCCTGGTTCTTAACTCCCAGTCCACAAGGCTGACGTGAGGTTTGCTCAAGGGACACATGAGAACCGGGCCCTCAGAAAGTTCCCCCAAAGCCTGAGGCCACAGAAGCCCAAAATTGGTGCAGCACAGAGATAGCTACAGAGAGAAGAGTTTCTAGTACAGAGGTGAAGCCTCCCAAACCGGGGTCCAGAAGAGAGTTCTTGACTCCCATCGACCTTCACCCATGCTTCCGCCAGCGTCTCCCTCGCTGTACACAGCACCGCCATTCATCAGGCGCTTAGGCCCCAAACCTACGTGTCATCCCTCATTCCAGCCTCCTCCTGGCCTCTACGGTTAGTGGCCTCCAAGATGGCCCAGTGACTCCTGCCTCCTGGTATTCATGGCCTACATGGTCCCCTCCCGCACTGAACCCGTGTAGTCAACAGGATGTGGAGGAAATGATGGTCTAGGACCCCGAGGCTGGGTCGTGAGAGTCACCGTACCTGCTGCCCTGCTCCCTCGGGATGCTGTAACAAATCACCGCAAACTTAGTAGCTTAAAATAACATGAATTATGATGCTAAAGTTCTGGAAGTCAGAGGTCTGAAACTGGGCTAAAATCAAGGTGCAAGGAGGACCGATTCCTTCTGGAGGCTCCAGAGGAGACTGTGCTCTTGCCTCTTCCAGCTTCTAGAGGCCACCCTGCATTCCTTGGCTCGTGGTCCTTTCCTTCATCTTCAAAACCAGAAGTCACCTGCAAGCATCACCACCATGGCCTCTTGCTCTGTAGTCAATCGTCCTCAGCCTCCCTATCGTGAGGACCCTTGTGGATTATGTTGGGCCCACCTGGATAACCCAGGGTGCCCTCCCATCTCAAGATCCTCCACTTTATCACAGCTGAAAACCCCCTTTCACCATATCAGTAACAAACTCTGGTTGTACGTGGATGTCGATGCCTCTGAAGGGCCCGTATACAGCCCAGCACAGTGATGATTAAAACCATACATTCCAGATCCAGGCTGCCTGGGTTTAAATCCCAGCTGGGTCCTTCACAAGCTGTGCCACTCTGGGCATACTACTCTACCTCTTTTGCTTCAACTGCCTCCTGGGTGCCTCACAGACACGGGAGTCGGGAGACGATACGTGTAAAGCCGTGAAGATAGCTCAATGAAAGAGGGCTCTAATTATCCCCTCGTCTCTGCCACACTCAGAACTAATGGATGTCAGAGGTGGGAGGGACCTTGGTGATCACCCAGGCCTGCCCCTCGCTGAGCAGCTGGGGACAAAGAGGCCCGGAGAGGAGAAGTGAGTCACCAGGTCACACAGTGTTTTCTCAGGCAACTCCCCGTTGCCCTTTAACCACCACCTGGCGCGGACTAGCCTGAAGGAGGGTTTGGCAGGGTGATCGTGGCCCCCCGGCACCCCGAGACCTCCCCAGCAAAACAGCTGCAGGTGCAGAGGCCCCGGCCAGAATTTCACACGTATGGTTCCCACGCCACCCACCAGGCTCAGGGGCCAGAGGCAGACACAACGCATCTTTCCCCAAAAATGGTCAGCAGGACTCATCTTGGAGAGGGACATAGAGACCCATGTTCAGGACCAGGAGAAAGTGCTCCGGAGTGTCAATGGCACCCCGGCCCCTTGTCTCTCTACGTGACCCCAGATGAGACACCTTTGGGCCTCTGTTTCCACATCGGAAAAGCAAAAGATGCTGGACAGATCTGTGGTCTTCTCTCTGCAATCCAGGTTTCCAGGGTCCGGGAGCCCCTATTAAACTTTTAGAGAGAGTCCTGGAAGAGCCAGCCGTATGTGGACACAAAGCTGAGGCGCACGGCCAGCCTGCTTGTCTAGGCCTCAAAGCTCATGGGTGAGTGTAGTTTGAGCTGCACAGATGCACAGACCTGCTCCGAGGTGTCCGTGATTCACAGAGAGGGGAACACGGTGACTCACTTCACTCAGATGGCCTGTTTAGCAGGCACATACCTCCACGGAAGGAGAGAGCAATCACCATGGACACTTGGGGGAAGCTCACAGAGGCTCTGTTCCTTCCAGCCAGAGGCTGACTCACCCCCAAAGACGCTCCCTCCCATAAATCTGGCCCAGGCAGGCACTGCCCCAATGGTTCAGTTTCCCCCACCGTCACACTGTCCTCAAACGGACACCAAGGACTCCTCCTAGGAAGGTCTTCGTAAGGCTCTGTACAGAGTCTGTCCCGAACAGAGAGATGCCCAAAGCAGGGTGGCCTCCAGGGCAAAAGCCAGGCCTTCACTTATTTCCTCACTGAGAGAGTTATATCTTCTTGCCTCAGGGCCTTTGCACACGTCATTCCCTCTGCCAGATATACACTTCCAGCATCATTGTTTTTAATGACATATTTCAAGGTTAAAGAGAATGAACTTTTTTTCAATACAGATTCTCACAGGCTTTGTCAAAATAATTCATTCACTCTGTATTGAGAGACACATAGGCTCTTATTTCCAAATTTTTACCATCACAAACAAAGCTCTGAGCACTGACGCATGGCCCCCACCCTCACTGGCCAAGCGTTCATGTCTCGCATAGCGTCACATCATTCCCCCAACCCCCTTCCCATCACCCCAAGAGTTATGTCTCCACTGCTCCCCAGTCCTTCCTTTAAAGCAGGTGTCATAATCTGTGTCTTCGTTGGGTTTCCATGCAAGAGGACAGGGACCACATCCCTTCTGCTCACCAGTGGCGAGTGCCCAGGACACTGCCTGGCACCTGGTGAAGTGTCTGGAAGTGTCTGTAAATAAGAAAGTGTTTGAATGAATGACAGAGCAAAGGCTTTGCCCCAGAAGCAGGCTATGCGGTGCTCCTTTCCGCTCAGGACTCAGAGACGAACCTGACACATCTTTCCACCTGCCCCTGGCTCTGCCCCTGGGCTCCCGCCGCGTCGGAGAGCCCTGGCCCTGACACAGGGAGCCCTGGGAACGGGAAGGCCAGAGGCTCCAGGCCAGACCCTCAGTGCACCCTCATGCACAGGGTGAGGTTAAGGAGACCTTCACCTGTGCCACCAGGGCAGGTCTGGGCAACACGTGCCATGGCTATGCCGCCGCTCTGGGGACCCCAAGAACCTGCCTCTGCACCTCTTCCCCTGCAGCCCTGCACAGCTGCAATGGACCAGCCCCCGCCTGCTGGCCACACCCGACCTTAAGGTCAAGCCAAGGAGCAGGTCTGAGCTATGTGCCTTCACTTGCCAACAATCACTTCAAGTCTCTGTTTCTAAAGCTTCAAGAGGAAATGCTGGTTACAGAAAAACGGGGAGGGGAGGGGGAGGCGGCCAAAGAGATAAAAATAATAACAGCCATTAGGTGCTGTTGCCAAGGGACACTCCTTACGGGCTGGCCCGTCCCAATCCCACAACTCAACAAGGCAGGTCTGGCTCTGACAGATGAGGAAACTGAGGAATGGTGATGAAAAGTGGTGATTTTATGTTCCTTTTTATTTCACTCACCTCCAGATCATCATTACAACCTGTAACTTAAGTCCCAGGAGCCAGATTCCATCATGGCCTGGCCCAAACCCCCAGATCACAGCCTGCCTCCTTGAGAAACATCTTGGGCTACACACAAGGCACTTCCTGTCTCCTCCATTTAATTCTGACACTAGCTCCTAAGGTAGGACTGACCATCCCCATTTCAGAGGTGAGGAAACTGAGGCTTAGGGTGGTGTCCTTGGTAATAGCCAGGAATGGTAGAATCAGAATTCCAACCCAGATCTTTCAAAAATGAACACCTCAGTCAAAGCCTTTGAAGCAGGGAGATCTGAGAGCTAGGAAGTCAGAAGCTCCAAAAAAATATATAATGCAAGTCATATGGGCAATTTTTAATTGGCTGAGAGCCACATTGGAAGGGAAAGGGAAGGGCTCCTAGGTGGCTCAGTCGGTTAAGCATCAACTCTTGATCTCAGTTCAGGTCATGATCTCATGGTCTGTGAGTTCGAGCCCGGCGTTGGGCTCTGTGCTGGCATTGTGGAGCCTGCTTGGGATTCTCTCTCTCTCCCTCTCTGTCTGCCCCTTCCCTACTCGAATTCTTTCTCTCTCAAAGTAAATAGACATTTTTTAAAAAGATAAAGGAAAGAAAAGCAAGTAAAATTAATTTTAAGAACATATTTTATTTAACTCAGGATATATAAAATATTACCATTACAACATGTAAGCAGCATAAAAAATTGTTAATGAGACATTTTTACTTTTCTCCAAAGTCTTTGGAATCCAGTGTACAACTATACGCTTAGAGCACATCCCAGTTCAGACTAGCCACGTTTTAAGGACTATGGCCACATGTGGCAAGTGGCTACTGGCCTGGATAGTGCGTGTCTGTGGCAAAAGAGAAGCCTGGAAGGCCAGGGTCAACTCATTCCCTCATGTGCCTGCCCACCGACCGGCACTTCCTGTGTGCCCGCCTGCCCACCGACCGGCACTTCCTGAGTGCCCGCCTGCCCACCGACTGGCACTTCCGGTGTGCCCGCCCACCCACCGACCGGCACTTCCTGTGTGCCCGCCCACCCACCAACCGGCACTTCCTGTGTGCCCGCCACGGGTCAGCAGCAGAAGCGATCGCTGCACCCAGGGTTTCCGTGGGGAGGCGGGTTCGTACAGAAGGGGCCGCAATGAGGAGCACCACACCCCATCGCTCAGCCCCAGTTTCACACCCTGTCCCCATGAAGACAGAGATGGTCACCTTTCCGGCCAGGGCCCCTGAACTGAGGTTCGGAAGACGTAGGCATATCATACCCTCCACTCCTGGATGTTAGAGTAACGACCACCCGTCCTCCCTGCTAAAGAAGACTGCGTAGCAACCTCCTGGCATTATTTTCGTCCTCAGACCCTACAGGAGTCCACTGAGCTCCTCCAAACCTGACGAAGGGGCTCCACCTCCCGCCTACCTGCAGGAAGCTGCAGGTGGCCGACAGGGAGAAGTCGCTCAGATGTGGCCCCTGCAGGTGGTAGGGGCCCAGGCAGCTGTGGTGGCTCAGCCGCCTTCAAGAGCAGGGCCAGCAGAGCTCTTTCCCGGGCCCAAAGGTCCCCTCTCCCCGCAGCTGCCACCAAGCCTGACCCCCAGCAGCAAGTCCTCCTCCGGGAAAGGAAGGAGAGGAAGGGAGGGAGGAGAAGGGGGAGGAGAAGGGGGAGGGGGGAGAAGGGAGGGGAGAAGAGGGAGAAAGGGTGGGGGAGGGAGCTCCCAAAAGCCTCCCAGTAAGAGAACTGCCCTGTGGGCACATTCCCTGCAGTCTCACCCGCGTGTACAGACTGAGCGCCTCCGTGGGGATGTGGGTGCTCAGGCCCCCACCCTTAGACAAGCCCTCAGCAGACAGCTGGTGATGGGACAACACGGGGCCCTGAGGACGGTGCTGGGTGCGGGTTAAGGAGTCGGGGCAGGTCAGTGAGCTCGCCCACCCACTCACTGGGCGACCTTGGGCCAAATACTCTTTGAGCCCTGGTCGCTGCATCTGCGAATGAGAACGAGAAGGTTTACTTTGCCACTCAGGGTTGGGAGGAATAAATTGAGGAACCACGTACAGCTCCCAGGGCAGTGCATGGTGACAGCACCGTCCATGGCAGCTCTCGCAACTGTCCCATCCTTGTCACCAAGGATCAATCACTTGGCCCCATGCCTTTCCTCTCCTGGTTCACTCCTCCGCTGGCCGCATCTCGCTCCCTGGGCCCATGAGCCAGGGGTGCCCAAGGCGGCCTCTCCGGCTGTTCTCAGGCACTAAACACAGGCCGGACCCGTCCGTGAGCTCCAGGTGACGTCACACTGCCCAGCCTCCCTCCAGGCAGGAGAACAGATGCTTTTAGGAGGCAGGCATCGCACGGGCACTTGAGGCTAAGCCAGGATCCCGGGTCTGCTTGGGGTGGGGACATGGGGCATGGTGGGACCCTGGGTGGTGAGCGGATTAGAGAAGCCCTGGAGACACCCCGGACCTTCACCTGCTCCCCAGCGAACGTTCCACACCGAGTCCACCTCCCAGTCTGCGGGGCTACCTGAAAACACCTGCCTGCTCCCTCCCTCCATCTCCACTGCTGCCACCTGGACCAGGCCAGCATCCTCTCTTGCCACTCCGCTGGCCCAGCCTCCTTCCTGCTCTCCCACCGGTCTGTTCTCGCCCCCTTCAAAGGCTCCCCATGCAGCCAAACCCAGAGCCAAACCCCAGCGTTGGCCAAACCCAAGGCACATCATAGACGTCTCTCTTAAAGTCCTCCAATGACTGCCACATCCAACCTGTGCCCGCCTGCCTCTTGGCTGGGCCCCCGCCACGCCCCAGACACACCCGCCATGGGGCAGCCTGACCTCTTTCCCATTCCCACCTCCAGGCCTTTGCACCAGCTGTGCCTCCTGCCTCATCATCCCCTGATGGCTCCTTTCTGACCCCTGTGCTCCCATGCCCCCGTGGAGGCCCCCAGGACCCCTCTACTGTAACACCTCCCCCTGCAGAGACTGTCCCCTCCCCTCATTGAATTCTGCTTTATCTCGTCAGCTCTATGGTATCTATCACTATCGGGAATTATTCCTGCTCATGTACTTATACATTGTTTCTTTCCACATGACACGATCTTGCTTGCTTCCTGGTTCACTGCCAGTCTTCCACCCCCACTCTAGGGGCAGGGACGGCATCTGACTTGGTCACTGTTAATCCTCAGAGCCCAGACCATGTGAAAAGGTAGCCCTCCACAAATGCGTGTGACTGTCCTCTACTCACTGAGCAATCTTGAGAGGGTCACATCTGAGCCCCTCTGAGCCTTGAGTTCCCCCTTGTGAAATGCCACCTCCTGTCACTGACCCTGAGGGAGGTAGGGAAGGGGGGGTCAGGGGAGGAGGAAGGGAGCAGAAACCGTCACCACTCGAACAACCTTTGCCCCGGTGACAGGGGCCATAAGTAGCAGTGGGGCCCGTGGGGCGTCAGTCACCCTGGCAACAGGCGGCCCCTCCACAGGTCCCTGATAGAGGCCCCAGGGAACCCCAGATCTCCACAAGGAGCCTGATAGGCCCCACCCTCTGCTCAGGCTCCAGCTCTGCTGCCTCTGCTCAAACGCCTGGAAAGACCTGCTTTCTGGCCCCAAGAAGTATTTACGTTTTGATTAAGTCTGGTTTTAAACCAATAGGTAGGCTGGCCGGAGGCCGACACACCCAAGCCAGTCCAGCTGCAATAACACAGCGCACTAGGAATGGGGTAACAAACGTGGGACCCCCGGGAGGAATCGCCCAGGTTCCATGTGGCCCCCAACCCCATCCTCAGCCTAAGCTGCCTGCTAGAGAAAATGAACAACCAGCTCTTGTGAACAGAGGTGGTAAGTGCTCCGGTAAGCCCTGGAGTTCTGCCTTGGAAACAAACACGCAGGGCAAGGAGGGCCCAGACCTAACCTGGCCTTCGGCAAAGTGACGGCTACCCTTGGGCCACCCCGACCCCCAGTAAGAGCCTCCCTTCCGCCAGGTGGGGTCTCACTCAGGAAGCAGGAAGTGAGTCTGTTCCAAAGTGGGGATTTGTATCAAGTCCCATTTTTAAGCTTAGGACTCCACTAACCGTCTACAGTTGTGAGACCCCAGGAGGCTGGGACAAAGCCCAGGAATTTATTTTGCTATCTTCCAGTCTCCTTCAAAGTGTGATTCTCGAAGTAGTAAATGACATCCTACAGGAATGTGTACTCCTGAATCCAAAATACCCAGTAGCCAAGACCTGCCTCATCACCCACTCCCTGCCTTCCCACCCAGAAAAAGTCCAGGCAACTAACAAATGCTTCAAAAAGGTGCCTTTCATTCATTTCTGGGCCCTTTCACTGGAAATCAAGTTTCCTCGGCTGATAGCAGGATTTCTGTTTGAACCACTTGCAGCTATAATGGCAAAAAGATTTCGTTAAGCCCGTGAGCTGCCTGGAGTGCCAAGACTAAGACGGGGTCAGGCTCAGTGGACAGGAGTGCCACAATCGATTAGCAATGTCTGCCACTGGCACAGGCAGGGAGAATAATGCTATGTATGCTACGTGTTTGCTGTTTAGGCTTAGCTACAAAGCAAAACCAGAATGGGAATGCAGAAAACCCAGGGTTCAATTGGCAAGGAAACACGGTGAAAGTAACTCAAATGGAGAGCCAGGGGATTTTGGAGGACCAAAGCGCCACTGGCAATTTCTAGGGCAAAGGTGACAAATCTCTCCCAGAAAGATCAGGTCACTTCCTTGGCAGGCTGTCCGATGGGACACGTCCCAGAGCCACTGCGATCTGGACTATCGCTTAACCAACAGTCCACTCCCAGCTCCTCAGGGTGACGCAAGGCCAGCCTTCTCCAGGAGATGAAAGGGTGTTTGACCTTTAGGGCCCAGAAATAAATATCCAGAGTTATGAACACACTTTGCCGCTGCAATGGGGAGGCGGTGGTGGGGCGGGTCTCCCTGACAACAGACGTCCCATTTAAAGACAAAGGATAAGGAGCGGCTAGGGCACAGAATGTTCCAGTAGCAGGCTTCTGTGCCTGAGCCAGGGCTGAGCAGGAGTGGGGTTTACAGCAGCAGAAGACGACAGGACCTCCTAGCAGAGGACCGTCGGTGATTTTAAGGACAAAGTAGGCACCTCTGCCTATGTCCTCACCTCAACGCTAGGCTGAGGCAGCCTTCCCAGGAAAAGTCAACCCTCTGGAGGTTTTTCTAGCTGGGTTCACAGTTTGAGAATCACAGCTAACTAAGGAAGGGCTCGGGGATGAGCAACATGGATAATTACAGGGTTGGGAGGAGGGTGAGTTCAAGGAGGCTGGCATCCCTTCGCCAGCCATCCAAGGGTGACTTCCAGGGAATGTGAGTTATTTCCCAGAGGAGCGAAGGACAGCCTCCATTTCTCCTACTGCAGCACAGGGGGGCCTGGAGGGGAGAGTTCCAGGACGTATTACAAGATCCTGGAGGAGAAGGTTCTCACTGCACTGTCTCAGGATCTGGGGGGTGGAGACCAGGGAGACACCTATCGGGGGGAGCCCCAGCTCACCTCTGATGACCTGTGTCACCTCAGCAGGCTGCTTCCCCTTCCCAGCTGTGGGCTTCCTTCTCCGTAGGACAGGAAAACAACCCCTACCCTGTGTCGCTCATGGGATTGCCACGAACATCAAATGTGTGTGGAAGACAGTGGGAGTCTTTCCTGGAGAACAGACCCACTGCAGCTGCACGTGACCATGTGGTGAATCCCAAACACAGGGGTGAGGAAAAGAAGCCAGATGTAAAAGGCAAACATGATAAGATCCCACGCATCCCGTGTTCGAAGGTGAGCAAAACCAACGCACGGTGTTAGAACCACCTTGCGGCAGATGGGGCCTGGAGAAGGCTCCGGGGTGGGGGTCTGGTTCCAGGACGTGCGTGCCCTCTGAAAACCCGGCCAGCAGCTCAACACGGCTTCTGTGCTTTCCTTTTTATTTTTTTTTTAGTAATTTTTTTAAATGTTTGTTTATTTTTGAAGGAGAGAGAGACAGAGTGGGAGCAGGGGAGGGGGAGAGAGAGAGGGAGACACAGATTCTGAAGGAGGCTCCAGGCTCTGAGCTGTCAGCACAGAGCCCGGCGTGGGGCTTGAACTCACAAACCCTGAGATCATGAGCCGAGCCGAAGTTGGATGCTTAACCAGCTAAGCCACCCAGGCGCCCTGGCTTCCATACTTTTCTACATAGACAGTACACCTCAATGAAAAGCTTACCCAGAAAAATGATCTTTTGTAAACCTCTAGGTCAATATATTAATAACATAAGGGAGAATGTTCTAGAACACAGGTGCTACCAATCTCCTAGAAGCAGACAGCAGGTGAGACGATGTCCTGATGTCCTTCCTATTCCATCATGTGACTGGAAGGAAGCCAAAGGAAACTTGTCCTCTTTCTGGGACTATGAGTTTCTAAGCTGAGCCACTGCACAGATGAGAGCGGGGGTGGGGGTGACCTCTGTCCTTGGCTAACTGCACACTGACGTCTTTCTCCAGACTGAGCTGCCCCTTCCCGCCCCCATCCCACAGAGCACATATCGCTCTCTCTTCTTGGGCCCAGGCTCCTGCCCCTTGCTGGAGCGGTTGCTAGCAGTACTAACCCCAGACTGGGGGTCGGAAGCTGTGGCCAGTCATCTGGAAGGTAACGCACTAGTCTTCAGTTCAATGTCAGCGGTTTGGGGTGCCCGGGTGGCTCAATAAGTTAAGCGTCTGACTTGAGCTCATGGCACAGGAGTTTGAGCCCCACATCGGGCTCTCTGCTATCAGCACAGAGCCTGCTTTGGATCCTCTGTCACCCTCTCTCTTTGCCTCTCCCCTGGCTCTCAAAAATAAATAAGACATTAAAAAATATATATATATATATATATTTAAATGCCAGTGGTACGGCTACAAAAAGGAGTATTTGTTTTCTCCTCCCTCCTAGGCCCACATCCTGTGCACCTCTCAATTAAAAAATTTTTTTTAAATTTTTTTCTTTATGTTTATTTTTGAGAGAGAGAGAGAGACAGACAGAGCATGAGCAGGGAAGGGTCAGAGAGAGAGGGAGACACAGAATCTGAAGCAGGCTCCAGGTTCCCAGCTGTCCACACAGAGCCCGACACGGGGCTCGAACTCACAAACTGCGAGATCGTGACCTGAGCCGAAGTCAGACACTTAACCGACTGACCCACCCAGGGGCCCGCACCTCTCAATGCTAAAACCACAGCTGCTCACAGGCACTTGCGGCTCAGGCGCCCAGGCTCGGAGGGCATGCATATTTGTCCACCCCTCAGCAGCATTTCAGCATTTTCTTTAAGGAGAATGGCACTTTAAGTTTGAAGTAAAATGCCAGGTCCTGGCCAGGGAGCATCCACCTTGGGCTGCTCGCCGTCCCTGGAGCCGAGTGTGCCTGGAGGAGAGAGGGCTGCTTGAACCGGGGATACGGAGGCACACTGGAGGGCGCTGTGTCACAATGGCACCAGGAGACTGGTGCCACCTTCTCTCTCTCCTGCAGTCCTCACTGTTAAAACAAGAGCCTGGCTAGGCTGTGGTTTTTCAAATTGTTTCACGAGGGCCCCACAAGGTGCCCCTGGCATCCCTTACGAACCATTAAAGAAATCTGAACAACAGGTTTCTGAGACATTTAAAAACAAGTTTGGAAACTATGGGATTAGATGAAGCTAAAACCAGGATCCTGTCTAATGTGGCACGGAAAGATAATTAGCATCTTGGCCTCTGTCAGATCTGCCCTGCTCCTGGGGAAGAAACTGGAGCTCTCTGCCGCTCTCTGCCACCCTCGGTCACTCCTGCTGGGACAGAAACTCCCGGGGAGGAGTCGGTCTGCCTTTCTCAGCACCTGCAGTCCTGCCTGGTACATAGGAGGAGCTAAATAATCTTGACTAACAAGTGAGTGAACAACTGAGCAAAGAACATAGACCTCGGGGCACCGCACTTGGGAGGATCAAACAAGAGGTCACGTGAACACAGTAAGTGCTCTATAAATGTTAGCTGGGATTTGAACTTGGGTCTGTGCAGTGTTCTCTCAGCACCACAAAGTCAGAAATGTTTGGAGAGTCCCACCCCGTGCTGGCAAATGGCATCCTTCAGTTTGTGCATGACTTCAAAAGTACTTATTCCCTGAGGGTGAGAACTAAATTTGGGGCTTATTTATTTTTTTAGAATTCTCTGAAAGACCCCCAGAATAGCTACCGGCCCAAGGCACAACCCAAAAACAATGAGCGGATAAGGCCAAGCGAAGGCACCAGGCGACTGTGAAAGCCAAGGAGGAGGTCCTCGAAGACAGTTCCTTCCTGGCTCCACGAGACAGCTCTACCTCCACCAGCGCCCACAGTAGCTGTGGTCATACCCTCAGGGGGCAGCACATTCAGGTCATGCCCACTCGCCCGGCCACAACCTGCAGGAGGGATCACATAAGGAGCACATGTCCAGACACCTGTCTCCAAGGATACCAGGCATGGAGCTGAAAGGGTGGCACAGGCTTCACCGAGTTTCCTGATGAATCTGGTTACACCTGAGAAGCCCAAAAGAACCTTCCTTTGCCTCTGATGTCAGCTTGCAGAAAACAGAAGAGATCAATCCATAGGAAACTTAAAGATAACAGAGAAAAACTCCGCAGCGGATCACCCCCTAGTGTTGCGCACCACTGCAGCTGGGCCCCCCGGCCTCCGTCACACTGTTTCCGCTACCTGAGACCCTGTACCCCAATCCACCCATCAATCTGTCTACTCACCCCTCCAGGGCCAACTCAAGTTTCACCTCTGCAAAGCTTCTCCCTCTGCTTGAGCCAGGGACCCCCCCTCTCCTGTCCCTCTCACTTTGCTATGGCCCTCCCCATCTATCCCGGGTGCACTTACTAAATAAACACACGCCCATCTTAGACTTGCACTGCGCTGGGCACGCTGCCAGGAATGCAGGAATGAAAGCCCCCTCCCTCCCTACGGGAGCCCAGTCTGGAAGACAGGACTGACACGGGAACAGAAGATCATGCCCAACAAGGAGATCTACGGGACCTGTGTGAACAGGAGGGGACGACAGAGGACCCAGAAGGACAAGTAGGTGTCCGCCACGCAGAGGGCGGGAGAGCACTCCAAGCAGAGAGGGATCCTCGGGAACGGCTGGGTCTCGGGGTGCCTGGGAAGGCAGAGGAGTCTGGGCGGAAGTGGGAGGCAGGTTGTGGAAGGGAAGCACGTCAGATGCAAGTTTTAGAGCCACCACAATGCCGGCAAGACCAGGAAGCATTGCAGGGGCTATGACACAGGTCGAGGAGAAAGAAGGAATGGAACTGACCCAGCAGAGGGGCAGCAGAGGCAAGAGACAAGGCTGGAGGCATGATAAGGGGCTGGGGAGATTCTTCCAGAAGCTATTCAGCATTTGGGGCCTCTCATAATTTAACGTCCTCTGCTGAGCAAGCACTCCTTGTGAGCAGGGACCAGCTTTTCTATCTCACTTGAACACAGAGCGGCCTTCCAATCAACAAGTAATTACTGAACTAAGTTTTAATTTCTAGAAACACCTCTGAAAAGCTGTGCTGACTTCCCTGATCCCGACAGTGGTTGAACCAAGAACACGGCCGTACAGCCTGAACACAAGCGAACCACACCTAGGCTAACCCAGTGAGACCAAAGAGCTCAGTCTGTGCTTGAAGCGAAATGCCTCCAGGAAGTCAATGAAAAAAACCACTGCTGGGCCTCAGGGAGGCTCGGGAGGAGGGGGCATGTGGCACAAAAACCAAGGACGCAGGGAAGCCGCTCTCCTTCAGAACTCCACTCCTCATCCTCCGAGTGGCTGTGAGATGATGGCCAAGGGTCGATGGCCACATCCACATCCCACAATCCTGATCCAAGGGAATTCAGGGACTGCAAACGCGCCCGTGGGCTACTGCCGTCCTTGACCCCCGTGGTGGGAGGGGACTCACAAGCCCGTACCCTGCCCGGACACCAGCTCTCAAAAGCAGAGACACTGGGGCGCCTGGGTGGCTCAGTCGGTTAAACATCCGACTTCAGCTCAGGCCATGATCTCACGGTTCGTGAGTTCAAGCTCCGCATCGGGCTCTTTGCTGACAGTTTAGAGCCTGGAACCTGCTTCGGATTTCGTGTCTCCCTCTCTGCCCCTCCCCCACTCATGCTCTGTCTCTAAAATAAAATAAAAACATAAAAAAAAAAAAAAAACATAGACATTAAGCACTTCCGGCCACAGGAGGGAAATGCTCGCAGCTCTCAGCTGGCCCCGCCCCAGGTCTTCAGGGGGGATAGGACAGGTGCCCAGAAGTCCTCGATCACAACAAAGGACCAGAACAGCCGCGGGCTCACCTTGCAGAGCCCTCTGTCTCCAACATAAGCCACGTACACGGAGCCCTAGGTGCAAACCAGCCCCATGTAGCTCCCATTGCACCACCATGACCACCACCACCACCACCACCACCACCACCACCAAAAAAGCCCCACCTTACTCTCTCTATCCCCCGAAGCTTATTTCTTAATGGAAAAAAAAATCTTTTAAAATGACAGTTTTGAAACGAAAATATGCTCCCTTACCCTATTTTCTCATGGAGTTAAAAATACAAGTAAGTGTTGGAGGGAAAAAAGTTTTGTTTAAGGTCAGAGGGAGGGGGGAAGGGCATGTTTTTTTGCAATCTCGGAAAATAAACAGACTGAGCCCTCATCTGCAGGCTCTCTGGGAATATGACCTGAAATGCAGCTGGGGGTCGGAACGCCATTTAAAGGAAAGCTCCAGGGCACGCCCAAGGCCAGGGACTACTGGCTCAGACACTGTCTCCCCCTCTCCAAAGGACCATCCTGCCCACCACTTGGGACAGCAATGTCCAGGAGCTAAGCAGCAGAGGCGGGTGTGTGACAAGAGCAAGGAGAATGACTGGGAAGTAATAGCGGGTGCAGCAAGGGCCCTGGGGCCAGCTCTGGATAAAAGGACGCGTATCCAACCACGCCAGGCTATGAGGCCACACTCCAGGCAAGCCGGACCAGTGACACCAGTGAGGGGCAATAGAGCTGCTGTCCACACAGAGCCCAGGGTCACACTGGGTCGTCCCTCAGCCTGGCCCACTTGCATACAGTACCTGCAGTACACATCTATTAATCCCCACTGTGTGCTGGATCCTGCCACAGGCACTGCGCCTATATATAACTAGACAGCTAGACAAGGCCCTTGTCTGCACAGAGTTTACATTTGGGTGTTCAGGGCCCCTCCACTCTTTCCTCCCACCCCGCTGCCCACAATCCTGGTGGAACTGCCAGTCCCACCGGGAACTGATGTGTGCAGAGCCCTGTTGCACTAAGCCAGGCCCCTGCCCCAGGGGACTCGTAAATTCCCGGAGGAATGTGCAGGCAGCCTGGGGTGCGGAGGGGGAAAGACCCCATATCCCTGTTCATAATAACATGGAGTGCTGCTGACCATCCATAGAGAGGCACCCGCACCGGATTAGTGCACATCTCCGGGGTGCCCAGCTTTGCACTAACCATGGGAGCAGCGGACACAGGCACGGGCTCCATTCCTACCTAGAAGTGCCAAACCCAGAGAGGGAGGACTGGAAGCAAAGGATTGGGATGCGCTCAGGAGCAGCAAGGAGGAATGGGGCTCTGAGCGTGGCTTTGGAATTAGACAAGGCTCAGTTTGGATCTAAATTGGACCACGTTACTAGCTGTGTCTACCTGGAAGAATCACGTCACCCTTCTGAATCTCGGTCCCCTATGGTAACGTGGAGATGATAGTGCCAACCTCGTAGATGTACATCTGACGACCAGCGTGCCGCTGTCCTCTGACTAAGCGGAACAATGACCATACTCTTATCTGGGCTTTCCAGAGGCAGGAACAACAGGGTGGGAGCACAGGGGGGGACCGTGGATTTTGCTAGAAAAAATCCAAAACATTTGCATTAAAAGATGAAATGCCTGGGGTGCCTGGGTGGCTCAGTCAGTTGGACATCTGACTTTGGCTCAGGTCATGATCTCACCATTCATGGGTTCGAGCCCCACGCTGGGCTTTGTGCTGACGGCTCAGAGCCTGGAGCCTGCTTCCGATTCTGTGTCTCCCTTGTTCTTTGCTCCTCCCCCACCAGCGCTCTGTCTCTCTCTCTCTCAAAAATAAACATTAAAAAAAATTTAAAAAAAGATGAAACGTCACTGGAACTAAATCTAGAATAAGAACATAATTTCTGCAGAAAGAAAAAGTAGAGCGTCATTCCAAGCCCAAAGGATCAGGCATTTTTTTCCCCCTCAGGGGCCTTCTAATGACATTTCTTTGTCCTAAAAGATTTGTGATGCATAGTCCGATGAATGTAGTTTTCCTCTCTCCCTCCCTGCTGTGCTCCCTCCCTCCTTCCTCCTTCCCCCCAACCCTCCTATTCTTCAAAATAAATTTATTGAACACTTAATTTGCGCCAGATGCTGTTCTAGGAACAGGGGATGGATTAGTGAACTAAACGGATGGTCACCTCCTGGAGCTGATATTTGACCCTCACCACCACCCACAGTAAGACTGGTCAAGTACCATCATCAACCCCATTTTATAGATGAGAAAAAGAGCCACAAGTTAAGAAGCCTGAATGACATGCAGGCGCTCTAAGCCAGAACAGATAGAAGCAGGCGCCATCAGCCTTCACTCCGGCTCCCCCACCTCCCCACCCTTCCCACCAAACCCTTCACACCCAGGCCAGGGAGTGAGTGACCATCCCCCAGAGCGACCGCTTCCAGGGGGCGCCTGTGCGGCGGGCTGGCAGAGACGACAGACTCCCTCATCACTCCTGCCAGCCACTCCCAAGTTTCCCTTGTAAATAATCATTTAGACCCTAGAACAACCTTTTCCCTTCAAATTATAGCAGCTTGAAAAGCAGAGTCAACAGAATCTTCCAAACTCCTGAGAGGGCTGACCTTGCCCTTGTGGTTCAAGGGCAGGCGAGGGGGCCACCGGGTCTTCCGGGCCCGGCGTATGATTCTACACTGTCCACCGAACAATTAGACGTTGCTGAAAAGCCAATCACAGGTTGTGGTTAATCCAAAAAAAACAAAACAAAACAAAAAAACAAAAAAAACCCTAATATACAAAAACACTCTTTTGCCCAAGAGAGGGGGCAGATTTTTTTTTTGGCAATTCGTCCAGTGAGATTTTAG
This sequence comes from Mungos mungo, assembly GCA_004023785.1. NCBI lineage: Eukaryota > Metazoa > Chordata > Mammalia > Carnivora > Herpestidae > Mungos > Mungos mungo. Next base: position 198,681 of record PISW01002522.1, read on the forward strand.
TTCAAAGGACTTGAAGCACTTTGGGAACTCAATTAGCAAAAGGGATTATTATTAAATGAGCTCAAAATCGCCCTGATGAAATATTAAAAATCGCTCAAGTGGGCTGAAGGGCAGAGAGGTTCAGTATTCCGCCCTCTCCGTTTCTTAGTACATCTGAAATTTATCGTAATGAATGTTTTAAAAGTCCTGATGAACCAACAACACATTAACTCAAAGCAGTGGAGTGAATAGAAATGAAACATCCACACTGGTGTTAACAAAAAGAATAACCCCCAGATTTGTGAGGTGCTTTGATCCACAAAGTCCTTCCACGTGTGCAGATCTAATTACTCGGGGCTCAAACTCAACTCTCAAACTCTCAGAGCAGAGAGATCATGACCTGAGCCGAAACCAAGAGTCCGATGCTGAACCGACTGAGCCACCCAGGCACCCCCTCTAACTTGAACTTTCAGGAAAGAAAGGCAGGAGATATTAGCCCCATTTTGCAGACAGGGAAGCTGAGACACAGGCTTGCCCTCAGGCTTTCTGCCGGGAAGCCGAGCAGTGAGGACTTGAACCCAGCCACAGGAATGATACGTGGACTTCACCTGACCCAGACCCGGACCCTGCTCCTCCACTCCTGCCTCGAAGAATGTGGCTGCTATCAAACAACCTTGTCAGGGCCTTTTTTAATGCTACAACATTTTGCCTGCCCCCACTCAGTTTCCTATGCCACCACCCTATCACCGTGTGTGGGGGATTTTAAGAACAGCGCCACGGCCCCCCCCAAGCCAAGCTGGCTTGGCTATTCGGTGGCCCAGCAGGGCTTCTTGGCCCAGCACCCATCTTCCCTGCAGGCTCTTTCAACCAAACGCTTGGCTGGCCAGTGGATGGTCCTCAGCAATAAAACATTCCCAGCAACATAAATCAAGTCATCCTAACAAAGGCTTCGCTGGCCAGGCTTAATTATTCCAACCCCGACTCACCTTTTCAGAAACCCTCTGGGGGCAGAGACTGGTCACAGATTCGTCCCCTCTCTGCCCCCAAGGCAGGAATCAACCCAGGGAAAGTCTGCGGTGGTGAGATCTCTTCTCATCATCCACACTCTTCCCACTGCACCTCAGGACCGATCCAGAAAATGTTTTAAGCGACAGTCCTCACCACTTTCACTTGAGACCCATTTGAGAAGACACTGGCTCCTTACCGCCCACCCCCACCTCCCTTCCTGGGTCTATTACTTCTAGTCCCCCCCCCTCCCGCCACAGGCCGCTTCTGCGTCCCAGGTGCCCTAAATGCGTCAGCCGAACTTGACCCCTGATGTATGTATGGGTCTGATGACTTCACTTCTGACATCGGCCCTGAGACATCCTCTATTTTTATACTCAGAACCTCTGTTATGTCTGAAACCTCCTAACCTTTTCCGAAGAACACATCGTACCTGTTCTGTGATCCAGGAGTTTTGCAACCGCCTTTGGCCAAAAGCAACAACCGCTCGGAGCCAGATCCCCACGCAGACCGGCCGACTCGGGGGCTGGAAGCTTGGGGTGGCTGCGTTCTCCAAAGCCCCGCCCAGGCTCTCCCAGAAAGTGAGCAGGAGGCCTGCTTTGTTCAGGGGCAGCCCCGCTGGGAGACACCCCTTTGCCACGGAGGCAGCTTTCACCCAGCACACGCATGTGGGGAGAGAGACCCGGCGAACCTCCCCCCCACCACATGCTCAGGTCTGCCATCCGATCCCCGTTTCCCCCCTGGACCAGGTGCTCACGCTTCCCTTTGGCTCCAAATGGCAACTCCCAGCATTCATTCATTGACTAGCAGAGCGGCCCAGAGCTGCGCCGCCCAACACGGAAGCCACCGGACACAGGTAGGTACTGAGCACCCAGAATGTGGCCGGTCCACGCTGGGATGTGTTGTAAGTTAAAATCACACTGGGTTTGGAACACTCCGCTTGGGGAAAAAAAAAAAAGAATCTAAACTATCTTATTCATAATTTTATATAGATTACATGTTAAAATGATAATATTTTGCATTTATTGGATTCCATAAAATATAGCGGTTTCTCTTTTACTTTTTTTTTCTTTAAGTGACAATGAGAAATATTCAGATTTCACAAGAGGCTCACACGATTTTTCTGTCAGACGGCACTGGTCTTGGCAGTGGCTCTGGTACTATCTGGGTCCAAACCCCAGCTCCGTTTACTAGTAGTTTGAGGTTGGGCAGGTTTCTGGTCTTTTCTGTGCCCTCCCGCTTCTCTGCCTACACAGGGATAAAGGTACTGCTGCCCCGAGCCAGACGCGGATTCAATTAAATCACATAGACTCGCAGCTACCACCGTTCTGGCACTCAGTAAACACTGGCTGCTATTACTTATTCAACAAAGATTTCCTGATCTTCCACTGACAGATCAGAGTCCGTGCTAAGCCCTAGAGACAAAAAAGATGAACCCAAAAGATCCTCCTGCCAGGGGCATCCCCAACCCAGGCCTTGAAGAGGCAGGTTCCTGTCTGAGCTTGGCTACTGTGTGACCTTGAGCTAGTCATGTTGCAGGGAGGAGGGCTCCCCGTCTGCAGAGGGAGAGGGGAGACGTCCACTGGGACAGATGCGTGAGGACTAGGAGGTGGTCAGCACAGCCAGGCCCCGGCCGAGCAGGCCCTGCTCCTAGGAGGCAGGCATCAGAGCTCAGAACGGCGGCCCCGGGGAACTGTATTTGCAACCCCATCAGCACTTGGCCAGGGAAGCCAGGCGCAGGATTCCTGAACTCTGGCCACCCCCAGCCCTGGGAATGTGTGTGACCTGGCTCCCTCTCCCAGATGCCACCCCTGTATCCTCATTTCTCAGCCTGGGAGGACTTGAGGGGTTGTCAGTAGGAGAGGAAAGCCCGAGATGAAGGTAGGAGGAGGGGCCTTGGCTTCACTTTCATGGAAGCCTCAAGGTCAAATATTTTATATCGTCTCCAAATGTGACTATGCTCAGCCACAGGGATAGGGGACTCTGTGGTCACAGCTCCAGCCTGCCTGGAGCACGCGATGAATCAGTAGTTCTTATAAATTTTGTCATTACCCTGTGACTACAACGCCTATGCGGTTTTTGTTTAAAAAAGCACCATCTTAATAAAGGTAAATAGTTTTAAATCCCGTAACATTCGTAAGCCTCCTGTGGAATTCTTTCTTTTTTTTTTTTTTTTTTTTACCAAACTGGGAGCCTCAGAACAAAACAAAAAATTAGACGCAGGCCAGGCCTCTTGGCACCCTCGAGAGGCTCCCAGATGTGCTCCCTCCAGCAGCGGGACCATCGCTAGGGGACGTCTGTGACCCTCCAGGCCTAGAGGAAGAACGCACCCAGGTCAGCAGCCTGGCTCCTCCTCACCTCCTTGACGACCTGCCTTTGGGCTTAGACAATCTTGTTTGCTCTAGAAAGCTTCCTAAAAGCCTCAGGTCCTTCACCAACCTTGGGCCCTACTGACAGCCCGATGCCCGGCTGCTGAACTTGAGAGCAGGAAACTGTCACAGATCAGGTGCACCCTTCACTCTCTGGGGGGAAATCTGCACCCACAAAGGGCCTCAGCCCATCCGCTGTCTGCCTGTCGCCCATCAGTACATCCAGCCACGAGTTCAACGGCCCCTCAGTCCACCTGCCCGACAGCCCATCCCCCCGTAAATCTGTCTGCTCCTCTGTCCATTCACCCGTCACTCCATCTGTCTCTTCGTTCCTCCACCCTTGGCACAGGTTGCTCCAGCCCCTGTCATGCCCAGGTCCTGGCCTAGGAGCTGGGGACACAGCGGGACAATTCGTGGTGGGGTTGGCAAGGGAGACAGAGGAGGAAAACCGACCTTTAAAAGGCTGTCTGGTGAGTGAGGGCTATGTAGGGAAGTGGGAGGAGTTGTGGGGACAAGAGAGCCCCCCCAGGGAGGAAGGCCTGGTGAAGAGCGGGAGCAGGCTCCAAGCCAGGCACACAGTGCACGGGAAACAGAGCGAGAAGAGGGTGCATTCAGACGGCCCGGGACACTGGACCCCACTGGTGGGGGAAGGGGCTGCCAACAAGCGAATCAGCGGCTTCGGACTTGGAGGATGCGGCTCGGATTTGAACCCCGGAAGGACTGGCATGGACAGGCAGCCCGGAGTGCAAGCCGAGTGGTCGAACCTCTACGATCGTCTGAGCTGGAGGCACGGACGCCTATTTCCAAGGAAGGGTCAACAGTGTGAGAAGCTGGACGGGCTTTTAAAGGAAGACGCTGGGCTCCTGGCTTGGGTGAGAGGCCACAGGACAGCCCCGAAGGAGAAGCGGCCCCTGAAAGGCTGCTTCTCTGTGACGTGTTCCTAGTGGGAGCATTCAGCCAGCCACTCGGTCACCGCGGCAGGGGACCAGGTGACCTGATGGCCTGGCTCGAGGAGGGCAGTGCCCAAGGGCATCCTTCCAGATGGGCAGGGGCCCAGGAGGGGAGGCGGCCAGTCACCACCCTGGGAACCCGGGGCGGCCTGCCAGCGCGAAGGCTCAGCTCCCCGCGCTCACGCCGGGGCCAGCCAGATTCCTCCGTGCGACAAGGACGCCACGTGAGGGAGGCTGAGAGCAGAGCAGCGGCGTGCACGCGGGCCGGCAGTGACTGACTGGGCGCGCCGGGCACGGACGTGGCCGCAGGGAACAGTCCCCGCTTGCTTTCCGTGGGCTGGGACCCTAAAACGGGAGCGCGGCAGCAGGAGGGGAGGGGCAGAGGGCCATCGCAGGGCGGAGAGTCCGAACCCACGCTGGCCAGTAGGTTGGGATCATGGATCGCAGAGCGCCTTGGGAGCAGCAGGGAGGGACGAATTTTCCCAAAGGAGGCAGGGCAGTTAGGGTGCCCGATGGGTCCGGGAGGGAGAGGAAGGGGTCCCTCCGGCGAAAGGAAGGAGACCCAGGCCAAGTGAGGAGGCAGCGGGTGGCTCAAATCCATCCGGTGAGAGCAGATCCTGGTGTGGGGCCAGAACCGGAAGAGTCCTGAAGGCCAGAGGCAGGCACCGAGGCCTCCCCCTGCAGGGGACGGGTAACCAGTGCCTCCAGCAGCGTTCTATCAGGAAAATGGTTTAGCAGCTCCTCAAAAAACAAAACCCAGGGGCGCCTGGGTGGGTCAGTTGGTTAAGCACCCAACTTCGGCTCAGGTCATGATCTTGCGGTTCATGGGTTTGAGCCCCGTGTCGGGCTCTGTGCTGACAGCTAGCTCAGAGCCTAAAGCCTGTCTTTGGATTCTGTGTCTCCCTCTCTCTGACTCTCCCCTGCTCACTCTCTCTCTCTCTCTCTCTCTCTCTCAAAAAAATAAATAAAACATTTAAAAAAACACAAAAAACAAAACCCAGAGGCTCCCTATCTGTCATACAGCAATGCCACTTTTTTAAAAAATGTTTTTAATGTTTATTTCTTTTTGAGAGAGAAAGATAGAGACAGAGCATGAGTGGGAGAGGGAAAGAGAGCGAAGGAGACATAGAATGCAAAGCAGGCTCCAGGCTCTGAGCTCTCAGCACAGAGCCTGATGCGGGGCTTGAACCCATGAACTGTGAGATCATGACCTGAGCCAAAGTTGGATGCTTAACTGACTGACCCACCCAGGAGCCACCTTTTTTTTTAATGCTTATTTATTTTTGAGACAAAGAGAGGCCATGTGAGAGTGGGAGAGGGGCAAAGAGGGAGCCCGCACTTCCCAAATTGTGTACTGTGTGTAGGTTTGATTCAGTATCTGTCCATTGTTCTCCAGTATGCCAGTCGGGAGAGTGGAAGTCCGTCATGGTGGGGGTGTTACAGAGGACAGCGAAGCGGGTGCAGAGGAGGCTTTCCCCAGCGTCCTGGAGCAGAGCGACGAGAACCCACCATGAGGAGCCCAGGCTGGCACCTTCCACTGTCCCTTCTCCAAACTGTGGCATGGCGGTCTGGGAAGCTCACTCATGCGTCTGGTTGAACTGATCCAGAGGTCAGTCACCCATGGACAATGGGTCCAGCAAGAGGATTCCAACCAAGCCACCTTCTGGACTCATTGCCACCTAATTTTTCTCTTGAGGACATTTAGGTTAGAATTGTGTTCACCAGATGAGGCTAAAACTGGATCGTAGAATCCAGGTTTGGCCAAGAAACAGAACTTTTCCCAAGTCACAGAGAAGGCAGGAAATATGGCCATCGGGGGACTCCAACTCAGTTTCCAACAAACTCATGGTCGTGCTAAATGATAGGTCTACAATATTACAGTTATATCTGCCTGCATATTTACTTTATTGGCCTTCTTTTACTTTCTCTTCTCATTCACTTGCTCAGGTGCAAATGAAGACAGAAAAGAAATGTGCCAAAACACTAATGGTGGGTGGACTTCGCTCTTTATAGGAAATTTTTAGGTAGGGGCGTCTGGGGGCTCAGTCGGTTAAGCATCTGATTCTTGATCTCATTTCAGGTCATGATCTTACAGTTTGTGAGTTCAAGCCTCACATTGGGCTCTGCGCTGACAACTCAAGCCTGGTGGAGATTCTCTCTCTCTGTCTCTCCCCCACTCACACATGCGCGTGATCATTTGCGCTCTCACGCTCTCTCTCTCTCTTAAAATAAACGAAGAAACCTTAAAAATTGAAAATTTTCTGTAATATGATTATGTCCCTTTTAAAAAAAGACCACATCATATGGTATAAACTTTCTCTGCTAATAAAATTGGTAAAGAAGTGACAAGTAGTGTAATAATCGATCACGGTAAAAATCTTGTGAACTGTAACAAGCTATATAGGCCTTCATGGGGATGTCCCAAGATTGCAGGTGACATCTTGGGTTCAGGTCTCAGTTGGCTCTACCTAGCTGAATGCTGTTAGACAGTCCACTTACCCTCTCTGGGCCTTGGTTCTCTCCTATGTAAGCCCCACCCCACTGGAGTCTCTACCTTGTTCCCCTCGCTGTGTTTCTAAAAACGCCAAAGCAACTTCCAGAAAACCAAACCCACACTCTGATTCCACTCTAAACACTCGTCCTATACAACAGGATCTCAGCAGTACACCTTTCCAGCAAAAGCCCAGAATATCCCATGTCTGGAGCTAAAGGTGTCTGAAATGTTAATCTCGCGGAAAGATGAGGAAGGACACCAAGACGTCCTTCAAACCCCAGCCAGGGGCCAACTTCGACGCCGGGACGGTCGTGTACAACCTGATCCCGTCTGCGTCTTTCCTAACCAGTGCCCAGCACCAAGCCATGGCCCTTCTTGGCCTCTCTCATGCTGGTGCTAAGTGCACCAGAGCCCTTTGACACATGTTCAGCCCTGTCTCCCAACAGATGCTGCATTTTTACTCTGATGCGTAATTTCTGACTGCCTTCCAAAGGCACCCATCTAATTTCTTGGCATCTCGTTGGGACCAGCAGCCAGAAAGAACAGCAGCCAAAAGCACAGCATGTTGTCACTTTAAAACCACGGCAGAAAAAAAAAAAAAGAATTCTGCCTTGGAAAATTCAGACTTGACCTCGGTTCCAAAGATCATCATTTATCGCAGGAAATAAAGGGTTCGCCACAGGTCTTCTTACTCTGTATCAAATCTCTTTCACAGGAAAGTGTAAATAAATGAAACACGACATTGAAAGGACTTGCTGTCTCCAGGAAGTAGTAACATGATCTGTGGTCACAGATTCAATCCAGCCCCGTGTAAAGGAACCTCTCCCAGGTTGCCCCGATCTGTTTGTGCCGGGTCGGCTGAGGGTCACGTTACCACAACCCGTCCAGATCACTGCTTGGGAAAGAGAAACCAAAGATGCCGATCAGCTGTGTGCCCTCAAAACCTGGCTCTGGGTGCTCATCTGGGCTGTAACCTCAGTGACGATCAGGAACCTCGCTCTCCACAGAGAGACCATCACACCCACAACGCTGATAACTGGAAGAGCCACCATTGGCTGAGTCTTACCAAAGTGCCAGGAACTGTGCTCAGTGTCTATCTCATTTTGTCTTCCCCAGACCCAGTGAGGTGGGGACCCATTAGCCCATTCTACAGGTGAGGAAACTAAGAGCTTTAGGAAGCTAGCATGAGGTCGAACCACAATTCAAATCCGCTTTGCAATATTGCTCTCTCTCCAAGAAGTTTCACATTATAAAGGGTCTGCATTTCTGCAACAACTTTGCTATGCAGCTCACAGAAGCCAGGAGATGTGCCCAGGGCCACCTAGCGAGAGCTGGGGTCCAAGGCGAGAACCCTTTGGTGCTGACTCCTCTGTCAGTGTTCTGGGGGCTGCAGTCCGGGCCTCAGAGCCCCCCCAGAGGGGGCCAGCTCTTTTAAAGGATGCAGGAGGCTGTCAGCTAAGAGAACAGAGAAACCTCAAACTGCAAGTTCCTTTAGCAGGCGACAGTTCAGAGAGGACACACCCAGCCTGTGCTAGGAGGAAAGATGGCGTCAAAGAACAGCCGTGCAAAGAGACTGTCCTGAGTCTCTCAGGTTTCTGACGACCCAGGCGCCGCTTACAGGGCCAGGGTGACATGCAGGTCAATGCGCTGAGCACCTTCTGAGGGACGCACAGTGTGGGGAGAGCCCGATGAAGCCATGAAACCAACATTCCACTTCCCCCTCGACGTGCGGCCCCAGCCGGAGATGTGTGCCCCTTGCTGGCTCATGTCTTCCAGCCTTGTCAGGGTCAGATATCTCAGAGATAAACGTGGTTTGTGTTCTGTGCCCCAAGGGAAGCCGCCGGCCTCCTGTGTCAGCGCCACAATCCGGACGCCAGCCAGTGCCTGGGCCCCACTCCTCAGAAACATGGCTGGGTTGGGACCAGCTGTCAAAGGCAAACAGAGTTTCACTCCAAACCAAGCACCCGAGGGCTCTCCCGCGTGGGTCATACACCTCGCTCGAACTAGCTAAAAAAAAAGAGAATCCATAGGACTGAGGGAAGGCTACCCAAAAGTCTCAACCAGAGATGACGGCAACACCACTGAAAACCCCGAGGTATTAGAAGATAACACAGGGGGTGCTGGGGGGCTCAGTCAGTCAAGCGGCCGACTTCAGTCAGGTCATGATCTTGCGGTTTGTGGGTTTGAGCCCCGTGTCAGGTTCTGTGCTGACAGCTCAGAGCCTGGAGCCTGCTTCAGATTCTGTCTCCCTCTATATCTCTGCCCTCCCCCTGCTCACACTCTCTCTCTCTCTTTCTGTCTTACTCTGTGTCTCAAAAATAAATAAACATTTTTAGGAGCGCCTGGGTGGCTCAGTCGGTTGAGCATCCGGCTTCGGCTCAGGTCATGATCTCATGGTTCATGGGTTCAAGCCCCGCGTCGGGCTTTGTGCTGACAGCTAGCTCAGAGCCTGGAGCCTGTCTTCAGATTCTGTGTCTCCCTCTCTCTCTGACCCTTCCCTGCTTGCACTGTCTCTGTCTCTCAAAAATAAATTTAAAAAAATAAAAATTAAAAAGAAATTTAAAAAATTTTTTTAGAAGATACCACAGGAGGGGCACCTTGGTGGCTTAGTCGGTTAAGCCTCTGACTTCGGCTCAGGTCATGATCTGACATTTGTGGGTTTGAGTCTCGCATCGGGCTCTGTGCTGACAGCTCAGAGCCTGGAGCCTGCTTCCCATTCTGTGTCTCCCTCTCTCTCTCTGCCCCTCCCCGCTCATGCTTTGTCTCTCTCTGCCTCAAAAATAAATAAAACATTAAAAAAAAAAAAAAAAGAAGATACCACAGGAGAAAACCTGGATGATCTTGCATATGGCGATGGCTTTTGAAATACAACACCGAAGGCCTGATCGATGAAAGAAAGAATCGGTATACTAGACTTCATTAATATTAAAAACTTCTGGGGCACCTGGGTGGCTCAGCCATTAAGCATCTGACTTCAGCTCAGGTCATGATCTCACAGTTTGTGAGTTCAAGTCCCACATTGGGTGAGCTCAAGCCCTGCTCTGGGTTAGCTTGAGCCCCACTTTGGGAAAAGAAAACAAAAACAAAAACAAACAAAAAAAAAAAACCCACAAGCCCCGCTTCAGGCGAGCCCCTGCCCACTCCCTCCCTCTCTCATTCTCTACCTCTCATGGGATTCCTGCTCTCAGTCTCTGCCCCTTGTTCACTTGCACGCTCTCTCTCTCTCTCAAAAAAAAAAAAAAAAAAAAACACCTCTGCTCTGTGAAAGACAATGTCAAGAGAATGAGAAGACAAGCCACAAACCAGGAGAAAATATTTTCAAAAGACACAACTGTTAAAGGACTGCTACCCAAAATATACAAAACCCTGTAAAACTCAACAGTAAGAAAAGAAACAATTTGATTAGAAAATGGGCCAAAACTTTAACAAACACGATATACAGATGATAAACATATGAAAAGACGCCCCATGTCACAAATCATCAGGGAGATGCAAGCTGAAACAACGGCGTAAGGCTATTCATCTACCGGAAGGCCGAAGCCCGGAACGCGGACAGCGCCAGCGCCGGTGAGGCGGGAGCGACAGCCGCTCTCACTGCCGGTGGGGAAGCAGTCTAGCAGCCCCTTGGGAAGACTCGCAGTTTCTTATGAAACTAAGCATCCTCTCAGGGCACCTGCGGGGCTCAGCCAGTTAAGCCTCCGACTCTTGGTTTCAGGTCAGGCCATGATCTCATGGTTTGTGAGTTCAAGCCCCGCACCGGGCTCTGTGCTGACAGCGCGGAGCCTGCTTGGGATTCTGTCTCCCTCTCTCTCTGCCCCTCCCCTGCTCACTTTCTATCTCTCTCTCTCAAAAATAAATAAGTAAACATTAAAAAAAATAAAGCATACTCTTCCTTACCTATGTTCAAGCAGTCAGGCTCTTGGCTGTCTGCTCAGAGAGGTTGAAAACGTAACGTCTATAAAAAACCTGCATGCAGATGTTTATAGAAACTTGATTCATAATTGCCAAACTTGGAGACAACCAAGATGTCCTTCAGTAGGTGCACGGATAAATAGACCATGGCACATCCAGACAATGAAATGTTAGCGCTAAAAAGAAAGAAGCTATCGGGCCATGAAAAGACCTGGAGGCAACCTAGATGCAGATTGCTAAGTGAAAGATGCCAATGTGAAAAATGCTACACAGTTTGTGACTCCAATTGTAGGACATTCCAGAAAAATCTAAACGATGGAGACAGTGAGAAGGTCAGTGGGTGCCAGGGGTCGGGCGTAGGGAGGGAGGAAATGGCAGAGCCCAGAGGATCTTTAGGGCAGTGAAAATTCCGTGTAGGAGGCTCCAGTGAGGGAGACACATCATTATGCGTTTGTTCAAACCCGAACGATACACCCTGACTGAACCCTCATGTGAACTACGAATGTTGTATAATTATGATGCGTCGATGTAGGCTCATCAACTGCTAACAAACGCACCACTCTGGTGGGGGATGTTGAGAACGGAGGAGGCTGTGCAGGGGACAGGGGACAGATGGGACTTTACGGTGCTTCCTCTCAATTTGTTTGCAAACCTGAAACTGCTCCAAAAAATTAAGTCTTAAAAAAAAAACCTAAGAATATGGCCCAGCCACTTTCCCGCCATCAAATAAACCCCAAAACTGGAGTCAAAAAGTTGCCAACAGGGACAAAACCTAGGGAATGAAGTCCCACCTGTGGGTCCAAGCAGTGGCCCACCCGCACAGGGGGACTAAGGTGCCTTGGGCAGCCTGGGTGGGCTTGAGGAAGCCCGGGGCCGGAGCACCGAGGCTGGCACCATGCCTCCCACACCCACTAAGCGCCACATGGATCACTTGTGGCTGAATTTACTTACAATTTTTCTACACGGTCATATGGAGTCTGCATGTTCTTAGGTCACCGACTCCTGCTGTTTACAACCTGTCAAACCAAGGCAGGCAATAGAATCCCACAGTGAAGCTCATTCTGGAAGGGGCCACACCAAAGTCTCCTTCATGCCACAGTATTCGCCATGCCACCTGATACCACTGGCTCAGAACAGATGAAGTAGATGCATCTCAAAATCACTTTCTTTGAGCTTAGGGTGGAGCAGGAAGGCCCCCTTCCGGAAATCCACCCTAAGTCTACCCAAGACCCCATGTCATCTCCTCTCCAACTCAGGCCTTTAAAACTGGTGAAAATGACCCCCAGTTTAGTTGCACTCATATTCCAAGGTGCACAGACGGGCATGGATGTGGTATGGAAGAGGAGTATTCTCTCTGCTTCTATACAGGAAGCTCAGAATGGCCAGACTGGGAAGAACTTTGCGGGCTACCAAGATGGCCTGCCGTGGCCAGGACCCCACTCTGGGCCATCTCGTTCCTGCATGAAGCTCTGTCAGAACAGCTATCCATCCTTACCAGGTCAGCTCAGGTCCCCCCAGAAGGCTCTTGCCTCCTGGCCCTCTGTCCTCTGAGCCAGACCATAAATGACACAGATCATCTGTAGGGTCAGGCCTTGAGAAGTTTAAAGATGGATCATCTCCTCTGCTCCCCGCTCCCACCGCTCATTTCTCCAAGATTCTGTTGTATTTCCAATGCCCCTTCTAAGGATGCCGAATGCTGGTCTTTTCAGGCACAGCTCAAGGGGCAGGGCATCCCTCCACCCCCACTGTGTGCTGGCTTGTGCCAGGCCCACCTAAGCACCTTACAAACATGGGCACAGCTAACATGGCTAGCCTATGAGAGAGGGATTTTGCACACTCAATTTCACAGATGAGAAACACTCAAAGAAGAGAAGCAGCATGTTCAAGGTCACTCAGCTGGTAAGAGCAGGAGCCGGGGTGCAAACCCAGGTCTGTCCCATTCAGTATCAATGCCTTTAGCGACTGTCCTGTCCAGCTGTGCACCCCATTCAAGGCAGGCATGCAGAACATTCTGAACAATTTCTGGCGAACAGACCACCAGCACGACGCCCGGAAGGAAGACAGTGGTCAACTCCTTGATTCCACTTCTAGATCAAGTGGGTTCGCAGGAAGCCTTTCCCAACGGGACCTCTGAGGAAAGCCCACAAAACAGGGCCCAACTGACCAATAAGAGTAGCCAGCACGTATTAGCACCAGGCTCTATACCAGATGATTTCTAAACATTAACGTCCATAACCCTGGGGTCGGCATGGTTTTAACTGGACGAGGAAACACATGGGTATCAGAGAAGCAACTTCCCCTGAGTCTCACAGCTGATAAACGTTCATCCATCTCGACGAACCCAGTTCTCAATTACAGGCTCCCCCTGACCTGTAAGAGACCCCAACCCTCCCACCCATCGCCTTAGCTGGCCACCGAATCTCCACACATGTGGGCCAGCATGGATGGTATGAGTCATTTATGAGTTCTGGACTATCCAAGGTCCTCAGGCTCAAGGAGCGGTGACTCAGCGCAGCCGCTGGTCCAGGACTCCAGATTTCTCTTTGTCAAGTGCGCAGATCTGTATATGCTAAATGTCTGTTTACCAAAGCGACACAAAGAAGTCAATGCCGGCAAACAAAATCTGTAGGAAACACATTGTTTCAGCCAGTCGCTGGGGCGGCAAACAATAGAAGGGAATAGAAGGGAAAGACCAGGCAGAGATCTCTAAAGAGAAACTGCCCTGCAGTTCCCAAGCCCACAGACCTGCTTCTGCTGGCAGCTGGGGGCAGGGGGTTGAAGAGCCTCTAAGAGGCAAGGCCAGCGTCTGAGAGGCCATGGGCCGCCATGGCGCCTCTCTGAATGGGCAGGGTGTGGAGGATGTGGCCAGGGAGGGGCTTCCGGCCCACACTCCATCCCTCACAGGGGTGTTAACTGAGTCAGTCAGCACCTCCCCAGGTCCACAGTCCTATCGACAGGCTGCGCTTAGGAAAGGGCCTCTCTGCTATTCAGCAACTTCTAGGCGGATCCTGTTATTATTATTAACAAAGATAAGATTACAACTAATAATAACACTCATGACATTTAAATGCATTTTGTCCTATCGCTTCAGCCTTACTCTCTGAGGTAGGGTAGAGCTCAGATTCCGCATTTGTATGGTTCCAGAGGGCTAGCATGCCACTTTGCCCAACGCAGAAGAAATTTCCAGAATCTTCTCAAGAACGATGATTTTTTTTTTCCTCTTTGAACTAGGGTGCCAGATACACTACAGTCTGAGCTGCTGGAAGGAAAATGCCGGTGGTCTGACTTACAAACCCGTACTCTCAGCACCATACCTCTCATAAGAAACATCTGAAAATCTAGGGACCCCCGTGGTGACTCATTCGTGCCTTCGCCCAGCGTGCGCAGGGCTTTGGCGACCCAGGCCAGTACCACAGAGGCAGCAGCGAGCAGCTTACCTGTCCCATCGGGAAGACGGACGAGACACAAGGTAAACCAACACACACACACAATGACAGCTGTTGGGGAGTACCAGGGAGAGAAAGAAATGAACAGGGGCTGTGGTTAAGAATCACAAGGCTGGCAGTGGTCCGCGAGGGAGCCTAGCCACCTAGGACAGCACACGAGGCCTGCTGAGCAGGTGAGGTTTCTGCCGAATTCTGAAGGTCAGTGAGGAGCCCAGGGCGGAAGGTCAGGGAAACAATGGGAGGGGTTCCAGGAAGTGGGATGAGCACCCAGGAAGGCACATCGAGGAACAAAAAGGAAAGGAAATTGGTGTGAGATGGCACTGGAAGAGTGGGCCGGCTGGGGCAAGCCTCCCCACCAAAGGCCACCGTCCTGGGCCTGGGGCTGGAGAGCCTCTTCCAAGATGGTTCCCAGGAAGAGGCTAGGAGAGCAGAATCCGGCAGCTCACCCCAGTCCGATCACCTCTACGGTATCCGTGGTCACTGCGGGCCCTTGGGCTCTCACTACGGGGCCAACCCACAGCTGCTGTGACCGTGAGGAGGCCCAGGCCACACAGTCGGGGCTGCGAGACGCTCTCAGGAAATCCTTTCCTTGGGGACGGGGGCCTTCCGACACCCACCTGTGCCCATTCTTCCTGCTCACAGGAAGCAAGCCTCGACAATCGTCTATTGTTCTCAAGCAAGTCTAAGGCCTTGTCAGAGAAGGGGCCACGCGCCACAGCAAGCAAGGAGAAGGTGTCAGGCTCACGAACTTCCTGTGAAAAGTCCCTCTTCGTTCAAGAAATGATGCCAGCTTGCTTCTCTGTTTCCATTCGAGAACAAACAGAAACTTGCCAGAAGAGTGTAGAATGAGGTAACGTTATGAACAAGGCCCCACTTCTACCCTGACCTGAGGAGGGGCCAGAACACCCTACCCCTCTGAAGAATGGTCTCCTGGGTCCCCAGGGGCTCAGCCACCAGAGGAGGGCACCCCCTCTGTTACCCACTCCAAGTCCCAGCAGTGAAGCCAGCTGGGGCCCTAGCCTGTGCGGGTGACGGAGGAATCCCACCTTCATGTCCGCGCCTGGAGACAGACCTGGGATAGCATTCCACAGTGATCACAGAGACAGTGTGACCCGTCCATCCATTCCTCCCCTCTCCTCCCTGTCCTGAGCTGCTGCCATGATGACAATGACAGCCACTGCCACACGACTCGCAGGACAGTGGCTCATACTTAGTCAGCATTCATTGTCCCACGTGTTAATGATTTAAATCTCCACAACCCTACTATTATGCCCATCTTACAGATGAAAAGACAGAAGCTCAGAGTAATTAAATAAGTCACCGGAGGCCTCAACCTAATCGGAAGAAGAACTAGAACTCAAGCTCAGGTCGCCTATCCTTCTGACCACGAAGTCACCCCCCATCTCGTGCAATGACAGCAGCATGGGGCTGGGGCCTAGCTTATCGATGGGGCTGGTCGTTGGGACCCCCAACACGACGGGTCTGCCTAGAGGTAGAGGGAAGCGAGGCTGGGTTTCCCCAGGAGTGAATTCACTTCTTTGCACAGAAAACGACTGCATCCAAAAACTAGAAAAGCACTGCGTTGGATTTTGTTTTTAAATAATCTAATTATTTCTACCTAATTAACACAAAGGTTGTTTGAAAGCTGACTTTGCTAATGCCATTTTTCCATCTGTTGCCTCACGAGTAGGTGGGGAAAAACAACAAATATGGAGAATTTCTCCATCTGGGAACACACGTGGGGGTGTGGGCGAGGCCAGGGAGCAGAACGGGGGCGGGGCTGGCACACCTCTGCCTTGTTCTCTGCCCCCTAACCACACACCCTGCAGGTCCCGGACAGAGAGGACGCTCATTTGGGGGTCAGCACAAACGAAGGCACCATGTCCCCCTCTTCACGTCTGCAAAAATTCGGTCGGCTTTTATCCATCTGCCCAAAGGACCTCATTTCCTGCAAGGCTGCAACCACAGTTTTGGACCTGGCAGGGGGCACCAATTTTCCAGTGCTCCGGCAGCCTCCCTAGTCCCAGGCCGCTATTCGTGCAGCTGAACAGGGCAACGCTCCCGATCAAAACCAGAGCTCTGAGAACATTCCCAGAGGCCATCTAATCTGACCTCTTCATCATGGAGGCTGAAACGCGGGCCCCTACAAGGAGCTGCTCGACCTACGTGCCGTAGAACCCAAGTCAAACGCATTTTCTTCCCTCCACCATCCAGGCACCTTCTAGGAGCAGCAGAATGGACTTGAAGGACTCTGCCAAACAGTAGCTAAAAGACCATGAGCAGTGCGAAGGGGAGGGCCTAAGCCAACCCCCCTTACCCTCACCTCCACACCTGCCCATCTTGATTTGTCAGTTAGAAATGCCAATCAGGGGCACCTGGATGGCTCAATCGGTTAAGCAACTGGCTGCGGCTCAGGTCATGATCTTCCAGCCCGAGGTCTGGGAGTTCGAGCCTTGTGTTGGGTTCTCTGCTGACAATTCAGAGCCTGGAGCCTGCTTCAAATTCTGTGTCTCTCCCTCTCTCTCTGCCCCTCCCCTGCTTGCACTCTGTCTCTCAAAATAAAAAACATTTAAAAAAAATTTTTTTAAAGAAGTGCCAATCATGTGTCTGCTTAGCTGAGGACAGACACCTCGACCCAAGAGGTTTCTGCAGCCTGGACAGGCCAGATGATCTTCAGTCCCAGAGACCCTGAGAGCGCGTGGTGCTCAGCTCTGGGGCCATGAAAGGCACAGGACCACGCGCCTGAGGAACAAGGCTGCCATCGTGGGTCAGGTGCTAAGTCAGGAGGCAGCCCCTGAAATACAGAGAAAAAAACCAGCCTTTACCCCCTACCTTCTGGCCTATTCTGAGTCCTCACGGAGCTTGTCTTCAGATACCTGTTGCACAGGTGCAATAAATCCTGCTTTACTGGTTTGGGCTCTGACAGGGATTCCCTCCCTGAGCCCAGGACATTCCATCTTGGTGCATAAACACCCGTGGGTAGGTTCAACATGGCGAGCAGAGTCTTCAAAGGCAGGTTGAAAAGAGCCCACACGATCCCTGTAGGTCAGAGTTATACCTGAAGCCCAGCCCTTCTGGAAGAATCATCAACAAGAGGGTCTGGAACGCTCCACTGTACCTAGACCCGGACTAGAGGGATGGGAGCTTGAGAAATGCCGAGGTGAGAGCAGTATGTCACAAAAAGAAAGAAAAAGGCTGTCCCACAGTTCCCAAGGTGTGGGTCCAACCCTTTGCAGCCTGTGAGGCTACCTAGGGCCACAGGGTCAGCTTTCTAAACCACTATTGGCTCCAACATGCAAACCTTCTACAGCTCCCTAGTGCTAAAGCCCTGCTTCTTCACGGAGGTATCCAGACCCGGCTCAGGTCTCCAGCCAGCTCAAGTCCTTCCTGCCCACCTGACGCCGCTCTCCCAGCAGCCTACATTCCCCCGAGCGGCTTCGCTCTTTCACACCACAGCGACAAAGAGAGGGCACAAATGCCACCCTTAGGTGACCTGGTCTAAGACTGCCTCTCAACTTACCACCATCCTCAGTCCCTAAATCGGAGAGAGAATAGCTCAGCCTCCAGCCCCTGACCGCCTGTGGGGAGGGCTGTCCAGCCCCAACCTAGAACCCCTTGTCTGGCCAAGATAAGAAGGCCTGCGGCCAGCTTACCTAGCAATTATGAGCCCTGCTGCCAGACTGGTAAACTGGCAGGAGAGACCCTCTAAACCAGAACTAGATAATAAAACATCTTCCCACCTCTACCCCTCCCCCCTCCCCCCACCAAACTGGCCAAATCCAGGCCTCATGGGAAAGTAGCAGAAGAAGTCCACTGGTTTCTCAACCAGCTGCCCAGCAAGAAACAGTAGCTAGGCCTCCTTAGCTCCATATAGCTCCCCCTCCTTGCTGCCCATCCCGGCGCAGGATTAGACAGCGCCTTCCCTTGGCTCACCCTACAGCTTTACGATGTAAACTTCTTTACCTTTAAAAACATACAAGTTATGGGGGCGCCTGGGTGGCTCAGTCAGTTAAGCGTTCAACTTTGGCTCAGGTCATGATCTCACAGTTCGTGGGTTCAAGCCCCACGTCGGGCTCTGTGCTGACAGCTCAGAGCCTGGAGCCTGCTTCCAGTTCTGTGCCTTCATCTCTTTCTGCTCCTCCCTGCTTGTGCTCACTCACTCACTCGCTCTCTCTCTCTCTCAAAAATAAACATTAAAAATAATAACAAAAAAACCCATACAAGTTATGGAAGGGAGGGAAAGCTCATTGGATGGTGGCTGACCATTCGAGAAGGGCTCTTCCTGGTAAAAACAACCAGCATTGTTTCTAAGAGCAGGTTAAGTGCTCAGAATGCTCGGCCCACCGCAGCCCCAAATAAACTTCCCGGAGACAATGGGCACAACGGTTTCGTTTCACCTCAGGACATCCTCCTAGGAGAAGCCAGGGGTATCCTCGGTCTCCAGGTGGTTCCTGGAGGTTTCAGGATCAGCAGGGCGGTGGGGCTCAGGGAGGACCGAGGTGTCTCAGTCCGAGGGGCTGAGACCCCTTAGACCTGGCCGGAGCGGCCTCAGAGGCCTCCTTGAATTAAGTGCAGCTCAGAGAGACCAGTCAGCAGATCTAGATTAGGACCAGCAAAGCCCAGGATTTCCCAGAGGATCCGGAATGCCTGGAAATGACATGCATGCTTTCTAGAGGAGTGATCACTTACTTCTGTCACAGTGGGACTCAGGCCCTCCGATGGGGATTGCACTCAGCTGCCTTAGCTCAGGCTGCCCTTAAAAGTCCCACAGACTGGGGGGCCTAAACAGCAGAAACTTGTTTCTCATAGTTCTGGAGGCTGGCAAGTCCCACATCCAGGGGCCAGCCGATGTGGTTCCCTGGTGTGGCTCTCTCCCTGGCTTGCAAACGACTATCTTCTCACTATGCCCTCACATGGTAGAAAGAGAAAATTCTGGCCTCACTTCTTGCAGGGACACTAATGTCATCCCGGGGTCCTACTTTCACAACCTCATTTAAACCTAATCACCTCCTAAAGGCTCACTTCCTAATACCATCCCACTGGAGGTGAGGGCTTCAACATATGGATTTTGGCGGACACAAACATTCAGTCCATAACACCCACTTTGGATCAAAATCCCACCTGGGAGCCTCAGCAAAGGCTTGCTCTATCCTGAGCCTCAGTTTCCTCATCTGTAAATGAGGCTGGTGAAGTCTGGCACACAGAGAAGTTTGCAGGATGAAGGAAACTAAGGAAGAGAAATCAGGGAGGACAGAGCCTGGCACATGAGGAGGGCTCCAAAACTTATGGGCTGGAGGGGAGAACTCGGAGACCAAACACGCATGCCTGATTCACAAGGGGAAGTCCTGGGGCCCTAGCAGGAAGGGAAGATGGGGAGAGGCTGCTGCTTGTCCTAAGAGGCAGCTGTGAGACCCCAGTAGCCCAGCATGGGGCAACACAAAAGGAGGGAAGGCGTCTCAGAGTCCGCTTCCCCAGCTAGCTGTCCCTAGCTCCCTGGGATAGGTCCACGCCCTAGGATCCTGTACAGATTATTATTTGTGGTCAGTTCCCACCCATCATCTCAACAGAACCTCAATATTCTCCCCATTTTGCAGATGAGCAAACTGAGCCCAGAGTGGTTAAGGAAATGATGCAAGGTCAGACACCTACTAAGTGGTGGGTGGAAATTCGAACCCAGGTCATCTGACCTCCAAGAGGGCTTCTGCTTCCCACTCTTGGCCTCCACTCAACCATCTGCCAAATGCATATGGTTCCTCTGCTTTATCTCTTTCCCTTTCGTCCTGTTCTATCTTTCCCTTCAACAGCCCAAGCTAGGAATATGATAAGCTCTCCTCAACTGCCAGACGGTCTCTGGCGGGCCTCATACTGGCACCGGATCCGGTTCACACTGGCTCGTGCCAATGGTGAGCATCCTTTCCCATCTCCCTGCTGAGCCAAGTCAGGTTGGGAGCTTGAACTAGGCCACGGAGGAAATGTTTACACCATGGACATGGGCGAATGCTACCCACCAGGACATTTTTATTTCCAGAAGGCTGTTGTTAAATATTTGACGCACCAATGGCCTCACAGCTACTACCCATGTGGCCGAGCTCTGGCGTCTCACCCAAGAGGCCAGATTCCAACCTGAAGTCACCCTGTCTGTCTGATCGGGTTTTGATTTCCAAAGCCCAACTGGGAAAACCAAAGATCAAAGAGACACACCACACACGGCCGCTCAGGGTAGAGCCGTGTACCCTGCGAGGAGACGGTGGGCACCGTTAGTGGGTGACTGTTGTTTTAAGTCCACCCAGGGCCCCTCTCTCAGCCGAAAAATTGTCCTGCCCCCACTTACTATGCCACACTGCTGAGCGCCACCCTGCCCCATGCACATGACCCATAGAACCCCACACCATGTTCACAGTGATCAGTTCCAGCTGTGGACACAAAACCCAAGCAAGGCTGATCAGCATGCTTTAAGGAAGTTTGATATATGGGTGTTGGGACAGGTGGTCTTTCTCGGGGTGGGGGGGGTGTACGAGTGTAGTGGCAAATCTTAAGGAACATACAGCAGCTGGCTATCTTTCCCACGATGGGGAAAGAGATGAGCTATCACAGGAATGAGAGAGGACAACTCTCAGAGAGATGCAGAGCCAACACAGAGCTTTGGAAATGGGGAGATAGGAAACAGAGAGGAACAATCACCTGACGTTAGATCTTGAGCCCCATCGGGGACTAAACTTGCCGGACACATGTGCCAACAAGCTCCCTGGGGTGGGTGGGTTGATTTCGCTGAAGCTAGTTGGAGCTGAGCTTCGGTCGCTTGTATTGGAAAGAGACGTACCTACCCTCAGTCATCTTGCTGAAACTCAGAAGATCCAGGCTGCATGATGACATGGAAACAAGTTAAAAAGCGTCAATGGAGAGCACTCAAGGTGGCGTGCAAGCAGCTCCGTTTGAGTTTTAAAAAAAGAAAAATCAGAGCTTCCTGGAGCACATCACATTTGAGAAAAGCAACGCTCTCAGTCTCTCTCTGATGAGCTGCCCGCCATATCTCTCAGAATGAGTGTTATGAAAAAAGAAAAGACCCATAATTAGTCATCAACAAGGCTTTCATACTTGGGGGAAGAAGGGGCAGAGAGAGGAATGAGAAGTGAAGGTTGGAGAAGAAAAGCTAAGAGCATGATGGAGAAGGCAACTTCCTCTTTAGCCAAGGGCTCAGACTTCTAGGCCAGAAAAGTTTAAGAATCACCCATTCCTGGGGTGTCAGGGTGTCTCAGTCAGTTAAGTGTCTGACTTCAGCTCAGGTCATGATCTCATGGTTCACGAGCTTGAGCCCAGCATCAGGCTCTGTGCTGACAGCTCAGAGCCTGGAGCCTCCTTCTGATTCTGTGTCTCCCCCTCTCTCTGCCCCTCCCCTGCTCATGCTCTGCCTTTTCCTCTCTCACGCGCGTGCTCTCTCTCCCTCTCTCTCTCTCTCAAAAATAAATAAACATTTTTTAATTTTTTAAAAAACAAAAAGAATCACTCATTCTTGTTTCCCAAACTGATAGATTTATAGGACATATTCTAGAAAATGCCAAGAGATGGTCCACTAAAATAAAACAACAACAAAAAGGTGGGCTTCCGTGCTGAAATAATTTTGGAATACCTTATTTATACAGTGAAAAACAATGTTTTATTTGTTTGCAGCACTTCTCAGTGCCTTTGATATAAGAATGTGCATTGGGAATATCCAAAAAGATATAGCAAGCAATACTGCCCCAAATACTTCACCAAAGAACACTTATTCTCAGATATGCAGGTGGTGTTCCATGGAACATGTATAAAATGCAGATCTAATCAAAAATCTATATTTACAGGTGAAGAAAGCAATGCTCAGAAAAAATGCAGTTACTTGCTAAATGTCCTACAAAGCAAGCAAATCAGTTGTATCCTTTGAATAAGAACTCTGGTTCCTTTACTTCCTGTCCAATGATCCTTGACGCTCCATCTTGTTATAATGACTCCAAAAGAATTTAAGCCGGGCGTCTTTTGGTCATTTCTCAAAGTAAAGGCAAAGCAATATTAAAAGGCGAGGTTAAGACACTTGTATATAATCTTCATATGGTACAGACCCTAATTTGGCTCCGACTTCAGAAATGCACACTTCGGTGGCCATCAGCGATGCCACTCATGCTTCCGAATTCCAACAGACAACTTCAGCTCTACTTCCTGGTGGGCCTGGCCAGCTGCCAAGTGTCTCCAGGTATGAGCGAGAGTATCATCACCCACATACGTTTGACAACACAAACTTGGTATAGTACAAATGTCAGAGTGGGTTCCAGAATTAAAGTGAACTTCTGAGAATAAAATGGAAATATGTGAAAGGTAGAGTCATTACAGAGTTCATACAAACATATGATTGGGTCCATTTTGACACCATGGCCTGAAATGATGGTATGTCTAATTTTTGAAGCAGATGGCAAAAAAAAAAAAAAAGATGCTAAAAGATTCATAATCAGAATCAGTAAGATTCTGAAGCAGGTACTGGTTAGCTTTTTTACAAAAACTGATCTCAAGAGAATGTTATTATCACATTGTATGTCTAAGAGAAGAAGCCAATGTCCCCCCGGGTCCAAGATCTAGAACTGTGCTGCCCAGTATTGTAGCCACTAGCCACTGTATGAATTCAAATCTTAATTAAAATTTAACTAAATGAAAAATTCAGTTCCTCCACAGGGCTAGCTACATTTCAACTGTTCAGTAGGCACACACGGCTAGCAGCATATATACTACTGGACAGACAATGGAGGACATTTCCAACATCGGGAAAGGTTCTACTGGACATGGGTACTCCAAACGCTTTGACTCATCTCCCTGGTCATAGCTGATTGGCCAGATCAGGCCACCTGACCCAAGGGCAGCCAATGGACAGCCAGAGTCTCCACAACATTACCTAAATTGAAGGCTTTGCCCACTGTAAAGGCAGTGATTAACTCACCAACCAGTCTCTCTCTCTGTGGGGAGTGTGAGCTCGACAGAGTTACTTGTTAGTGGGAACCTGGGACACACAAGAGCAGAAATTACGAAGCAGAGAAGGAAGTCACGAGCCGACAGAGTCATGTTGAAAGAGGGAGCACGGGGAGCATGCCTGGCCCCTCGGCTGGGAGAGAACTCAGGCATGTTCTGTTCTGCTTCTCAAGAGTTCCCAGTGGGATGGAGAGTGAGCTGCCCAAAATGGTAAGTTGCTTAATAGCATGCCCTTTATTGGCTTGCTTCCTTCCTTTTCCTCACTTCTCCACTGGGACCACCCCCCAAATAAACCACTTACATCCAAATCACTGCCTCAGAGTCTACCTCTGGGGGAACCCAAACTAAAAAGGGTAAGGTAAACAGAGTGAGTCTTGGTTCATTGCGACACGTACAGTATGTTCCTTGCGCATATTGGCTCTGATCAGTTTGGGAGCCTAGAACGTAATAAAAGGTAATGAATGTTCATATATCACTGGTGGAAATGCAAAACGTTACCACTCCTTGGGAAACAGCTTGGAAGTTTCTTATAAAGTTAAACATCAACTTACCATATGACCCAGCGAGCTCTCCTAGATGCTTACCCGAGGGAAATAAAAACTTATGTTCACACAAAAAGCTGTTCATGGATGTTTATAGTGGCTTTATTCATAATTGCCAAAAACTGGAAACAACCCAAACGTCCTTCAACTGGGGAACAGATAAACAAACAGTGGAATAATACTCAGAAATAAAAGGGAACGGATATACATGCCAACATGGATGACTCCACATGCATTATGCCACGTGAAAGAAGACAGACCCAGAAGGCTACATTCTCTGTGATTCGATGTGTGCGACATTCTGATAAAGACAAGATGTAGAGGCAGAAAACAAATCAGTGGTTGCCGGGGGCTGGGGGGAGTCTGGGGGACTCCTTAGTGTGTAATGAAAAATGCTCTTGATTGCGGTAGAGTTACATGATTGCTTAAAATGGGCAGAACCGTGCACGTCAAAAGGGTGAATTTTACTGCATATAAATTACATTCTAATGGAATAAGTGGGGGAAATAAAGACAATGAAGGCAATACTCTCAGCGAGGGTCCCAAACATCTTCCAGGCAGCCCCGGCGCCATGTAAATAAAGACACGCAAGTTGGCCAGACAGCCCGTCCCGTCCACGGCATCCTTCCCGGTGGGCTCAGCCACTCTGCCCCAAAGCTCTTGAGATATGACATACTCTCCCAGGATTACCAGTGCCTCCGGGGGCATCGTGTCAGCCCTGGGGAGCTGGGGGAGAGGACATTCTCCTTCCCATTTTAGAATCACTGTTTTTGCTTCTCCTTAGGCCCACTTGAAAAATGTGCCCAAGGTAGCCAGTCTGCCAGGTGGAGACTGTCGACCGAAGTTTCCATTAGAGAAATGAGAAACGACTTCCAAACGCTCACCAGAGAACCCAAGGAAGACAGCCGGGGGCTGTGACCGGAGCTACTGAGAGTTCAGTTTCGTCTTCCTACAAAAGAGGCCATTTGGCCAAGATGACCGCAAAGGCAAGCACCGAGGCACTTAGAACTACGACAGTGTCATCGCAAGGAGACGGCCGCCAGCGCCAGCAGGCTCACATGTGGCTCATCTTTCCCAGCTGGGGTTTGGTTTGGTCTAAAGGCAAGAAAGAGTGAGAGCAGGCACACCAGCCCCCGAGACAGAGCATGATTTTGCCCATTAGGTGTCACAGCATTCTGTGTTTTCTTCTTTTCCCCAAGGGACTCCCAGAAATGGCCCCCAGGAGCATCTGAAAATGTGTGCCCTGTGCAAAAGTCCCCACACCCCCCTCCCCCACAGGCACACACCCCTGGGGCAAAGAACCACCAAGAGCTTGAACGAAAAACACCCTCCAGGCCCTCTTCCAGAGGCAAAGCTCCAGAAGCTGTATCCGGGAGATGCTGCATTTTTCCAGAATTGTGTCATTATTCATAGGGAAGTTCACTCTCAGGTCTCGAATTCAGCCTGGAGCTGGGCTAGACTGCCCAGAGCCACAGTGAAGAAAGAGCTGGCCGCTCACACCATTTTTATGGTGAGCTATGACCTCCTAATGAGCTGGGTGTGTGCAGGGGATGGAGCCGGAGCCGCTGGTCCAGCCTTGGAGAGGCCACGCCTCTGCCCTCCGTGCACATCAGGGAACGGGCCTGTCCAGGGCTTGGATTCCGTCAACTGGGCATGTATGAAAGAGCAGCCACATTGAAGACCCCAAGCTTCTGATGAACAGGGGACAGCAGGCTTGGCCCTCCTCTCTCCAAGCTCTCTCACAGGCAGCAGGGTCCAGGGGGCTGAGGAGACCCTGGAGGCCTGGAGAACAGACATCAGTGACCTGACGTGACTTACTTTCTGATGCAATGCTTAACTTGAGATCGTTTGTGGCCGCTCCAGTCCCCCGTGCTTTTCTGTGAAATCTAAGGATTCTATCAAGGACCAACGTAACCTCTCTGTAGCTGAGGTCCACAACTGAGGGCTCTGGGTGCTATGGACACCACTGTGTCATCCCTGGGCCGCCATCGCTGAGCCAGAAGGACCTGGTAGCAGTACTCCCTCACCGGCAGGTTAGGATGGCCAGGGTTTGGAGCCAAGCTGCAGCAATGAGGGAGAAGGTCAAGGAAAGACAGGCCACTATCCCCTAACGGGTATGGGACAGGGCCTTTGCAGTCAACACTGACCTTGACCCTTGCCCTCCACTGTCGGTCACTTTCCCTAAGAACTCCTTGGGGACACTTGATTTACTGGTCCCAGAGGAGGAGAATGACTTGCCTGATAAATAAATATGAGCAAGCTCCAAAGTTCAAACTTTCAATCATGACCTCATCTCTCAATTTGCTCAGGAAAGAGAAATGCTGTTTATTGGGGTCTCCTCCAAGACCCCATAAACCTAAAGCCAAAACCATCAAATGACCCTCAAGCCCCTCACCCACACTCCCCTGCCCCTACTTCGTAATTCATAGCTAAAAGCAAGTCAGGAAGATCACAATTCCATCTCTTAATAGTATCAATCTTCCCTGTAAGACAAGAAAAAAACAGAAATCTAGAATGTTCTAGGGGCACCTGGGTGGCTCAGTCAGTTAAGCCTCTGACTTGGGCTGAGGCCATGATCTTGCAATCTGTGAGTTTGAGCCTCGCGTTGAGCTCTGTGCTGACAGTTCGGAGCCTGGAGCCTGCTTTGGCTTCTGTGTCTCCCTCTCTGCCCCTCCCCCCACTCAAGCTCTGTCTCTCTCGGAAAATAATAAACATTAAAAAATTTTTAAGAATGCTTTACAGGAACAGAGGAAGAGGGCTTTATGGGAAAGATGAAGAAGAGAAGGAAGGCACTCTTTGCCCAAGGTCATGCTGCTACTTCGGGTAGAACTGAAACCATACTCGGGCCTCGAGTTCCCGGTCCAGCCACCTTCCCCTGCCTTGCCAGTATAGCCCAGTGCACCAGCTGTTAGCATTCTGGAGGCTGGAGGGGCCACATGTCCCAGGGGGAAACATTTCTAGAGCCTCCCTACTTCCTGAACCTGGGAAAGGGCTGCACTTCTGCTCATTGAGATCCAGCCAAGCCCCCCCTGGTAACTTCACCATATCTCCTCTTCAGGCCACAAAAGGGGAAAGAACAGGGCGGCTCTCTGCCTATGGCAGGCCTGGGCTGCTGGGGGTCAGAGCACGGGGATCCATCAGCTGGCCACGTCCCTAGGACCAGTGGTTGGAGCTGCCAGGCTCCACTCCATGGCGATCTGATGCCTCCCTTCTGCACACCTGTCTCCAGAGTGTCTTCACACACCCGCTCTCAGCAGCACCAGCACGCGGTGCAGACCAACGGCGACAAGAACCCACCAGGGAAAGAGTGTTTGCCGCACTCCAAGTCATATGCCTTATTTCCATTATTCCCTGGGCCTGGCATGAGCTTGGTGGACCAGACGTAGCAATATCTCCAGGCAGTGAGGGTGGGATGCGAAAAGGAAAAGAAAGTTCCCTAGTGGGAGAACCGAGGGTGGGTGGTGCCCAGGACAAAGAATCGGGGTTCAAGGTCAAGACTGCCAAGATCTAGGCCAGCAGCTGCCAGAGCTGGCACGTTCGGCAGTGTCTGGAGACATTTTTGGTTATCATGATGGCGGTGCTATGGGCCCCTGCTGGCATCAAGGGACGTCATGCCTGTAATGTGCAGGATGGCCACCATGACTGAGAACCACCCAGCCGCGTGTGTTGGTGGGGTGGAGGCTGACAAATCCTGTTTCAGGCACACACCTTCTAGAAGAAGGTTTTCCCTTTTATTTCCTTTCCCCCAGACCCTTTCATCATTGCTCTATGAGATAGCAAGGAAATAACAGGGGAGTCTGACAATTACAACTTCAGATGAATGTTCACGGCCTATCAGAATGGAGGTTTGGGCTTTCCGTCTGTTACAATGACCACTAGTAACTGGGCTGCAGAAAAGGCAGCTGACTTTTGGGAAAATAACTCAGTAAAGACAGGCTAAAAAGGAAGTTCTGAGTGTGTTCTTAAAAAGTTTAAGCATCAAAGAAAGGCCTCAGTGAGGACATAAACAACCAACTTGAGCTGCCTTTTTGATTAAATAAGAAGCACTCTTACGGGTCTTTTGGATATAGTCTGCTTTTTGTTTTAATGTGGTTTTAATCAAGGAATCGTGGCTCTTTGTTCCTTCAGGAAATTCTGTCAAATGTTTCACATTCCTCCTAGAGAACTACTGTCTGTGAGAGTTAAGATCCCAAGTTCTAAATTTCGGGGTGAGCCACGTTTTGTTGTTGTTTCTTAATGTCAACGTGAGAAAAAAAAATGCATGGGGAGGAAAGAATGCAAATGTTCGTCATTGAAAACACACACAAAACCAGAAACATCTTGCTAGTGCACAAGGTCAAGAATATGTGGGTAAATCTGCCTTGTGTTTTGCAGACGTGCTAATGGGTCATGAGAAATGCTGGGGCAAAGGCCCTTGACAGGAGCACAGGGAGATGCCTAAAAATAGACATTTCGCCCAAAGGAAGGTTATCTGTTAGAACCACATCACTCTCGGCACCACTGAGCAGCACAGACTGACATCAGAGAATTACTGATTCTCTTCACTTAGAAGGAAAGGAGAGGAAGTCAGCGGCGCCTAAGGCACTCCCTTCAAGGCTCGGTGCAAATTTTCCCATAGCCTGTGCCCAGCTCCTGAGATGCTGATGTGGAAAAGCGAGGAAAGAATACATCGCATCTGGCACCCCTCTCTGGAAGTAAGGGACTACCTGCAGAAAGTTTGGGGGAGTCTCATATAGCTGGGTTCAAACCCCACTTCCCATGGGACTTTGGAACTCAGAGCGAGTGTTTTCATTTCCCTGAGCCCCGCAGTTTCTTCATCTGTGACACAGAGGTGGCTGTGAAAACTAAAAATGAGAATTTGCAGGTGCAGGGCTGAGCACAAAAGAGGTCCTTGCTCAGTAAGTGGTGAGCATGGGCCGATCGGAGGAGACAGCTTTCCAGCAACAGCCACGGCCCACGGGTCTGGGCACAGTGCTCTGAGGGGCACGTCGGCCTCGGAGGAGAGCCCCCCAGGCTCTTCCCAGATCAGCTTTCTTATGTACTCTCTGAGCCCCTATATCCGGTATTGTCAGGAATGTAGGAAAACAGAGACTCCATCCGTGGGAGCAAACCTTGGTGAAGCGTTCTGGAAGGCAATTAGGTAGCACTTATCAACATACCTTTCACCACCCAGCCCACTTCTGGGCACCTGTGATGCCCCCCCATGTGTGCACGAAGACTTGTGATGATAACAGTGATGCAAACATAGTAGCCAGCCTTCATTGAGCATTTAAAAGTGCTACGTATGTTACATGTCATTTCTGTAGGTCACTTCCTACATGATACATCTGGCATGTGCCACATGTGATATTTCCCTGACAAACGTAATTACGTAACTTCGCTCTACAAGGTGGGTATTATTACTATCATCTCCATCTTACAGGAAAGGAAGTTGAGATGTGAAGAGATCAGTGACTTGCCCTAGGTCAAGGGTCAGCAAATGTTTTCTGTAAGAGGCCAGATGGTAAATATTTTAGGTGGGCCAGATGGTCTCTGTCACAACTATTCAGCTCTGCTGAACGAAAACAGCCCCAGACAATAGGTAAACAAGTGAACATGGCTGTGTTCCAACAAAACTTTATTTATGGACTCTCAATTTTGAATCTCACGTGATTTTCATTGTGTCAGGAAATATTACTTATTGATTTTTTTTTTAACCATGTAAAGATAAAATCATTCTTGGCTTGCAGGCCGTACAAAAAATGAGGAGGATGCATTTGGCTTGAGGGCAGTCATTTGCCAGCCGCTGACCTGGGTCACTGCCCCAGTCGGTGGAGCCTGTGTCAAAGTCAGGCAGCCTAGCTGCGGAAGGCACACGCACGATCTCACGCACTCATTACTTCATTGGAGAGCAAGAAGAAAGAGAAGGCAAATGGCCTGATAAATTATGCGTTCATATTATGGGATGCTCTGCAATATCAAAAAGTCACACGTGTACATGCTGACCAGAAGCAGCTCTGAGCAGGCTAAGTGAAAAAAGCAAGTTATGCATTAATACATATATCATGGCAAAGGGTATGTATCAAAATAAAACTAGTATGTACATGTGCACGTATACATATACACACATGTGTTCATAGACACATTAACAGAAAAAGATTTAGGGGCGCCTGGGTGGCTCAGTCGGTTAAGTGCCCAGCTTTGGCTCAGGTCATAATCTCAGTTTGTGAGTTAGAGCCCCGCATTGGGCTCTCTGCTGTCAGCACAGAGCCTGGAGCCTGCTTTCAATTCTGTGTCTTTCTCTCTCTCTCTGTGCCCCTCCCCTGCACGCTCTCTCTCTCTCTCAAAAATAAATTTAAAAACATTAAAAAAAAAAAAAGAACTAGGAAGTGTCAGCAGCCAGGGAGGACAGTGGGATGGAGGCGGCGAGGTAGACCCCCAAGCTTTCTATATGCTTCTCTACACACAATCTGAAACTTTTACATCCCCAGTGCATCCTTCTCTTGTTTACATAATAAGAGAAAAATACCCGACGTGCTAGTTACAAGGCCTCCCTTGTCGGCACACTTAGAGCTCTCTGAGCCGTTTCAGACCCGGTCTAATCCAAAGCTGGTTAAATTAATTATGGCAGAACAAAGACATTATCTCTAGTAGGAAACACAAATAAGCAAACAAAGGTGGCCTAAAGTACAGTAAATAAACTCAGCTATGTCTCTCTTTGACTATCAACAGTGATCTTTTTAATTGCATTTGTGTCTAACCTAACCTCCCCTAGATACCATTAACCTTCAAGCCAAGGATGTCAGTTGTAAACAAAGGCTTCAAGGTTTTCATCTGGTGGGTGATATTCCAGGCATAGCTTTCTTGCCTGCATAAACTTTAATTTATGAAGTTATTTTGGTTTGCTCCACTGGCATGAGCACAGCTGAAGGGGCAGTCGTGGACTGGGGAAATGAGATTTCCCTCAGTGCCAATTTTTAAATCCAGCCTCCAGGTCATCTTATTTTTTTGGATGCTTCCCACAGTCACATTTTTTGTTTGTTTGTTTTACATGAAAGAGTACATTCCCTTTCCTCAAGCCAGGTTTACCATTTTCCATTGCTTTTTATTAAAAATGCATCTTATTCAAATGGAATGTTCTCAGAGTTTCCGCCTTTCATTGGCCTGGGTAAGACAGCCCCGGAGTGGATGACGCCTCAGGGTGGTTACAGAGCCCCTGCATTCCAGGCTGCCTCCATGCACCAGATACTCACATCTGCAGAAAATCAGAGGGTCCAGAATCCCCTCTCTGACCCCAGGACCCCAGGCTCCTTCTCAGATCTGCAGCAGACCCCAGTGGGTCCTTCTGTGCCCGTTAAAACAGCAGCTGGCTGGAGCGGAGTCTGAAGATGCTAAAAAGCAAATCTGAGGAGAAGGGTTTTCTTAGGTGGCATTCCCATCAGTACAGTGAGGCCGTTCTGTTAACCGAACCATGAATGTCTTCAATCCTAAACAACACTTGGTCCAGAAGGTACAGGAGGGAGCATCAACTACACATGCCACACTAAGCCCAAATTCATGACATAATTGTATGCCCTGCCCAAATCGGCAAGACAGAGCTCACCTGGCCAGTGTTCGAACCGGACTCTCCTGCTGTGGCCTCTAGATGCTGTATCTTCGATGTGACCATGACTGACACCCTCAGTTGGTTAACTTGTGATGGAACATTACTTACTCTCTTGGACAGGGCAATTCTAATTCTTTGAATTGCTTTTGTGATGGGATCAAGGTTATGTTTTCAAATCCTCCCAGCCATATGAAGGACAAAAAAATTAACTGTTAACACAATTCACTTTATATATATGTGTGTGTGATTTTTAAAAAATATGAGATCTATCCTCTTAACAATTTTTTTAATGTTTATTTTTGAGAGAGACAGAGCATGAGCATGGGAGGGGCAGAGAGAGGAGAGACACAGAGTCGGAAGCAGGCTTCGGGGTCTGAGCTGTCAGCGCAGAACCTGACTCAGGGCTCGAACTCATGAACTGCGAGATCATGACCTGCACCGAAGTCGGACCCTTAACCAACCGAGCCACCCAGATGCCCCAACCATTTTTTAAGTGTACAACACAGACTGTTAAAAAGGCACAGTGCTGTAAAGCTCTTTCTAGAACTTTTTCATCTTGCATAACTGAAACTTTATACCTGTTGAATAGCACCTTTTCATTTCCCTTTTCCTCCGAGACCCTCCTAACCACCAGTCTCCTTTCTGTTTCTATGAATCTGACTACTTTAGATTCCTCATAGAAGTAGAATCAAACAGGGGCGCCTGGGTGGCTCAGTCGGTTAAGCCTCCGACTTCGGCTCAGGTCAGATCTCACGTTCGTGGGTTCGAGCCCCGCGTCAGGCTCTGTGCTGACAGCTAGCTCAGAGCCTGGAGCCTGCTTCCAGTTCTGTGTCTCCTTCTCTCTCTGCCCCTCCCCCGCTCATGCTCTGTCTCTCTCTGTATCAAAAATAAATAGAACATTAAAAAAAAATTTTTTTTAATAAAAAAAAGAAGTAGAATCAAACAGTGTTTATCCTTCTGTGACTGGCTTATTTCACTTAGCATAAAGCCCGCAAAGTCTATCCACGCATTTGCATGTGACAGGATTTTTTTCTTTTTTAAGGCTGAATAATATTCCACTGTATGTACATATGACATTTTTTTTAATCTGCTCATCCCTTGAGGAACATCCAGGCTGCTCCATCTGTTGGTTGTTGTGAATAACACCGCAAAGAACCTGGGAGTACAATTATCTCTTTGACGTCCTGATTTCAATTCCTCCAGAGAAATACCCACAAGTGGGGTTGCTGGATCGTATGGTGGTTCTATTTTTAAGTTTTTGAAGAGCAGCCACACTGTTTTCCATAGTGGCTGCACCATCTTACATTCCTACCAACAGGGCATGAGGGTTCCACTTTCTCCATGTTCCTGCCCACACTGGTTATTGTTTGTTTTTGATAATGGACATGCCGGCAGGTGCGAGGGGACGTGTCACTGCATTTCCCCGATGATGAGTGACGGTGAACATCTTTCCGTGTACCTGTTGTCATTTGTACGTCTTTCTTCAGAGAAATGTCCATTTAAGACCTTTCCCTGTGTTTTCATCAGGTTATCTGGGGTTTTGCTGTTGGGTTTTAGGAGTCCTTTCTATATTTTGGATATTAATCCCTTATCAGATATGTGGTTTGCAAATTACTGCAGTGTCTATTGTCTACTGGAATATAAGTTTTTTGGGTATTTGTATCAGGGGTCAACAAGATAATGTCTGTGGGCCAAATCAGGCCCGATATCTGTTAAAAATAAAGTTTTATTGACATACGGCCTTTCCATTTGTTTAGGGATAGGCTATGGCTCCTTTAAACCTGAAACAATAGAGGTTAGTCATTGCAACAGAGACCACATGGCCCATAAAGCTAAAATGTTTACTATTCACTCTTTATAGAAAAAGTTTCCTAACCCGTGGATTACCGGGTCAAGGCTTAAAAGCATATGTCTATTTTGGCCCCAATCATAATGTGACAGGAAGGACAATTCTGGGTCCGATTATTCTCATTTAAACATTGTGATTTTTGTCACCGGAAGCAATTTTAAAATCCAGGCTCCTGCCACCCGGGCATATGAGTTACTGTTGAGTCCTCAGTCCCCCAGCAGGTGCCTTATTCTGACACAGTTGAGATGGACAACCGTGGCTGTCACGTACCTGGCACTGCTTCTTTATCGACCATTCCACATGGTCCCCATGGTCCTTCCCTCCCTCCAGTTCCAGCCACCACACAGGCAAGTGATACGGTGTCACCAAAGACAGTCTTTTCCACGCACTCCTGCCGCTTTTCCAAAAAGAGGATCTCTTTGCACTGAAATTGTTGAGAGGTGCTAGATCTCCTGACCAGCCGAGAAGTAAGCAGAAGAGAGACCAACAGAGCTGAGAGACAGGGACAGAAAACCCCCAGGGCCAGTGTTTGAATCTCTGGATCCAGAAATCCAGGAATACCCCTCGATTCCCAGACACATTTGCATTTCTGTCACTCACCGCCACAGCGTTTCTGACTACTATGACTGTGATCGTTTCATGCTGTACTCTCTGCACTGAAGACTTCACGTGTTACTTTTCATGTTTCTACGTTATCTTAATCATGTTCGTCCTTAATGGGTACATAACCCATGAGGTGGCGCAAACTCCTACCCAGCCACCAGCTGCAGGTACCAGCCCTAGTCACTGAGTGCCTTCATACTGACTTGTCACACCTTTCGTGTGGCGGACACGAAGGAGCGCCACGATGCCACAGGCAGCCCCTGTAATGCAGGAGACCACCTCCAGTTAGCCACGTACCCACCTAGCCGACAAGCCCACGCCTCACCAGCAGGGCCCAGTGCTCACCTGGAGCACCTTCTCGAAGAGAAACAGCGCCAGGACGTTTGGCCATGAAAGACCAAAGCCCCCTCTCCTCTCCGAGACCTCATCCCTCACAGCCGAGATCCTGAGCCGTCAGGCTCCCGATGTGACAGTAAAATGTTTCCACCGAGGGCTCAGTCGCTGGTCTCTCAGTCTTCGTTGTTTCTTTCACAGGTTGTAAGTTACTTGTGTTCTTTGCAGGTCAGTCCCTCGGGGAGGCCCGTTTCGGATGAAGGCGGTTAACATGCCTGCTCAGGCCACCCCGATCACCCCAGGGCCTGGGCCCAGAGCTGGGCTCCGCAGCTGCCGGCTGGGAGGTGGGCGCATGGACCAATATATCCCATGTGCCAGCCGCTGCGTCATTTTTCACAATCATACGTGACGCTGCCTCCTTCTACAGCTGTGCCAACTTCATCTGGGCAAAAGATGTTCCCAGCGAAGTTTGTGGGCGGCAGTTGTGGGACAGAACTTGAAGAAAGATGTAGGTTAGAAAAGCTACTTGAACATTCTGGCAAAGCCTCGTTGACTCCGTCAGTTGCTAACAGGGCTGGGAGAGAGTGCACTGAAGGGCATCTGTCCCATGTCCCTGACATGAAGGTGCTCAGTGTTACTGCCCCCTCTTGCCCAGAGGAAACACCAGTCCTTGTGACCACCCAAGGGCCACGGAGCCATCCTTTCACGTTGGCATGACTTTTCCCAGCTTACTGACGTCTTTCGCTCTCCTCCAGCTGGTCCTCACAGAAGCTCTGGAGATAGGTGGCGGTACCTCCCCCACTTTATAGATGAGGAAACTGAGGCTATTTGGTACGGGTCACTCCCCCTAAGAAATATTAAAGTAACTAACCGAGGAGGCCATCAGATTGAGTGACAGTCTAGTAGACAAGCCGGAACCTAAGTCTGTAAATGCCTCAAGGTTATAAAAATGAAATGCTATGGACAACCAATCACAAACCGCCAACGAGGCTTTAGGCTGTAGCCAGTCAAATCATTGTCTTTCTGTGCTCCCAGACCTTCTCTGTCTGAGTCTTTGTCCCTGGTGCTCCCAGAGGAGCCTTCCTGACCACTTCCCATCTGGCACTGCCTGACTTGAATCAATTTTCGCATAAACTTAAATTTTGTCATATGCCTCAGTTTCTCTCTTAACAGAAGGAAGTGGAGCTTAGTTTTTGTTTTGTTTTGTTTTTCAAGTCCTAATCCCCACTCTTGCACTCAACCATGGCCAAGGGTGGGCTGAGGGGCCCCAGCAAAGGACTGAGGGGCCTGGCGCCTTCTGGCTCCCTCTGACCTCAGGGCCCCTGGGCTCCAACGAAGTCCGCATTCCTGTGCAGCATCAAGTCCTGGACCCCTCACGTCCTCTTTCCTTTCAATCCCTTGCTCCGCGGGGACCTGCCCCGTGCTGACAGAGGGCAGCCCCGAGCCTCCATCAGGCTCAGGCCTGATTACAGCCTCCAACTGGGAAGCTCCCGGCTCTTTTATCTCATTTTACTTTTTTCGTTTCTTTGTTTAATGAGCTTTCTCAATTATAAAACTTCCTTCCTCTCTCTCCTGCAAGAAGTCAGGCTCTAAATGCTGTAATGTCATTTCGATTACAAAAAGGAATAACACATATATATTTAAATGGGAAATCACATCTTCCAAAAGCCCCTTCCCCAAACAGTTTTCTACAGAGATTCTTCTGGTCTTTCACGGAAGGCTGGCTATGTAATTTATTGTCCAAACAGGGATGCTTTTAAGGATGAAAGGGGACAAAGGAGACACTATTAATCCTGACACCAGCCATAGGATCACCCTTCTTTGGCGGGGGGGGGGGACACCATTTCTCATCCGAGCCCACGAGAATGTGGCGAACCACTTCCAGACAGCAAATTGAATTAGGTTACATTAACGTCAGGCCTTGAGAGAGGAGCAGCCATGCAGGCCACTTTGAACCAAGGGCACGATGCGCTCTGCTCTGCTTGCTGACCCTGGAGCTCCAGTCTCTGCAGACTCCACAGGTCTAACAGGAAGTAGGTGTTTTCTCGCTTGTCGCCCAAGAAGCCAGAGGATCCCGCTTTCGGGATCTTCTCTTTACCAGCAGTAATTCTACTGTGCTGAGTCTGAACCTTTCTGGTCCCAGAACCCTCTGGGGCGGGTGAGGGGTGGGGTGTCTAGTCTCGGAACAAAGGAGGCTGGGGAGACCGCTGGGTCCATCCCAGCCGCCAGGCAGGGCCACACCCAGCATTCCAGATGGAACTGAATCTCTGCTCTTTATTCGAAACCTCCAGAGGAAATCATGCCACCTCCCCGGGTGAGCCGGTCCAAAGTTTAATTGAGATCTTCAGGGCCAGGCACCCCTCCTTCTAGTCCACACTCACCCCGGAAACCGATAACATCTGACCCTCCCACCCATCATCTCCTCAGCCTCCATTGCCTGCACCGGGTGTCTTCTCCTTGGCAGACCAGAAAACCCTCTCTGGGCTTAGAAAATACCCAGAACGTGAAACAGAATCACACGTGTGTGTGCGCGCGCACTCGCAACATGCACACACGCGTGCACACACACACCCTTCCTCACTCAGCACCCTCCCTCCCAGAGCCTTTTAATCCCCAAGCAGATTGTAAATGGAAAGACAGGAAATACAAGAAGCAAAGCTTAGAGTCGCTCCATCAAGAGTCCAGCCCCTCCCCTGACCCAGCTCCCTCCCCTTGACAGACAGACAACCCATTAAGAGCTCGCCATAATAGTCTTTCCTGTAAGGACTTGTAAACAGCATCATTCAGGCTGATACTTGGGTATTTCCCAGCTCGCCTGCTTGCATTTCCTTTGTTGTGGAGGGTCCTCATGGGACACATACCTCACCCCACCCACCCTCCCGGGCTCCCTCTCCTTCTGTCCCCCCCTGAAGTTTAAGGGTCTGCCCCTTGAATCCTGCTTCTATCACTGAGCGTTGTACGTTACTTTGTGCCCGCCCTGTCCTTGGTTCCAACTGACTCCTCGTGCTGGGTCTTCATACAAGGTTCTTGCCAGGTCTCAGCATTAAGTGAGCAAAATCAGTGCCTGCTGAAACCATGTTTTAAGTAAGCCCTGTGCCTGCAAACTGCTCTTTTTTTTTTTTTAAGGGGAACTTGTTCTTACTACATTACTTAAAGTTTACAAGGCAAATACACTATGAAAAAGGACGGGGGCCCCAGCCCAGGGGTTGGCCGGTGACATAACTGAGTAGAAAGGACTGAGTGTGAGGCAAGAGGGAAAAGGGTGGTCTGTGGTGAAATGGAGAGCCTGATACTCAATTGTAATATTGCCAGAACTTCCAATTTTCTTTTTATTTAAAAAAATTGTTTTAATGCTTATTTATTTTTGAGGGAGAGAGAGACAGAGTGTGAGTGGGGGAGGGGCAGACAGAGAGGGAGACACAGAATCCGAAGCAGGCTCCAGGCTCTGAGCTGTCAGCACAGAGCCTGGCCTGGGGCTCGAACCCACGGACCGCGAGATGGTGACCTGAGCCAAAGTCGGATGCTCAACCGACTGAGCCACCCAGGAGCCCCTAGAATTTCCAAATTTCTAAAAGAAATCTTAAATCAGGAACATTATGTAAAATTTTTCTAATTTTTAATATATTGTGTGGGCTGAACAACCGGCATTTCCTAGATGGTAAAGAAACTCTGCTACAGCCAGGGCCCGGGTGCTACTGGCACTGGCACTATCTGTGCCAAAGAACACAGTGCCGGGGCAGTGCCCACGCCCTAGCGGGCGAGGGAGAGCAGGCGAGGGGTGAACATGCAGCCAAAGGCGGATGGATCCCAGACCCCCATGCCTCCTGGGACACTTCTGGGAGTGATCTTATTTTTTAGGAAGGAAACCAATCAGGAAATAGGATTCACTTTACCGTAATTCACTTTACATGAGCTCACTTTACAGAAATACACTTTACAGCCTAGGAGAGGCTTTGCTGAAACAGATCTAAGAGAGATATGATGGGCGGTGGCCTTTTCCCAATAAAAATATACAAGGTACACTGAGTCTAAAGCCCTTAACCAGCTCACCGGCCCCTGTGATTGAGCAAAAACCAGTAACTTGCATAAATAATCCTACAAAACAAATGCGTGTACCTTCCGGAACTCAAAGCAACCCCAGCAGAGAAGAGAAGCAAGTTTAAGAGTCATATCCTCTTACTTGGTTTAAGCAACTTAGAAGACACATGATGCTAGGCAAATTACTTCTCCTTTGAAGCCTCAATCTCCTCATCTGTGAAATGGGACAATGACAGCACAATCCTCATAGGATCTCTGTAAGTAAGGGTAAATAAAGCATCCTAAGCTTGGACTGTGTGTGGAGGTAGTATACATTTTATAACAGAAAGGGAAATGGTGAAAGAGAAGCGCTATTCTGAAATACCGATGTATTTCGGCAAACCGATGGGAAAAGCGGTGAGAATGTGGTTAGTGCTCAGCACAGTGCACGGCGCATGTGTAACCAACACACAGTTAGCTCTTAATGAAGGCAGCTCCCCAGGGCCGAGGCTAGAGGTGACCTGATAGAAACAGGGTCTCCCCGGGCAGGTCACCACAATGCCCAACCCCACACCCTCTGGGAACAGCCAGGCCCGGAGGCCTCCGGAGCCTTTTGCCTGCTCTCCCTGGCTCCATCGCCTCCTGTACTAGTGGAAAGAGACTTTCACCCTTTCTGGCAGGGTCGTGAGAGCCTGGGCCGTGAGGGACTGGGCCGGGCCGAGGTGTTCCTAAATCCATCATTCATTCAAAAAGTATTCGTTGAGGGGCACCTGGGTGGCTCAGTCGGTTGAGCGTCCAACTTCAGTTCAGATCATGACCTGGCAATTTGTGGGTTTGAGTCCCACATCGGGCTCAGAGCTGACAGCTCAGAGCCTGGAGCCTGCTTTGGATTCTGTGTCTCCCTCTCTCTCGGCTCCACTCCAGCTCACACTCTCTCTCCCCCTCTTCTCTCTCTCTCTCAAAAATAAACATTAAAAAAAATTTTTAAGTATTCATTGAGACCTACTGTATACAGACACATGGCAAAGAGCAATACATAGTGAGCCAGGTCCTGTCCTCATGAAGTTTATAGGCTCCCAGTCCCCAAATCCACTTTAATTTCCAACAACAAACCCCCAAAATAACATTTTCAAAAAGAAAGAAAAAGTGTCAGAAATTACTCAGGCAGATGTTCCTGCATCTTCATATTCAAATGATTCATGCTTTTTGTTATCGAACCAATTCGCGAGTTTGGGGGAGTTGAAGCAGCCCAAGTGTGTCTTATAATGGGCCTTCAATAGAGAAAAAAAAAACCCATCCCCCGCTCCCACTCCCCAGCCGTGGTTACACGCCCAGCCCGCCCGCCAGCAGTAGTACATTTGGTTTCTCCTTCTCCAAGGAACGAATATGCATCCACTTTAAAGGTGTGATTTTGTTTTCAAAGCTTATTCCCTTGCTTTTTCACACCGTCCAATCACTGACACATCAGTGAATCCCAGGCGAGGGTTTTCCAATGTTAATAGACAGATCAAGCTACTGTTATTCTCTGTCTACATGTTGGCTCCCCTGATCTGTTTCTTTAATATAATCTACACATGAAAAACATCACAACTGATGAGAGCCAGATTTAGAAGTTAGAGTTAACACCCATCCTGGGCTTCCAGAATAAGGCACATCAGCCTCTCAAATCCGTCGGAAAACATAACCTCAAACTATATTTCTGCCTCCTACTGGCTGTGAAGATGGGCAGGATTCTTAAATCCTCAGTGACTCCCTTTCTCATTGTAAAGTGGGATTAACCAGACATGCCTACCTCATTGGTCTGTGGTTAAAGATTCGATAAAATAACACAAATGCTATATATTATTTGGTAGAAGTATTAACTACTCTTACAAAAATGTTTGAACACCAAGGTGAGGTTAGCGGAACGTGGCTATTGAAAGGGCACAGACAGTGAGGCCTGGGTGCAAATCTCGCCTTTTTCATCAGTATCTGTGACTTTGGGCAAGTTGAGGAATCGCTCTCCATTTTTCTCGTCTGTGAACTGGTATCAGAGAGTGGTTGTGAGGAGAGCCCTATATAAAGTTTATAGCTATTTTAATGACGATGAAACCAAGGCTTACGAGAGGTGTCACCTTCTCTGGGGGAAGCTGTCTATATGATGAGTTTGTGGATTTGTCCGGCCTCCCGCAAGGAAACAGATTTGGGATGAAACCAAAGCCTACATCCACTTCCGGACTCACACAGAGCTATTGTTCCTAATACCCTGAGTTTACATTTCCATGGTGACCAGCGTGTTTGTTTACCTGTTTCCTGATTTTTTTTTTTCTATAACTAGAGTCCCACAAGGGCAGCCAGGCTGAGGACTGTACTGTCTGTGGTAAACATCAAAGGCACCTGCCCCTGTGCTCAGGCCAAGCCTGGGATAAATGCTCGCCAGCTTTCCTGGACTCAGGTCACACTCTCCTGATTCACATCCCACCCCTCCAGGCCTGCCTTCCTGGGCCCTTTCAGGCAGGTGTCCCCTAAAGACATGGCTTCTGACCCTGAGTGAGCCAGGGCCCCTTAACTGATAAGCATCCAATTATTGGGTCCCCCACACAGAAAGCCCAGGTTAGTACATCTGGCTCCTGGGACGGGTGGACCACAGGAGACCAAACATCAGATAATGTGTTGAGCTCTCTCTCTCTCTCTCTCTCTCTCTGTCTGTCTCTCTCTGTCTTTATTCTCAGGCAAAGGCCACCAGCAGCTGCAGACTTCACTTCCACCAGGTTGGCAACCCCAGAAGCAGAAGAGCAGCCCTTTATGGACCGTGAATCACATCCTCATCCCTAAACCCTGGAAGGAGTTGGGGGGAGAGAAAGGAAGAGGGGCTCTGACTGGCCAGGGCTGGGTCCCATGCTCATCCATGGAGCCAATGAGAAGTCAGCCCTACCTAACCTGGAGGACCTAATATGGTGCCCCAAAGCACAAGGGAGGTGCTGTTAGAAAAAGAAAGAGCTGGTGCCGGGAGGGAAAAACAACCAGGCCATCTGCTCCCAGGTTCTTCAAAGCCGCTGCCGTGCCTTCACGTCCAAGGCTCCGCGCTGGCCACCCCTCCGCTCAGCGAGGCCTGGGCCCCGCCTGCAGCCTGACAGCCTCTGCTGCCAAACCCAGTGCCTTCCAGCTCGGCCAGCATTAGCCTCCTCTGCTTGAAAACTCTCAGTGGCTCCATTTTGCCGAAAAGCTTAACTCCCAACTTCTCAGCCTGGCATTCAGAGACCTCCCCATATGACGGGCCAGCCTCCCTGCTCCGTGCGCCCCGACGACGGCGCCATGCTCCAGGCGAACTAGTGCGGGCTCTTCCCCCCCACCCCCTTTGGCTCTGCCTTCCCCACTGCCACACTCCACAAGGTAACCCCATGCAGTGGGGCTTGGTGGGACAGATCCAAGCTCCAACACTTACCTGCCCTTTGACCTTGGACAAGTACTTTAGCCTCTGGGAGGTTGTTATATGCAAATGACAGTGATCCCTAACTTATCAGACTGTAATGCAAAATACATCTCTACAAAGCCCCTTTCAGGGGACCTGGCAGCCCAGAGGGGCTCTTCAAAGTCAGCTTCACACTATCAGCCACCAGCCTGCAGGGCCCAGCCCAAATGCCACCTCACCAATCTCCTCCCATCATGACTGTCTTTGTACTTAGACTCTACCTTGTAGTGTAGGTGGCCATGCACCTGTCCTCCCCAAGGAGATCAGAACTCCCCGAAAGGGAGGAGCAGTCTCTTTCATCTTCGCTTTCCTGAAGCACCTCTATTAGTGTCATATACCCTGGAGGTGGCTGAATCATAGGAGTGAAAGTGACTCCGACTTTGTGCATCCCAAGTACTCCTGCTCATTAGTCGCTCGGTCACCTGATAGGGCTGACAGAAATCCCGTACGCACTGGGCACATCCCTGGTTACACGTCTCCAGTCACGGTGTCTCTCTCTTCACCGCTGCCCGGCCTGTCACATAAGAATCAAAATGCTCACCTCCCACAAACTATTACATGAGGATAAAAGAAGTAGGTGACAGTGGTCACCCTTAAAGCGAACATACTATGCCTGTGCAAGTAGAAAAATCTGACCTGACAAAGCGAATGCCCTAAGGGGTTTTAATAAACCCCAACCCCGGCCAGGGCACGAGGAAGGTTCCCATTCTTCCTTCTTGCCCGGGACTCCCCACCTCCAAAACTGTCACCCGGGGGGGCTACCTTCTTTAGGCAATAAAGGAACATAGGCTTTTCCCCAAAATCAAATTCATCCTTGAAGGACAAATTCACCATTTTAGCAGAGTCAAAAAAAAAAAAAAAACTGTGGAGATGCGCTAAGACATTTATTACACAGATTCCAGCAAGCCTGTCAGTCGACAAATGGGTCCAGGAGAAATTTCAAGACTCATCTAAGCAAGATGGCTAGAGTAGGCTTATGACTTCCCTAAAATGCTAAAGAGGAAAACCCTTGGTGAGATCCAGAGAGCCTAACGTGCATTGTTTTTTAAAAGGCTTTTATTTCTTCATGATCCCACCAAGCAGACTTACATTTACAAGGCACTAGCTGCCAGCCTCCCTTCTCCGAATGGAAATACCTTGTTTTTCCAATTATAAATATACTGCATGCTCACTCTACAAAATCCAGGCTATCCTAACCTCATGATCATTTCTCCACATCAATAAGAATAGATCACCGTAATTCTTTTTTTTTTTAAGTCTACTTATTTATTTTGAGAGAGCACATGCGTGCGTGCATGCGAGCAGTAGAGGGGCAGAGAGAATCCCAAGCAGGCTCTGCACTGCCAATGTAGAGCCTGACGCA
Source organism: Mungos mungo (assembly GCA_004023785.1). Lineage (NCBI taxonomy): Eukaryota > Metazoa > Chordata > Mammalia > Carnivora > Herpestidae > Mungos > Mungos mungo. The sequence continues at coordinate 241,567 of PISW01002522.1, forward strand.
GGGCTTGATCTCACAGACCGTGAGATTAAGACCTGAGGCGGAATCAGGAGTTGGATGCTTAACCAACTGAGCTGCCCAGCCGCCCCAGATCTCCATAATTCTTAATGGCTATGTATGAGACTATTATTTGAATATCCCAAAATCCATTTCTTAATCCTCCACCAATGGTCACTAAAATTGTTTCCAATTTTTGTCACAAATACTCTCTACCATTTATAACCCTCTGTGTATCATTTGTACAGTTTTTTTTTCTTAAAATCCTAGAGTTGGAATTTCAAGGTCAAAGTTTACATAATTTTAAGCCTTTTGATGTACATAGTATCAGACTCCTTGAGAAAGACATCGATTTGCACTCATATCAGCAAAGGGAGTGTAGTGTTTGAAAAAACCCATCTACCCACCCTTCCTTCTCAATGTGTTACATTTTTGCCATTCTAAAATTCTGCATATACACAAGGTTCTGTTTACTCTTTATGGTGAGTTGAGCATCTTTTCATGTGTAGTGAACTCCTATACACTGCCTGTCTGACCAACACCCCCATTTTCCCCCCTAGAGATCCCTTCCCCACTTAATACACTCATCCTCTCTGGCTGTAACCAGATCCGCCATGTTCTTACAATTTCACCCCTATGGCCTTCAATCTAAGATTCTAAGAATTGATGTCTGCAATCTACATTAATTATTCCAGAGCAGTCAACCAAACAAGACAGGCCAATCGGAGTCATTCCTTCGAGTTTTTCAAATCAGAATCAGGGAGGAAAAGACCAGGCTGTCTCTACTGGTGGAGGCTGTAAGACGTGAAACCACGCCAGGCCCCCCCACATACGGAGACAGTAGTGAGAAAATAGGAGGCCGGTGGGTCGAGAAGCAGATGAGCGAGACGGAGAGCGCTCCTGGTGTTCAAGTCCCAGGTCACAGGGGTTCTGAGGCCATCTGGGTCCCTGCACTTCCCAGCCTTCCCTGACAAGGGAAGGCACCCCGGTTTCCCCCCAGAAGGGTTCCCACGTGCCTATACTAGTTCACACTGGATTGCTGTCATTCGCAGCCAAGACTCCTATACAATCAATATAGCTTCTTTCCTAGCTGTTCTTTCTCTTGTAAAATATTTCTTGATGTTCTTTGGTAGTTTCTCTTCCAGGCCATTCCACTTTTTGATTTCTCTCCAAGTATCGTATATATTAAGGCTATGATCCCAGTTTGTCACTCAACATTCAACTTGTGTTATGATCTCGTTTGTCAGAGGTTGGTTTTTTTTTTTTGCCTTGTCAAGTACGCCAGCCTTATTTCTTATGATTGTGCCTCAAAACTGTTAAGAAATATTCACCTACACTTTCTTCTAGAATGCTGATAGTTTCATTCCTTACAAATCTAAATCTTCATCTATAATTTGTTTAGTTAGTGCAAGGTAGGAATCCAATGTTATGTCTTCCCCAGTGATTCATGAGCCAATGACCTCAACACTGTTTCCTGAGTAAACCATTCTTTCCCCTTTCGTTTGAAATGCTTCCATTATTATACACTAAAGTTTTACGTACACTTGGGTCTGTATCTGGACCTTCTCTCTTATTTATATTCTGCACTCGGTCTCTATAATCGTGAGGGCATTGTTCTCACGTGATGAGAAAGATACTGAGGGGCTAAGTTACGAGCTTGGTGACCTCAGACAATTTACCAAATTTCCAACTCACCTTTTGTCACCTACAGCCATAGAAAACTGAAGCCAAAGAGAACCGCCAAGTCTGTCAGCGTCCTCCTCGACTGTGAAATCTGTGTGGCCAGTCAAGAGAAGGCGGATGTCTAGACCAAACGTTGCGGGCGAATGGAGAAGTGGGTCAGGATCTGCCAGGAGCCTGTGAGGATGCTCTGTGGTGCCCGTTCCCATTCTAACCCCCGGGGGTGACAACACTGTCTGCACCCACAGTGCTTACCTCCCTCCAGCCCCCGCGGGTGCCTCCAGGTCTCCACGGCCATGTTGCCATCACTCATATCAAGATGGAAAATTCTCACATTTTCTCAACAATATTTACTTAGTGTTTTCTTTGGCCAGACGGGACACCGTGTATTTTTTAACTTTCCAGGAAGGCTGTGTATTAAGATAATACAGTGAAGAGCAATCAAAATGTTTATTTTTGACTTTTGATTTAATTTTCCTTTCTATAATCCACTAAAGAAAATACACTAGAAGCATGCATTTGCCTTTCTTAGATTGCAGGCATCAGTTAAATTAGCAGCGGTGGGGCTTTTTCCTGTTTGTTTCTAAGACACATGTAACCCCTCCCAGCTCTAATTCTTTCCTTGGAGTAATTTTCATTTTAATGTGTACTGGCTGCTCTCACATAAACGCTGAATCTTACTGTGAACTACTTGCAGCTGAATTACTATCAGTGGAAAAGACACCCAGCAACTTCTCAGATCCAAAGGGTAAATAGAACTCTGGAAATCGCCTGGGCAAGAGGGACATTTATACAGCTCAGGGAGGTCCAGCGACGTGCCATGGCGGACATGGCAGGTCGGTGGCACCTTCTGCCTTCCCCTTCGACCTTTTCGCGAGAGGCATTGAGAGACCTTTCAGGGGAATTAAAACATCTTGGCTTAAATCTGGCCATTTGTAGCAAAATGGATGGACCTCGAGGGAGTCATGCTAAGCGAAATAAGCCAGGCAGAGAAGGACAGATACCATATGTTGTCACTCATAGGTCTAACAGGAGAAACCTAACAGGGGACCATGGGAAAAGGAAAAGGAGGGAAGAGAGTTGGGGAGAGGGAGTGAGGCAAATCAGGAGAGACCTTTGAATCCTGAAAACAAACTGAGAGCTGAAGAGGGAGGGGGGAAGGGAAGAGGGGTGATGGGCATGGAGAGGGGCACGTGTGGGGAAGAGCACTGGGTGTTATATGGAAACCAACTTGGTAATAAACTATTAAAAAAAAAAAAAGAACCATCTTGGCTTAAGAACGCTTAACGGCAACAGAACATACCAATATTACCTTGAAAAGAAAGAAAGTGGGTGTCTTGCCCCCACCTCTGGGAAGTTATTAAATGGCTATGTCCTTGAGCTCGGCCAGATGTTGGCAATACAATATCCCCCATCGGCTAACAGCGTCTGATCTTTGGCTGAATGTGTCTGTTACCTGAATGTGATGTGCAAGGAAGGCACCGACCCGGGAACCTAGAGGCGGGAGGCTCTGGTTTCAATTTGATAGTGCGAAACCCAGTTACCTTCTAATATTAGAAGGGCCCCGCTCAGCAGAGGGTGGTGCATTTCTTCTGGAGGCCTCCAAAGAGCGGAACCAGGACTTAATGTACCAAGCATACCCGGCGTCGACTGCAGACTTTGGTGTTCCAGTAGCATTTAGTGAGGCCCGTGGGGGGGGGGGGGGGGGGGGGTACTTGGAAAGAAAAAAGACCCCAGTCCCAGCCCTCGGAGAGTTTTCCATTTAAGGGGGAAAGTAAGAAGCCCATCTAATAAATACTCTTCTTCCTTCAACAGTTTGAAATAGGATGGGCTGCTTGAGAGAGGGTGGGTGTTCCCAACACTAGAGAGATTTGAGCAGAGGACAGAAAGCAACGGCCAGGGAAGCAGGACAGAGCCCTGTGTGGGGAGCTGGGTCGGCGCAGAAGCTCTGGAGAGAGTCAGAACAGCTCTGAGAGGGCTTCCCGTGCCGGGCTGATCCTGGGGAGTTTTTAAAATACAGATTCCAGGGGTATAGCTCAGGGGTAGAGCATTTGACCGTAAAATACAAATTCCTAGTACTGCCCAGGAGCTTCTGACTCAGATCACGGGTAGGACTTTTTGTTATGGGTTGAATTGTGTCTCCCCCACCCACCAAAAAAAAAAAAAAAAAAGATATGTTGAAACCCTAACCTCAGAATGTGACTTTATTTGGAAACAGGGTCTTTACAGGTGATTAAGTTAAAATGAGGTCGGTATATAATGTATATAAACGTTGACCCACTATGCTATATACCTGAACCTAATATAATATTCATGTCAACTATGTGTCAATTAAAAAAAAAAAGCTTTAAGTTCAAATGAGGTCATTAGTCAGGGCCCTAATCCAGTTTGACTGATGTCCTTATAAAAAGGGAAGCTCTGGACCCAGAGGCAGACAGGCACAGAAGATGTCTGAAGACAGGCAAGAAGATGAACATCTACAAGTCAAGCAGTGCCTGAAGCCACCAGAAGCCAGGAGAGAGGCCTGGAACAGATGCTTCCCAGCACCTCGAAGGGGAGATCTGCCCTCCAGCTGTGAGACACGGAATTTCTGTGGCTCTAAGCTGCCCGTATGGTGGCACCGTGCAGCCCTGGGGAACAAATGCAGCCTGGGAATCAGGAGCAGAGCTGTGGGATGGCCCCAGAGGGCCACCTGGCTGGGGACCACTCCTGAGCTAGGGACTGCCTCTGCTCTGGCACCGCACTCTGCGTGGGCTTCCTCTGGTCCTCAGACCCCTTCCCTGACAGAGATGGCAGTGAGCCCACGGCCATGTACAGGCTAATTATCCAGTTAACGGGCAGCCCCTCAGTTTGGTCACCCCCTGCTTCCACGCAGCAGCGAGCACTGGAGTGCGAGCCAGACACGTCCACAAAAGCCTCTAGGAAGAAATTGTCACTCTCTCCAACAGTTACAAAAATATTGAAGACGCGAGGCTTTGCAATCTGCCCTCATGCCAAGCTTCTCTTGGAGGGAGACAGAGAGGGAAGGTGGGACCAGCGCCCTTTTTTGTATTATACTGGTACAACATATAGGATATTCCTACACGTAAAACCCGTAAAACCTAAGTGGCCCTCTATAGGTGCTTGGTTAAATACACTATTAAACTAGCCCAAGACAAAGACACAGACCCCTTTAGAACCGGATTACCCCCCGGGGTTTGCTAGAAAACCACTCGGCATTTCGCTGAAATGACACTCACACTCGGGTTCCAAAGCGCTTCACCATTTTGCCCAACAGCCATCCGTTTCACGGGAAACTATAAACACAGGTATGCGGAGGCTCAAGGACGCACTGCTGCCTGAACACGCCGCAGAAGAGCGTGTGCGCAGGGCGCCCGTTGTGTAAAGTGTATGTGTATGTTCACGTACGCACGACAGAGATGGAGAAAAGTGTCCACCTACGTGCGGACAGTGACTGTCTCTGATGGGGGGAACCAGTGGCTGGGACACATGGGAAGAGAGAGACTTTGACTTTCTTCTTGATGTTCTGCATGGCTGTTTGAATGTTCTTTAGCAAACAGGTATATTGTCTGTGAAACAAAATGTTTTTGACTCTTAAAAATTAGATACAATGACTTCTGTTTAATGGTGAGTCACAGCTGCACCCTGGATTCGTTTGCAAGTGTCTCATATATGCTAGTATTGACGTTCCCAATAGCAGGTGAGGGTGCTGAGGGCGGCAGCTGTGACGGGGCAGAAAGCGTGTCAGGCGCGGAGACGGGGCGTGGTGATGCGTCCAGGCTCTGGAGCGAGGGGCGTACTCTATGGGAAGTCATTCGCCCCTCTGAGCCTCCGATTCTTCATCTACAAGAACGGGGGAGAATAAAACATACTCACAGGATTATAAGGATCAAATAAAACAATGGACACAAAGGACTTTATAATTTTTCAATGATTCCTCTAGAAAGATGGGAGCCTCCATTGTTCAGCCTATCCGCCTTTGGGAGCCTGCCACCGTGCCAAGCACGCAGGAAACAGGCACCAGACGCCGGATTTATGACCCTGGGCAAGACGCAGAAGCCAAGCCGGGGCTATTCCCGTCAGAATGTTGCTTCCGTGGACCCTCAAGCTCCCATATTTAAGGCAGATAGAGCGCAAAGGCCCACCCTGGGTGAATGAAATGATAAGCAGGCACAGGTTCCCTCGCCCAGGAAGCAGCCAACTCTGAACAGGCCTCTCAAATCCTTGACGCCCTCGCATTCATTCCTGAGATGTTTCCAAGCTGCCACGAAGCCTGGTGAGGATCTCAGGCACCGCGATACACAGCCATCAGCCGCCCGATCGTTACCAACATGTAAACTGAGAAGTGCCCTTGAGGCGTACCCGGAAACTGGCCTTCACCTTGGTAACCCACAGAACCACTGAGGAAATCGGGTTTGTCCTTCTTTAATTTATATTCTGTTATAGGTTATAGAGAATTAAGCTTTAATTTTCGAAATCCCTCTAATTGGATACTACTGATGGGAGGACATCTGGGGCGAGTATCCAGGCTCGGTGCGCCCCATCCCAAGCAATGGTTAGTGGTTTGTAGAATGAGTGTGCGGCAGAGTCACCAGTGGTTGCTAATTATTATATATCACAGGGCCTGGCATCAGCCATAAAGCCCCGCCGTGCCCGGCCTCTTCCTCTCCGGAGAGGATTACAGAATTGACTGTTTAGAAAATTTTTCCTCCAAGTTAACATACGTTTTCCTTGTCTTAATTGGATCCAGCCTCTTTGCCCATGAGCAGAAAGGCGACTTTTCTATAATGATTGCATCCGTCACAGGGCGGGCCACCAGCCTTTCCTTAGTCTGGAAGGATCATTGGCTTCCTATTTTCTTTCCATTTGCTCAGCCTCGTTCAAGGGGTGATGTGAAAAACATGTGAAGATTGTGTCCTAAGGTGCCTTCGATTTAGCCAAAAAAGGTATGAGTGTTACCCCCACAGAGCCTCAGAACTGGGGAGAACTGTTTGCCCCAAATGTTTTGATCTAATGCAAATATTTATTTCTTCCAAAACAAATAAAACAAGCCCCTTCCAAATTGGGGAGGGGGGTGGGGGCGTTTGCCAGACATTTTTCACCGTTCAGAAAAACATTTGGAAAACATTTTCCAATTTGCCCTATACCCTTAGTTAATCTGTCTTAACCACGTTGAATCACTTCCTAATTTACCATCTACTGTGACATCAAGGCCATTTCTTGAAGATCTTACTTTCTCTGCTCTCCCCCTCTCCTCCGTGCAGCTCAGAGCATCCATCAAGTGTTTCTTGAATACCCCGGGCACGCACTCATCGACAGACACCCACCCTCATCAGTGACTGTAGGCTCACATACACGGGCTACAGCAGCACTAGGCTGGAGAAAAGTTGGATCCAAAGACATTCTTTGCCATTCAAGTTTGGGGCCCAGTTCTTTGTCCCCAACCCACCCCCCATTTTTCCTAGAGCTTGGAGTTCCTTCTCACAGATATTATCTGGACATGCCCACAAGCTCCCCCTGAGTGCACTAGCAGATAACATCAAGATGAAGCAGAACACTTTTCTGTATCAGCCATTACCGAGCTGTTTTTCCTGGGCCATTTGCTGACCCTCCGGCTTGTTTTCATTTCACAAGTGGCGTAAAACCCTTGCCAAGATGGAATTCCATTTTCCAATGACGTTTCTCAAGACCTTTTATCAGCTATGCAGACCAATTACATTGGCTGGGTTCTCTCGGTCCTGTAGCTGGGTAATTCTATCCTGCGCCCTCCTTCCCTTCCAGAGGGGGCTAAGCTAGGAGGCTCACCGGCTCCGCAGGAGCGGACCAAAGGCCTGACTTCCTGTCCCCTCGTCACCAGGCAGTGACATCAGGCTGCCTCCCCAGCATCTCAAGTCTGACAGGGACGCCCAAGGAAGAGACTCTCTCAGCTGCAAAGATCCTTTGAAAGTAAAGCTGCTAAATTAACACAACACAGACACGGACACAGACACAGACACACACACACACACACACACACACACACACGTTAATGTCTTCTGAATGCAAACATTTAAAAAAAATTTTTTTTTAATGTTTTATTTATTTTTGATACAGAGAGAGGCAGAGCATGAAAGGGGGAGGGGCAGAGAGAGAAGGAGACACAGAACTGGAAGCAGGCTCCAGGCTCTGAGCTAGCCGTCTGCACAGAGCCTGATGCGGGACTCGAACCCACGAGTGTGAGATCTGACCTGAGCCGAAGTCGGAGGCTTAACCGACTGAGCCACCCAGGCGCCCCTGAATGCAAACATTTAAAGCTTACCACTGAAAAATGGAAAGAAGTTAACCCTGAGAAGCTTTTCTGGAGAAAAAGGCTGCTTTACACACTCTCTCTGGACAGAGACAGGGCTGCCTGCAATCTGGCAGAGGAATCACTCTGCTGGGCTCCCCCACCTCCCCCACCCCTGCCCCCTACCTTTTCATCAAGTAAAAACTGCAGAGACCTGAGCACACACCTAAGATGCCATCAAACAGGGGCGCCTGAGGCAAGGATCTCCCAAGGGGGGAGCAAGCACCCAAGGAAGGGGGGCGTGTGAGGCAGACGTGACCCACAGGTGGTAAGCAAATGCCAGCAGGAACTGGCCTGCCCAGCGCCCGTGCGTCAGCTCTGCCAAGGAAAGGGAGTAGCACGCTGGCAAACGGCACACCCTCACCACCGCCCATCTGGTTTAACACCCTGTCCCTGAGGGGCAATTCTGTGGCTGCTCAAGTTTCTCTCCAAGCCCTGCCAGGATGAGATGCCAAGAGGCTGACCTTGCTCCTTCAATGTGTCCCATCGGGATGTGGGAGGGATGTGGGAGGGATGGGGGAGGGATGGGGGAGGGAGGAAAATGCAGGTAGAAGAACACCAGTAATGGGGCTCCAGAAAGGAACACAGCCCTGTGTGCATGTATGTAGCCCCCTCCTCAATCACGCATTCATTTGAGTTGATAAACAGTTCTACTTTATTTATTTATTTATTTATTTATTTATTTTTTTATTTAGAGACAGACAGAGAAAGAGGACCTTAAGCTCTCAGCATGGAGCCCAACACAGGGTTCAATCCCACAACCATGAGATCAGGACCTGAGCCGAGAGGTGTCCCTCTCTCCTCTCTCATGAGTGAGGGAACCCACTCATGCTTGCTCACTCCTTCTCTCTAAATCAATAAACAAACAAACATACAAACAAAATGGAAACACCTAATGTGAGGCCTCACGTATCAGTAGTCATTCACAACCTAGTAGGAATTGCTTCATCCAACTGGCATTGACCTGAAATCAGGATGTGTGAGGGCAATTATAGTCCCAGTTTGCCTTTGTCAAGAAAATCTGACAGAGACTCTCTCTCTTCCATAATAGCAACCTCATGGGTATTTACATTGATTACTTTTTAATTTTTTTAATGTTTACTTATTTTTGAGAAAGAGAGAGACAGAGTATGAGCAGGGGAGGGGCAGAGAAAGAGGGAAACACCAAATCCGAGGCAGGCTCCAAGCTCCGAGCTGTTAGCACAGAGCCCAACAAGGGCCTCGAACTCACGAACTGATGAAATCATGACCTGAGCCGAAGTCAGAAGCTTAACCGAATGAGCCACCCAGGCGTCCTGGGCATTTACATTTAGAAACCATACCACCCTGAGACATGAGTTTGGGTTTTTTGGCTTACGTGACATGGAGGGAAAAGATTTATCTCAGGACAATAAAGGACCGCAGAAGGTCTCTCGAGGAAAGTCCATGGTTCAAGTGAGGACCTTGCTCTCATCTCAGTTTCCCCATCTACTAAACTGGGGTAACCTCTAATCTGGAAAGTGGAGACCAGACTGACCCCCTGAGACGGCTCGGGGCAGCCAAGGCACTGCCACCACAGCCTCTGCCACTTCACCACAGCGCAACGTTCTTGTCTGTTTCTTTTGCTTTCTGTGCATTACCCGGAAGTTGTCCTTCCAGGTCCATTTCATAGTTGCCTTTCAAAAAAAAAAGATTGATATGCCACAGATCCCAAATTCCTAGAGAAAAGGCAGGCCCCATGGAAATTAGCCTAATTTATTGCTGTCTTCTGTCAGGAGGATGTTACCAGTGGACCCGTTGGCACAACTTCAAATAGAGTTCCCTGCTTCAGACACCGAAGAACCAAGAACGGCAACTAACTGTTTCATTGTTTCCAACGCTTGTGCTGCTTTCTAAGTGCTCTAACGGGGCTGTCTTTAACATCTTTCAAATCTCACAGGCAACAGTTTCTAAGACGAAATCATTTTAAAGCAGATACAAAGATGGTGAGTTTTTCACATCTTCATGGTCTTATTTCAACCTGTCCAGTTCCGAAGAAATGGAAAGCCTTAAACCTGGTTTGCCTATTTTCACCCTCATTTTAAAACACCTTCTTGAAGTCAATAGAAAGAGTTGGGTTGTTGGGGTTCCCCCCCACTTCCTTCTGTGGATTTACTGTACACACAACTTTTTTTTTCTTACTAAAATGATTGTTTTAAAATATCCTCAGGGGCACCTGGGTGGCTCAGTCGGCTGAACGTCCAACTCCTTAATTTTGGCTCAGGTCATGATCTCATGGTTCATGAGATCGAGCCCCATGTCAGGGTCCATGATGATAGCGTGGAGCCTACTTGGGATTCTCTCTCTAGCTCTCTCTGGCCCTCCCCCACTTACCACAGGCATGTTCACTCTCTCTCTCTCTAAAACTCGCATCAGGAGTTTCAAGAAGGAACATATATACACAGATACAGAACAACTCTGTATCTATAATACGCACTTAATTTAAATCAGGAAAGTCAGTTGCTCAATCTAGGCAAATTTCTCAACAAGATATGACAAAAGACAGATACGACGAGCCCATCACCACCACTAGTATCTGAGTGAGCGTCCTTGAACTACATTTTTCTCCGAAGTGACTCAGTCCTAACCTCTAATCCCCCAGCTCCCCTCCCTGCCTCTCGCTCCCTCTCTCTTCTCTGCACCCTCCCATTTCCCTTGCTCTCCCTCCTTTGCCTCCCCCCAGCTTTCACGTCCCGGAGTTAGGGGCTCTCGCCCTCTTCAATCGAATGTGTAGAGAACTCTAGAGCAGCCATGTCGAACACGCTTTCTGCAGGGCTGGGAATGTTCTGGATCTGTGCGGTCCGGCACCGATCCACCAGCCACATGTGTCTACTGAGCATCTGAAATGTGGTTAGTGTGCTAAAAGAACTGAATTTTTTTTAATTTTTTAATGTTTTTTAAATTTATTTTTGAGAGACAGAGACACTGCGATCAGAAGAGGGTCAGAGAGGGAAAGGGAGATACAGAATCAGAAGCAGGCTCCAGGCTCTGAGCTAGCTGTCAGCACAGAGCCTGATGCGGGGCTCGAACCCACAAACTGTGAGATCATGACCTGAGCCAAAGCCGGACACAACCCACTGAGCCACGCAGGAGCCCCAAGAACTGAATTTTTAATTTTAATTAATTAAAACGCAAACAGCACATGCAGCTAGTAGCTACCACGTGTGGACGGTACACCAGGTTAGAGAGCTGGACGCCTTCCAGCTTTCCAGGTCATTGCAGGTGACAGGCTGCATCAGAGGACGTGCTCACACCCACCTCCACAAAAAAGCCAGAAAGGAAGGCAGCCTCCACCATCCATCGTCACTCCAGAATGGCGGCCCATCAGTGCCCCCCAGGCCACTGCTGGGGGTCCAAAGTTCCACCTGGAAGGCACCTCAGGATGCCACTTTCCCTCCTGGATCTTGTCATTTCTCTACCGAAAGGTCCTCTTGCCATTGTTTCGAGTGATTTCCACTTGCAGGAAACACAGTGTCTTGGAATATTAGCAGTTATCCTTCTCATGTCAGTCTGTCCCCCAAATATGACCTTTGAATTATCCTTAATATATATTTTGATCCCTCAGGCTACTGAGGACCAAGTTCCAAGTTCTAGGAACAGCAAAGTCAATATAATAACCTAGCTACGCGCATCACACCACCATCAACTTCAGCTGTTGGGGGCGGGGGGCGGGTGGGAATCTAGTTCTACCGGTTTAAAAGCCTAAGACGAGGGACACCTGGGTGGCTCAGTCAGTTGAGCATCTGACTTCAGCTCAGGTCATGATCTTGCAAGCTCTGAGTTCGAGCCCCGCATGGGGCTCTGCGCTGATCGTGCAAAGCCTGCTTGGGATTCTCTCTCTCCTTCTCTTTCTGCCCCTTCCTCAATCTCACATTCTCTCTCCTTATCAAAATAAATAAAGTTAAAAAAAAAAAAGCCTAAGACTTGGGACATGTGGGTAGGTCAGTCAGCTGAGCACTGGACTCTGATTTCTGCTCAGGTCATGAGCTCACAGTTCATGAGTTTGAGCCCTTGCATCATGCTCTGTGTGGACAGCGTGAAGCCTGCTTGGGATTCCCTCCCCCTCTCTTGCTAGTGCATTCTCTCTCTCACTCCCAAAATAAATAAATACATTTTTAAAAAGTCTAAGATGAAAATGTGATAGGCCCAATTCCATCTGTCCACCCACCTCCAGCAGCATCTCGGTAAGGCTGACATCTTCCCATTGGGTCCTTCAACAACAGATGCTGAATGAATGAATGAATGAATGAGTGAGTGATTTTACTCTTAAGAATCGCAGAAGACAATTTAAGAATTGCTTTCTTAACCATTGGCTAACCAATGGTTGGAGTGGGTGTGGGGTGATAGTCTAGTCAGGAAACAATTGCTTTCTTTTTAAAAGGTAGCATAATCGTGTCGTCTGGGTGGCTTAGTTGGTTGAGCGTCCAACTTCGGCTTGGGTCATAATCTCACAGTTCGTGAGATCGAGCCCCCCCATCAGGCTCTCTGCTGTCATTGCAGAGCCCACTTCAGATTCTCTGTCCTCTCTTCTCTCCATGCCCCTCCCTCTTTCTCAAAAATAAACATTTTATAAAAATATAAAATACAGCACCTTATTAAAAAATAATTTAAAACTTAAAGGTAGCATGATTTTGGGGTGCCTTAGTTGGTTAAGCATCTGACTCTTGATTTTGGCTCAGGTCGTAAGTTCATGAGTTCGAGCCCCAAGTAGGGCTCTAGGCTGACAGTGCAGAGTCTGGTTGGAATTCTCTCTCTCCTGCTCTCTTGCTGTCCCTCCCCTGCTCGATGTGTGTGCACGTGCTCTCTCTCAAAATAAGTAAATAAATTTAGGGAAAAAAGGTAGCATGATTTATCCAAGATGGAGTGTGTCCTCCAGTGTTTGAAGGGGCGCCTGAGTGGCTCAGTTGGTTAAGCGACCGACTTGAGCTCAGGTCATGATCTCACAGTCTGTGAGTTTGAGCCCCACACCAGGCTCTATGCTAACAGCTCAGAGCCTAGAGCCTGCTTCAGATTCTGTGTCTCCCTCTCTCTCTGCCCCTCCCCTGTTTACTCTCTCTCTCTCAAAACTAAATAACTTAAAAAAAATTTTTTAAAGAAGATACTAAATGGAACAACATGGTCTTCACCCCAAAAAGATAAATGTTAAGAAGCTTGATCGGGGCACCTGGGTGGCTCAGTCCTTTAAGCGTCTGGCTTCAGCTCAGGTCATGATCTCATGGTTCGTGGGTTCGAGCCCCACATCAGGCTCTGTGCTGACAGCTAGCTCAGAGCCTGGACCCTGCTTCCAATTCTGTATGTCCCTCTCTCTCTGACCCTCCCCTGCTCGTGCTGTCTCTCTCTGTCTCTCAAAAATAAAAAATAAAAAAAAAAGAAGCTTGATTGATTGATTAAAATCTTTTCAATCGTTAGGATATTTTTAAATAAAATTCTTCCCTGAAATAGAACCAAATGCATTTTAAAGTAGAAATCACTCCTATTATCTAAGCCCGCATGAGCCATTCTAATCATTTAAAATCACATCTTAAAACCCTTTATCTTCACTATTCTATTTTGATACGAGCTGTGGGGGCTGGAGGGACAGGACTGGAGAATTCCTTCTCTACACGTCACCTGTTATAGTCACCTCCCATCGTGTTCTCAGGTTTCTTCTTGGTTGCATGGTCCACGGGACGGCACTGTTATCTTTTTGTAACCATAAGACTTTTTTATTTAAAAAAAAAGTCTAGATATTATGCTTTACCTTGAGCCGCAAATAATATTGGCAACAAGGCTGAACTTTAACTGTTGCCAGCAGTCCGGATGATTTCCCAAGAGCACTGGAAGCTTCCAGGTATGAGCTGAAGAGTCCCTGGTCAGGGTGGACTGGGTCACACACTGAGCCCTTCCCTAATCCGTACGGGCATAAGGGAAGTCTTCGGCCCGGCCCCAAAGGGTGTCATTTAGCAAGCCGCTACGAGAGCTTACAGACATCATTTAAACAAAGATTCACTTTGGCACCGCGCGAATCAAGCTTTCTGGAGTTTAGAATCTGACAAGGAGCAGCTAAGCTACTGACAGATAAGAGCCTTGTGGGCATTTATCTGACGGTTTTTAAAAGAGGCAGCTGGAGTAATTAAAATCGTCACTTGAAATCTTTCTGTAAGAGAGCGAGCCTTCTGAAAACATTGATTTTGGTTTCTGGACCTTACAGTTGTCAGTACTGAAAAGAAACTTACAAAAATCAAAGGCAGTTTTATTTAACGGCTTTGTACTCAGTAGGCCTGGCAGCTTTTCGCCAGGGTGAATGTTGCTGCTCTCCCTGCAGTTAAGATGAGCAAGAAGCCCCTGGGGTGGGGGTGGGGGGTGCCCATACGCCTGCCGATGGCAGTAAGGAGCCTTAAGCTTCAGGACATCCCTGTGTTCTAATAATGAAATATACAGACATGTCGGTTTCATCATCATGAACTAGGGGCACAAGGGAAAGACGGATGGGCCGGGGGCACCCGGGCTTGGGTCCTGCTGTGGAACGCCGAGGCTGCTGGGGAAAAGCCTGCCCCTCACAGGTTCCCTTCCTCCTCTCCCCTCCCTAGACTCTGCTAGCACACAGCTTCACCTTTTCCCAGGCCTCCTATCTCCTCAGGAATGTCCAAGCCAACAAGTCACAGAGTTATCAGAGAGAATAGTTCCTATATACTCTGTTTTTTGGCAGTCGTGACCAATGGCAATGTCATTACATTTCTGACTTCTGGGTTCCTGTGCTCAGTGCCTGCTAAGATCATGCGCAAGAAAATATGATCAGTACTCTCTCTGTCATCTTTATTGATCAGATATGGCCGCTGCTGGCCCTGTGAAGGAAGGTGAGCCCTGGCAGAACTGCTTCTCATCACTGTCCACTCAAACAGTGAGGCGAGAGATCTAGAATATGAGAAAAACATAAAAACCTTTACTGCAACAATAAAACCAAAAAGAAACACACAAAAGGAACTCTGCAAACACTCTTTCTCACTATTATTTCAACACCGGCTTGCTTGCCAATTTTCTGGGATTCTAAAATGTAAATAGACAGATAGAGAGTTAGTCTGGAGCTCTTTTCATTAAATGCTTAATCACTTAGCTCATTTCCATAAACTGGCCTGAACTCAGCCTCAACTTCTCTTTTTCCTTAACCACTTTTTGGCAGGGTAATCTGAAGTTCCTGAGAGTGATCAAGGCAATGTTTTCTCATGAGACCAGGACAAATAAACAGCCCACAAGACACATTTGGATGGTTTGAAGATTTGAACCTAGGTCTTCGGAGATCTATCTTTTCTTATTCCAAAACGACTTTCACAAAGGTGCCGTTTAGTTTGCTTTGTTTTGTAATGACTAACAATGAATCATTTTACTCTAATCCACTTACAGATTTTCTATTTTATTGCTATATTCATGTTTTCCCCTCATACATATTTTATTATGGTAAGAATTTGAATTTACAGTGAATTAAGAAGCCATCTGCCTTTAAGAATGCATAATAATAACAAAAGATAGGCCCCCAAATTACCCACCAACATGGACAACTACAATTTCCTTTATAACATTTCCAAAGTGTGTCTGTCTTTCTTCAAGGCCTGTTTCTCTATTATTTGGGACAAATGTGACTTTTACTTGAAAGCCACATTTTAAATTGTTTACAATGTATTTTGTTAAGTGAACTAAATTACATTTCACATATACCCATTATATTTCTCATCGGTAACCTTTCACAAGAATCTCCAAGGAAGAAATGCTTTCAAACATTCTAAACAACTCAGATTATTAAAGATACTATAAATGTCATGTTAGATGTTTCATTAAACTGAAATTTTCATTTCTGAATATTTGGAAAAATTTTCTCTTCTCACTTATATGCTTGAAGTCACTCTTTTAAACTAAAGGATTTTCCCAAAAAATTGCTTTTATTCCCAAAACCTCCCACACTAACTAGAACCCATGTGCTCAGATCTTTAATAAAGACCCAGTGAGAAGAAAGCCAGAAGCACTGAAAATCATTAAATCTCTTTAAACATAAGAAAGAAAGACAGGGAGAAACGTACATTTAAAAAGGCAGCTTCCATGTCAGTGATTAATTTTTCTCATTCATGTGTCAGTCTCTCTGTTTCCTTACAGGCAAGGCCCTCTCCATTTCAGAGACATCGTCCAGAGCTATTTTCTCACTATGAAATGACTACCAAACTCTCCAAGAGAAATTGAAAAGACTTCCAAAGGCAAAGGAAGTGAAAGGCACATTCTTTAATCACTGTAATTCAGTCGTTTCATATAGACTTCCAGCCTCTTCCCTACAGTCCTGAAAAAAACCAATTTGTTAACCTGCCAAACAAAAATATCAGGCTGTGAAAAAAAAAACAAAAACAAAAAAAAAAACAAAAAACAATCAAGGGAGACCAATTTGGGAGAGAAAATTGATAGCACTTTGCCAAGTCCAGGCAAAACATTTTAAAAGCAGCAACCAAATACTGAAAGGAGAAAAAAGCATGCCCTTCCTAGGCAAACGAAATGTGTAGAGCAGCAAATCTAAAGAACAGAATTTCTCCTTAGGGTAGAAGCCAGTGAAATTTGCGAAGCCTCCAGCACCACCATATCCAATGATTTCCCAAGAAATAATTTCAGAGCGGAGGCGGGGTGGAAAACTTTCCCAGCCCCCAAGCCCTAAGATACACCACCACGTCTCGCCACTAGGTGGCGGCTGCAAATTCGGCGAGCGCGGGTGTGGGGGCTGTTTTCTCCACTTCTTTCCCTCCAGCACGCACAGCCCAGTCCAGGGGTGAGCCCACTAGCTCCCACCTTGATCCTGTTCGCTAAAACACCAGGTTAGGTAAAAAGAAAAAAATCTCAGGCCTTACAACCTAAAATCACCAAGTAACAGCCTCTCCTACAAATCTGTTCTCACCGAAGCTGAGCAGTGGAGCGGGGACGGACGTGCATATTTTAAACTCTGCTGGGGTTTTCAAAGCAAACCTTCCAGGCGGCTGCTTTAGAGCACATGTGACGGCGAAATTAAGACGTGAACGCCGGGTTGAGTTACTGGGCCGGGCATCACCCACCCGCCCGGCGTGTACAGACCCACAAGGTGATGGAACCGGCTGGGTAAACATGAATCGTTTTATTGCTAGCCAGAAATTCTTCCTTCATTCATCAAAGTGGGTGAATGAAAATATGAAGTAGGTAAAGCATTTTTGGCGCTGCCCCCTGAGTATCCCTCCGAGTGAAGACCTTACTTAGGCTCCCTTCTCCCAGGGGTGTCAAATAAAGCCTCCTCCCATGAAAGAGAAAAACCACTTCCCCTTTTTGTAAACCGGCTGCACGCCAGAGCTCAAATCTTGGCAAAAAAGATGTTACATAAATTCCAGGTGTTCCTAAATATGTATGTTTACACGCAATCATTTTAGGAAGCATCTAAGTTTCTGGGCCACTTTTGCTTTTCTTCTCTTTTCTTTTCATCTCAAGGAAGAGTCAAAGTGTATGTTTATAGCTTTGACCTAGGCTTTTACCCACTTCGTTCTGACGATATTTCCTGCCGATAAATGCAGGAAATCTAATAATTTGCACCCAAAATGCATCTAAGCACCCAGCACATTTACCTTTCTTTCCTTCCTTCCTTCCTTCTTTCTTTCTTTCTTTCTTTCTTTCAACTGAACCCAGATCAGGCAATTCTGTTACCTCTCCCTCCCATCACCAAAGGGGGAAAACCCCAACTCTGAAATACCGAATTATTTTCTAGGTGATTTGTACAGCCATTCTCCCGTTATTCTATGAACAGGCTAATTCCTTAACAGCTTACTTTGCCTTTAAAAGGCTTCCTTCCACACGACGGGATTTCCCTAAGAAACAGTCCCAGCGGATGGTTTCCAGCAATAGCCTATATCAACTCAGCCTGCGCAAGCAAAGACTTGGCTTCTGCGAATTCCACTCCCCCCCTCCGCCCCAACACACACACCAATTCACACTCACAGAACCATCCCGGGCCGACTCGAAAAGCTATTTTGTTTGCATGTTTGCCCATCTCTTCCTGAATGAATGCTTTTCCAGTTGACCTTTCAACAGCTGCCGAGATGGCCCGGTCCGTAGGGTTAGAGCCGGAAACTAAGGGATATTTTAACATCCTAATCCCTGCAACCTCTACGTTTCTCGTTCTCTACCCAAGTCCAGATTCTGTGAGCCCAAGGGCAGGAACCCTGAAGCGTCTGCAGAGCAGCTCTCCGAGGTGTCCTGCCCGCGACCAACTCACTGCGGGCATCCTGCACACGCACAGCCCCAGCCTACACGCCGCCCGACACCCGCACCCTGGCCCGCGGCGAATACGCCGGGCACGCACCCGCCCTGCCTCTTACCTTCCCTGGCTTTCAGCAAGACCGTGTTGGCCACGATGTTTTCCAGCTCCATTGACAGTCGGCGGTCAGCGAGGGAGCCTGCCGGCGGGGCTG